>JAFIDM010000002.1:58191166-58254275 GCA_023159025.1 Thereuonema tuberculata
CATATTATTTAATGTTTTGTAAGGTTAGAGAAGGCTAATTCTCTTCCCGTTGATCGTTATTTTATGTTTTATTTTTATTTTTTATTTTATCTCTTATTTTGTTTTTACCCTGAAGAAGTCTTTGAGAAATATATAAGACAAAATATTGGATCTGTGAAGAAGTATTTATGGTTAATTTAATAAAGAAGTTTGCGATATTGTTATGAAGATCTCAGATTTTGATTCACTGTAACTACAGTCCATTAAGCCTGTTTGCTGGAGCACACAGTAAAGACATAATGCCACTGGTACTTACTTTACACATCTCAACAGTAAATGCCTTCCAACGCTTAAATATGACATCAGCCGTCATCAATTTATTAACAAAAAAAGTTTATTTTGTTGTTCCCGATTTACCATAAAGGTATGTACAGAGTTTTGCAACACCTTGAATATTAAGATAAATCATACTGTTAGCTGTTCTGTTTATTTATAGCATTAAATTAAAATTTATCATTCAATTTTTTAAATAAAAAAGTCTAAAAATTAAAAATAAATAAATACAGTGAAAACTCGATTAACCGTCACTCTCTGTTATCCGTCATCGTTCGCAAAACATACTTCTCCGTAAATTACGGGACATTGCTGTGAAAACAACTCAAGCCTCGAAGAAACAGAAGGTTTATTTATATTTAACTGACTGATTACAGCTTTAACATATAAATCTTATTATCTAGTACTCTTTTACGTTTCTATTATTATTGTTGTTTGTTTGGTGTTTGACAATATCTATTCGTTACCGATAGATTTTTCTTTGTATTAATTTATTGTTTGCCTTTCGTCCCAAATCAGCATTGGAATTCATTTACTGTATATTTTTATTGGGAAGTTTCTGTTATCTATCTATTCAGTTAACTGTCACAGTCCCGGTCCCAACGGTGACGGTTAATCGAGTTTTCACTGTAGTTAGAAATGCTTTTTAAAAAATAAAAATATAAAAATCCATAACATTTAATTATTAGGCATTGGGTCATTCTTAGTGAAGTGTTACAAGAATGCCATAATAATTATTTTGGGTAAGAGAGGTGGGGAGAAGATTTTTCATTAAATGGATGATTCTCATTTAGAACTATATATAATTAAAAAAAAATAAATAAATAAGCGAAAGAACAACTTTCAAATATGGAAAAATGCTGCTCACTTAAGGTGCGTCTATAAATGATAACCGCGGTTGTGGTTTCTATCCTCCCTGCAACCACGCCATCTATAGTCAAACGGTCACTCCAGTCAAATAGCGAATCCGTATATAATCTCAAACCAGATGTGCAGTTGCAGTAACAGTGGTTACCTGGTTGTAACCTAGTCTCAGAGGTGGATTAACTCATTCCCAGCAGACGACACAATGGACGCGTTTTAGATTACAGAGTTGCTTATTACTCGATGATTAAATTAAAAAAAAATATTTCACTTCTTTGTTTCATATACATAAACGTGGCGAACTTAAAAAAAAAAAAAAATTACGGCCATTAATTTTCTTTTTGTCTTTACTTAGCTGTGTTGCATGAAAATATAGTTCTTTTATTTTTAGTTATTTGTCATTAATGAAGCAATCACACTACCATTGAAGCCAATTTTTTTTAACTTAGCTTAAAAGTCAGTCATTTTATTTTTACTTCTTTGTTGTAGTTAAAGATGGCTGGTGAACTTGATTCAATTTCTAACAACAGATTCTCTTGACAATTTCAGCCATCTTATAACCATGCCGTCTGCAAGAGGAAGGGTTGGGGAATAACCAGACTCCTACGTCAGCGTAACAACCATAACCGCGGTTATCATTTATAGACGAACCCTTAGCTGATCCTGAAACTCACTGCTGCAGAAAGCAATATGGTGGTAGCAAAAGAACAGGTTACTGTGAGTATGGATAGCCTGCACAGCCAAACTAGAGGTATAATTTGGAAAGTTTTCCACTATTTTAAGAGTCAGGATGATGGAATATGTATTTCTGAATTACAAAGGCTATTGCTACACATTTGTCCCATTGACGATGAAGAGAATTGTCAACAAGAGAAAAACGACAGGAGTCGCAATTTCTTTTCCTTGCCCGGACATTTTGCTTTCCATGTCTGAAGCCACTTTTTGGATATGGATGATATTTATAAAAAAATGTGAATAATATAAAAATAACAATAACAGTATATAGCTATATTAAAGATGTCAAGAAAAAAATGAATCTGAAGATCTTGTTATTTTCTGATAATTTGCAGAATGTAGAAAATAGTTAAAGACGCTTCACAATAGATGTAGCTGAGAATACATGGAAGTAGTCATCCATCACCCAACAAGGCTCTTCTTTGGCCGGGACCACTATAATGACCAATCAATTTTTTTTCCTGCATATTTCCCAATAATCTAGAAAGCTAAAATCCAAAGATATTACAGCGAAAACACTGATCAATTAACAATTCCATCCAAATCGGTTTGAATATTTCAACCCAAAAGAGGTTAGAAAATGTCAAATAGCCAGACCCATATATGATGGAGTTTCCATTTCAATGAAAATTGCTATCTAGAGGTCTACAGGGTCATAGATTAAAAACTTGATAATTTAAATAATTTAAAAAATATTAAAAATAAATTCAAAATTATGATCTGATTTGGCAGAAACTGTTTACTTTTATCTGATTCTTGGTTAAGATGTATTATGCATCTAAGAATAAATATATCTGTAATAGCTAAAGCTTTTCTTTCGGATGAATCCGTCAGGAATGCTCCACAAAGAAGGTGTGAACATGTGAAAATGACGGATTATGTGTTATTTAATATATCAAGAAACTTGATAAAATTACATATAAACTAGTATTTAGAAAGAATATCTTTAAAGCTCAATGCATGATAAATCATGCCAATGCTTGGAACTTTAGTTTTAATTTGATGTGTAGAATTTGTTCGTTTGTAACCAACTAATAAATAGATTTGATGTTAAAATAATAATAATAATAATAATAATAATAATAATAATAATAATAATAATAAAAGACTTAGTAATTTTGGTGCCTCTAAATTTCGGTTACTTTTGCAAACATTGTCTTTACATAATTATTTAAGTGAATGTTAGATTATTACAGTTGAATAGACTCTCCCTCCTCGAGTTCTAGAATTTTTTTTTCATTTAAAAACCGAATTCCTGCTAATTATTATTTATTTTTTTCTTCTGTACTCGGCAAGACATATTAATGTATAGATTTGAAAAGAACATAAACAACAAATAAATATCCAATTCAAGTCACTCGAATGCTAAATAATAAGGGATTTTTATTTTATTGTTTTATATGTTATTATTTGTAATCAAAATGGGCATCTATGATAATGATGGAAGTAAAGTTGCCTACCGATTTAACTGTGGACTTTATGAATTCTTTTCTGTCTGAAAGGTCGAAATCAGGAAAAGCTGCATATACCTGTAAAAAGAATGCTTAATGTAAGTCTCACAATAAACAATTACTAACAGACAAAAATTAATAATGAACAAGTTTACACAAACTAGCAGACCATAACTACTGAAGTTTTAAGAACAAATATACAGAATTGGCCACGACTTACAATGTCAGTTCATTCTGAAATAAAAAGAACTTCAGCAGTTCCTTTAATTTCTCAGGCGTACAACACGAGAAACAATACAGACTACAATCTAATATACAGTTTTAAGATTTTTTTTTTTGCCAAAAAATATTTGGGGATATAATTCAAATTAACCAACTTAGAAGTTTAAAAATAAACAAATCAATCGTGATTTCATTATCAACTGGTAATCAATCACTAAACCTAGAAAGGAAACACATTCTAGTAAAAGCTACAAATATATTAAAACTGCAAATAACAGCCATAAAATGACTCAACAAATACACAGTCTCTCTGTAAAATAAAATAAAAGCATAACATGCAGATTATTAGACCATGTCTAAAAATTAGTTGTTGTTGTAAATGTAATTGACTTAATGATTTAGGCATCACCCAAACTGGCTATTTTTTAAAAAAAATATTAGCATTCTAATCAGAATACTTACCAACAAGAAAAAGAATTTTTCAAGTTAAAAAAAAAAAAAAATTACAGTAAAAACTGGTTCATACATATTTCAAGGGGAAAATTTTAAGTTACGCATAACTGAGAATTACTTACAACTCAGGTTTAACTTTATTTTTAATTAAACTTAAATAAGAACACTCGTAATAAAATTTGTGTATTAGGTACATATTTTTCAACATATATGCATAACTGTAAAACTGTCTCTTTCAAAATAGTGCATTCATTTTTGTAGAAGTTTTCCGATTTCGAGTTTTCCATCGTTGTTACTCACTTTTCCATATCTGCAAATTTTACCTTTTGTTGATGGCTGCGCTTAACAGATTTTGAAAGTAATTTAAACATAAAATTGACTCCTTACTAATGACTACACATACTGTAATATAACTTGTACTTAACCTACTCACTATTTCTGCTTTTGATTTTTGCAGGTTGCCTTTCAACTTCTGAACAAATCTCACTTTTTCCTCTAAAGAGTAACTTCTATTCCTTCTATTACCCATAGTTGCAAGAGAGGCTGAAGTAAATGAAGGGAACACGTGTTTCATCTATGCGAAAATTCATTCAGTTGGATTCCCAGTTTTTGTCTGAGGGACCTTTCGTTAAAAGCTGCCCATAAACTCCATGTACGCGACAATTATATATCGATACAGAATGCCGAACTGTATATCGGTGCACCTGGATAATAGCTATAGTTGAAAATACGAACAATTCAATCTCGTTTTCAAAACCAGATAAATTAATGCTTTTAGACAGTGTCAAAAGCAACGCAGCCCCGTAATATGCGCAATTTTATAAACAAAATGTGTTCAGAAGGGTCGACATTGGGGGGACGTCTATCGCCATTTTTCTATTTATCGGAAGCAATCACTTTTGACTCCCCAACATCCGGTCAGGGAGTGGTCCTAGAGGTCTAATTTTTTGGACGTAGTCACCTACTTTTTGATGCTCAATACAATAGTGAAGGTTTCATTCTAATATCTCTAACCGTTTGGCCACTACAGAGTGTGACATCCAGCAAGCATAAAAGCAAGAGCGGTACCCTATCTTTTACAGGCAAGCTGTAATGTAGGGGTCGCTACTTATATGTAATTAAATACAATTTTTGCCAGGACCTACAAACAATTATGCACAAACCAGAACTACGTACAACTGGGGAACGTATAAACCAATTTTTACTGTATATCAATAATTTCGATACTCTGCAAACTTATTTCCTTGTTACCATGCCAGCTGTTACACATAGTATCATATCTAAGAATTTAAGTAAAATATTCATTATTACATCTAAACATCATTATTACTTCATTCATAAATCTCTGATGCATCTTTTGTCACCTGTAACCCACCTCAAACACTTGGCAATCTGGTTAAAGACGGTTAGATTAGTTGCATTGATAAACGGCACAATTAAGTCTTGTGAGCAGGTTGAAACTAATGTTAATTTATAGACTCGGCCTTAATTTTGCAGAAGGCTAAAAATTCACAGTGAGTACACCTTGATAACTGCTCGTAGTCTTTTAGATCTGTTACACAAGACAAACTGTTTCAGTAAAATTACTGTTGTATTAATCATTCATTCACAAAAACAAAAAAAAATCACTTCATGGCAATCAGATAGAACCAAGTCAGACTTTATTTGGAGACAGTAGAAGAGGGCTGAAATACTCTGAATGAATGGCTCATACCAAACCCTAATTTTAAGCTTTGTTTCATAAGTATTTATTAAACAAGGCAATAGAACATTAGAAGTCACCACATTAGAGATGATGTATGTACAGAAATTACATTAATAAGAATAATGAAACTATGAGAATGGGAATTAATGAAGATTCAATCAAAAAATTAATCAAATCTCTTAATGTCTGTCTGCCAACTTTATATGGCAAAGTCATAGACATGCAACTCCATGATTTATGCTAAAGAATGAGGAGATGATAATGAAACTAAATGATCAAATGACAAAATATACATATTCAGTGCAATAACTAAAAACATGATGCAAGCAAGCAAGTAAGCGACTAATATTTCTGGTAAATGTTTCTGAGGATCTTTGAATACTGTCTGACAAATGGTTCTTGATGATCGCGTTTGCACGGGAATCATGAAAATTACGAGATTTGGCCATTAGCCTCTTCAGCAGGTCTCAAGGAATGTAGTATTGTGAATGTCTGTCACTAGGAAAAAGCTAGAGAAAAAATGTTAAAGTTGGAATTTTACCTTCAGCGTAGAGGCGATGGATGCAGCAGCGAATAAGGCATCGGTCAAAATTAGGGATGGACGGGACCCGATATTTCGGGAAATTTTCGGGAAAATTATAATCCCGTTTTTCGGGCGGGATTTGCTTTACTTCGGGATTTCTTCGGGACGGGATTTCGCGATTTATTTAAATTCAACAAAAGGCTTAATAATGCTGGGATTATTAATCCTGGCAACTGAAAACTACAATAAATCATTGAGAAATACTCTGGACTATTTATTTTCCTTCTACCTCCCAATATTATCAACAACAAAGTGTTTTCGTCATAACGTTAGCGATCGACCGGCGAAACCAATAAACAACAGACGACGGCCTTCGTGATTTCGACTAGCGACAGACATAAAAATGTTTTTGTTTGTTATTATTATTGCCATCCATATCAAGTTTCAAAACCCGAACAACTATTTCCCATTTACTGAAGGAAGGACAATCCCGTCTCGTCCCGACCTAAAAATCTAACGTCGACATCAGTAATGGGGCTTGCTCGTGGCCACTTCTTCCCTGGAGTCGATAAACCTTCTTTCTCGCCACTTTGTGAGAAGACATGATAGAGGCTATTCTCGCGTCAATCACGTGAAATCGCGAAAATTCGGGATTGTCAAGAACGATCTGTCGGCCTATAACTATGATTTTTTGTGAAGTAGTCCAATAATGGAATTTTTTGCCAGCTTGAATATAAACTTTGTTCATATTATTTTACCAATAAAAAGCAATCTTTTTTTGTTTTGTTTTGGAAAAAGGGAGAGATAAAAAAAGTACCTGTTTGCAAACTGTTTTCATTGTGATTTCCTCCAAATTAGCACCATCCAAGATTTTCTTTATGAGGGATTTTAATTCATCATCCTGCAAACAAACATATAAATATCACTCAAAAATTTATTAATGTTCAAAACCTCCAAGCCTGGAACTAACAAACAAATATTTTTGAGAGAACGGAGTTCTTTTTTTTTTTTTTAATTTGACAACACCCGACACTTAGTGCTCTGCCAAAATTTATTTTCTCACCAGTTCCACTTTAAAACAATGAAGATTAATTGTTCTTGCATTCTGAATACCTGTTAATAAAACATAATCATAAGGATTTGGGTAAGGACCCTCAGCAAGCATTCTTAAAAGATCCTACTTACTGCAGACACGAGGTGGAGTTTCAATAAAGAATTAAGTCACATGTATCCAAACAGGGTAAAGAATGCTTAAATCAATCTTTGCAGGGCTAATATTTAGACTCACCGAGGATTAGATCTTAAAGAGTAAAGATTATATTATATTTGGGCTCTTTTTTTTTTTTTATATCGCGTTGGATCATTATTGTTAATTCTGCCAAGTGCTAAAGATATCTGTATCCTTGACTCGCTCTTTGATAAGAGATTTCACTGAACCATATGGGGTCATCCATTAATTACGTGAGGTCAAAAGGGGGGTCAACAAAAATCTCGCGTAAACTTTTTCAGAGAAAATATATATTATAGCAAGATTTCCTTCTTTTTTTTTTTTTTGGTTGTTAAAGGAAGATTTCCGTTTTTTTTGGTTGTTAAAATTTTTGAAACCTCACATGGGAGGGGGTGGGGTGGGGGTCCGTCCCACCACATCTCACCAAGGGGGAGGGTCCAAACTTTTTAAAAAACACCTCACGTAATTAATGGACGGCCCCTAAAAGTAATATGAAGATGTAAAAAATTTAAAAACGAATTCCAGACGGAAAAAAAAATAATAATAAAAAAAAAAACCAACCTTTCTTCTGAACAAAAATTTTTCATAAGTAAATGTCACTGTAATCAGATTAACTGCAAAACATTATAACTGAAAATGGCCTGGTTTAATAACAGTATACTAGACTTCATACTGTCTGTAGGCAGGCATACTACTTATTAATCAATTCCAAAGTTTTAATAAAAGGAGAGGTAAATCCTCATAGCAAATTTCCTGTGATGATTTAATGACATCTATCCAATATGATTAAAATGAGATGTCAAGTGACCTTGTACAGTAAATAAGTGATCATCTCCATCATCACTCAATAATGAAATGAAACTCAAATTTTTGTGGAATAATGAAGCTTTTATAAATAAGAAGGAAAGCAAATAATTTTAAAGGTGGAATATCAACAAAAAAATATTACATGCTACATTAAATTCTGTGACAAAAAGTTAAAATAATAAAGCAACACAGACTTTAGCCTAGGTGTTATACTTTTAGAGGAATTCCACTTATGAACTTATTTAAAGTTTAAACCACCTCTGATTGGCACAAAATGAAGTTCTTAAATTTGCTATACTTACAGTTGGAGGATTTTTAGACTTCTTGACTAATGGTTCATCATCAGAACTATCTTCATCATTTGAACTAATAGCAGCAGCAGCTGTAAGTTAAAATAAATACATACCATTGAAATCTTATTTTATTTTTAATTAGGATGTCTATATGAATATTCATTTTTTCATGTACAAGATTTATCAAATATAAACTATATTCATTCTAACTGGCCCAAAATTAAAACAATGCACCTTAATCTCAAGTGACAGTTATTTACATTAACTAGATAAAAGTAGATTATATGTAGCTGTCTAAAGAGATAAACTAGATATTGAAGGGATCTTAAATATTTGCCATTATCTTTAAAAACATGTTGATGTAGCTTTTAATAAAACATATGATATTACATAATTCTCAGAAATTATAACCTTACTTTCAAATTCTGTTATTTTCACTACATTTTGTTTTATGTTGAGTCTCAGATGAACTACCATGATGTAAGAATTTTGCTTTTTAACTAGTTAAAATTTTTTTTGCAAAATATTTTTATTTAAATATATTTATATATATCTTGTTTCACAATATACAATACCTTTTCGTTTTTTTGGCTGTTGTTTTGTTGTTGTTTTCTTCTCTTCTTTTTTATCCTCTTTTTTCTTTTCATCTTTCTTCTCCTTCTTTGCTTTAGCTTTTGTTTCCTTTTTAGGAGCTTCTTTTTTTGCTTTCTTCTTCTTCTCTTCTTTTTCAGACTAGTAACGGATTAACAAACAATGTTAAATTTGTGATTTTCTTTTAAACTACATAAAAAATTAAATAAATAGTTTTAATTTTTTTAAATTTCTTTGAGTCTTTTATTTATTCTCTGACAATAAATAAAACATATAAAAATCAGCAACATTTGTTTTTGCTGGAATTTCTTTTTTATTACCTCTTCTTCTTCTTCTTCTTCTGATTCATGCTCACTCTCTTCTTCATCTTTTAAACTATCTTCTTTTTCGCTTTCCTCCTTTTCTTCACTCTCAGAATCGGAATCAAGTTCCTTGCTTTTGCTTTTTGACTTCTTATTTGAAGATCCTTTTGTTTTTTCACCTTTCTTTTTCTTCTGGCCTTTTTGTATTGAGGATTCTAAATGATCAAATTAATAAATCAGAAAAAATCAGCATTCTATAGATTAATGAAAAAAACTTGCACCAAATTCATTGCTATCAAACTTTGGAGAAACTATCATCAGTAATAACAGTGGAGCAAAATGGGACAAACACAGGGCAACCACGAGAAAAGACAAAAAATGCACTGCAACCACTGTCCAATCAGAATATCAATCTTCTTTTTAAATGATAAGTGCAATCTCACAGTGGCGCAAGGATCTAATACTATTACTTTTTTTGTAAAATTGTAATAATTATGACATTAAAAGTAATGCTTAAACAGTAATTCATAAAATATGTAATGGTTGGCAACTCTGAATATTGATGGAAAAATTATTAGCTACTATAAAATTCTAAGACAAATAACTAAAATACAAGTATAACATTTTAAACTGGCAAAAAGCATTTTATATTCACAACATACCAAACTTTTTCATCGCTTTAATTGCTAAAACAGAATCCTTTGGAAAAGCACCAATGATTTACCAATAAATATGTCTTCTTTTTTTTTAAATTTAAAGATTTCCTAAAATATATTTTCTAAGCTGATTTGCATGTGTTTTTATTACTTTAGTAACTTTAATTGTTAGAATGAAGCAGAATGTAGTTAATTTTTCAGTTTAACCAGATTATTTGATATCTAGATTTTATTCTAAACTGGACTGAAGCTAAATTTTGATCACAGATGCACTCAGAATTTTCTTACAGCACGCCATTTGAGAAGCTCTGACCTAGAGCAATAGAATCTTTATATCAGACAAAAACAAATTTCTACAATTCTTGAACTCTCATAAAGAAAAAATAAACGAAAAGACTTCAATAACACTAAGCTAGTGAAAGATTATAATTAAGTGACTATGCCATGACTACTTTAAATTGGTTCCAATGCGAACTCTATTGAAACATTTAAATATTACAAATAATTATTTTAATAAACCTTATAATGTGAATATCCTTTGTAGTCCCTTTTGGGTTATCCATTACGAGTTAAGACTGCTTGAAATTAAGACACCTGCTCAATATTTTGTATCTTTACTTGTCAACATTCCTGATTGAACTGGCTAATTTCAAAGCAAACCATAGTTTACCAGATCAAAAATAAATATAAATAAAATTATAAGAACTAAAGGAGTTAGCTAGAAATCACTAACTGATAATCTTCTGAGTGTATCCAGAAGAGTTCGTAGCTTACATTAACAGCTGTAATTTCCAAACAAATGGAAATGATCTGAATTTTCCAAAAGGATGTTCTAAGGCTTTTATCTTCTAGCTATCATTGAAGAAAATCAGCTACTGTATCAGATATGTTCACATGAATCTGTTTTTTTTTTTATATGTATAACTCTGTTCAGATGATCTGAATAAACAATTATAAAACTTTACACATATTATAGATGAAGACAAATCTAGACTAATATTGTACTGATTCTGCTATAATCACCATTCTTGTAATACAGTGACAATTTTTTGAATCTTTCCTAAATTACTGTTAATAATAACTAACCAATTTTCCCCAATGACATCAAAATATTAGTTATTCTAATCAGATTTTATTACATAGGATCATTCCACTACACCACTGCCTCTTTAGCTTTAGATAAAGACTTTTACTTTTTCTTACTAATCCCTAAATCCATCATCCTATTTTAAACTTTACGCAGTAAAAAGGAATGATGAATTACAAAATTTTATATTTACAGCTGGACCGCATTTCAACATTAATGTATTCTTGTTAATTATGTCAATGTAAAGTATAACTGTTAACAGCTGTAGACTTTAAACTTATGTAGTATTTCTTCACTACAATTTTTAATAAGAAATTCTACTCCATTAACTTTTAAAGATTGTAATTTATTAAGTGTATATAGTTCTGAATCAATTAAAGAAATTACTAAAGTAAATTTACTTCTCTTGCTCTTTGGAACACTTTTTCCGGAAGCTTTCGGCTGCATAAGGAATTCAAGGATTCTTCCAATTAGCTCATCCTTTGTTCCACCTCTTTCCAAATCCAAAATTTCACACATTTGTTTAAGACCTGCATTTGTATTCCTGTGTTTACAAAAATAAAAACAAAAGATGAACAAAAGTAAAGATGCTTATCTGGCAATATTTCAAAGACAAAAGAATGCACCACTGCTATTTTGTGAAAAAAATATGAAGGAAAATAACTACCTAATTTTTTTTTTTAAATAAACCCATAAGGAAGAGAAACTGCTTATAAAAGGAATTTAAGGCTAAAGAAGAAGAGAGAAAAGATGTTGTTTTATCTAAACAATAGTTGGGACTTATTTCAAAAATGCTTCTAGAAGCTCAGCTATTACTTAGGGAGGATATTAACAAACTTCTAAATAGATTTATGTTAGATAAAAAAATATAACGGAATAAAAAGTTATAATAATAAAGTCGGAACAAATAAAAACCGAAAATATGGATTGTAAAATAATGTGTATAGAATTAAATCAATTAAAATAAGTACAACTGAATTGATAAAAAAACCAATATTTAATTTTTTTAATAACAAAATTTGTTTCAGCGCTTATATCTGAGAAACTCGGTAGCTCTCCTTTCTATATTCTTTGTAAAACTTAGTTTTCATTTTTCAGACGACCCAAGAAAATATTAATTTGTTTAGTTGTCCTATAATAGCAGTGAAACAATCATGGGCAAGATCTAAATTGTTATTCACTGTGACTTAATGCAGCAAATAAGCAATGATGATGTACTGAATGAATTTAGTAGCTAGTAAATCCATCCTAAGCTACCCACAAATTTTAGAATCTTTAAAAATACAATTGCTTTAAAGGAGTAGAAGTGAATCTTTAGTAGCAACGTTTTGGGTTTGCTTCAATTCAAAAAATATTGTTGTACTTAAATTTAAAATGAAACCTACTTCAAATGAAACAATGACAAAACTGAAATCTTTCCTTGAAAAAATCATAACTCATTA
Source organism: Thereuonema tuberculata (assembly GCA_023159025.1). Lineage (NCBI taxonomy): Eukaryota > Metazoa > Arthropoda > Chilopoda > Scutigeromorpha > Scutigeridae > Thereuonema > Thereuonema tuberculata. The sequence continues at coordinate 58,203,838 of JAFIDM010000002.1, forward strand.
AATTTGTTTGTTTACTGTCATCAAAACCGTCAGCATAAGATGGGTTCTGTTTGGGTTTGCTCTTAGAATCTAAGGCAGAAATTGTTACAAGCAAATCGCAGTACAGAAAAACATCTTTGGTAGTGTCTCTTACGAAAATTATTAGAAAAACATCCATGTGATTTGGCCTTTAGTTCACAAAACCATCAATGGAAATTTTTTACCAAGATAAAGAAGAAGAAATTTATACGGCATTTAATTAATTCAAATATATTCAAAATGTAAGGCAGACTGTGATAATGAAAATTTAAGGAAGTAAATTATCTCACAATAAAGACAATTGACAGTAATACTAAGAAAGAATAATATTCAGATAATTTTTGAAGATAAAACTCAATTTGAAAAATGCTTACTTGTCAAGGTGGGACTTTTTCTTTTCGTATTCTGGGGAATCGCTCTTAAAAGAAAATCCATTGAACCGCCTCAGATTCTTTCTAATTTCCTGTGACTGAAAAAAAGAAGATAAAATTATTAATTACAATATTTCCAATCAAAATGATAATATCTACCATTCAATATATAGCTATTTTTAATTCTTCTAAAATAGAGAGGTGGTTACATAAAATTGCCAACAACTTTCAATCTCGGTTGAGAACTTAAGATCTTAATTTCAAAGTAAATATTATACATATAATAGTAAAAATAATAATAATAAAATATTAATCCTTTAGTTCTCTGTAGATGGTGCAAATGTAACAGTACTTTCAACACTATGTAAAAAAAGGGAATATTTCTTAAATGCAGTAGCAGTAGTCTTGTCTTCATTTCTTAACAGTTGACGAATACTATCAATTAAAATAAAAACCAAAACAAAAATAATATATTTCCCAATTCCAATTAAAAATAATATCTAATTTCACAATTCTTCCCCCTCCCTCCTGAATTAATGTATACAGGGTAACCTGAACTCATGACTGAGAAACTAATTAAACACATCCTATATTCAGCTCAAATAAAAATTACATGGACTTTGAAATAAATCAAAGTTATGTTACACTGAAAAATAATAAAAATAAACAGAACTGTTGCTAAGTAAAGAATATTACATTAATTTCCTAATGTTGTCAGCTCTGCTATAAAAATGGAATTAACACAGTTTACTGAATCAGCAATGCCTGCCAGAACTTTACTTAAATTAATCATTAACAACAATTCATTTACAAATGAAACAAAACCAGCACAAATCTAAATAAAAATTGAAATTGCCTCTCTGTTTTAGTTATGGGGAAGGAGTTGGGAACGGCCGTTTCGTCCTTCTGGGACTCTTCAGCCCAACCCCACCCTCCCTTGATAACCCAACCAGAGGGGCAAGATCACTTTCTGGTGGCCACCGACCAACCTGCCTGTGACCCCTCAGAGCAAGAAAAACAAGAAAATTAAGAAGTGTGTAAACTTTCGCACTTAATTAATCTGATTGGGTTATCAGGAGAGGGCGGGATTGGGCTGATGAGTCCCAGAACGACAAAACGGCCGTTCCAACTCCTTCCCCATAACTAAAACAGAGAGGCAATTTCAATTTTTATTTAGATTTGTGCTGGTCTTATTTCATTTGTAATTTATCCTACAGCACGTTAAATATTGTTGATTTGAACAATTCATTTAATCTTATGAAATTTTTAAAAGCCTGAACTTTAAAACTTAAACAAGAAATATATTCAACATTGGGTGAGACCAAATGTTTACTAAGTGACATCCTAGAACAGCTCTTTCAGAGCAAAGAACAAATGAAAACTCTTTCATTCTATGTCAAATCTGTACATACACCTCTCGACCCAAGTTTTACAGAGACAGAAGATGCTCATAGCGTTGGTTACCATGTTTGCTTATTTTAAAAACTCTTACTTAAAGAAGCTGTATACTACAATTTTTTACTTTACATATGTCTACTGCCAGATTCAGATAGATAGATAGATAACATAGGGAAAAGAAAGAAAGAATGAAAGGAAGTAATATTTTAATACTTTGTTGATTCATTTAGTAGTAGTAGTGTTTGTTTGGTCTTTTTATTCTTAGCAAAGCAGATCAATTAAACCATTGTCACACTGACCAGCATTCTCGGTAGACAAGTTAGCTATGCTTGTATTCTGAAATACAGTTCACACACATACATTAAATCATTATCCAAAAGATTTGCTTGAACTAAGGTAATTTTTACAGGAAATAGCTATTCACTATCTGCTTTTCAGTAAGGATGTTTTTAATTAAAAAAAAAAAAAAAATCAATTTAACTCAAAAAGTGAGTCAGGAAATAAAAACAGAATATATTTTACTAAATACATATATTTCGTTTACCGCTTTTCATCAGAATTATATTAATGATCAATATTTATTAATGCTATTGAAATTTAAATATTTATTAAAATTAAAAGCTCAATCAACTATGCAGATACTATTTATGACATTATAAAACTATTAAATGCAAATTTCATTTTTTCAGGCGTATTTTCCAATGTACTAGTTTGTTAGTTCCTTTCTCAGTTACAATGAATTAATAATAACATGTAATGTAATTTTCAATTTAAAAGTTAAATTGAGTATTCTTTATAAATTAATATTCTGATAGTCTACTACTAACTCCAATTTCAATTTTACTATACAAATAATAAATATCTGAACCTGGTTTAAACATAACATGCACAATTTAAATAAATACTTGAAATAAGCTTCAATTGCATCTTAACTAGTTCATTTTATATTAATATTAATTTAAATGTTAAAAATTACAGTGTTTTTACATAGATTCATTGTATTACCATCATATTTGACATCTTTAATCAAACTTATTAGGTTTTTTTTTTTTTTTACTTTTTTTTTATATATATATATCTTAGTGATAAAACAGAAAACTTACCTTTACTTCCTAAAGAATAAATTAAATGAAAACGACAGTAAATTTATTTCCATTACTGATCCATCGTCATTAATTCTAAATTTATTTATAAATTGAATCAAAACTAGAACACACTTTTTCACAAGCATTTTATGAATTTTTCTACAACAATTTAACATTCTTTGAAAATTAAGAATGTAAGCAAAAACTTTAAAAAACAAAACAAAAAAAACCCACCTTAATATTTGTCCTAATCTTTATCTAATTCTTTTATAACAATTACATTTTCAATCTAGTAAATTATAATTTCACCTGAACAAACTATATAACTACCTCTCAAGACTGCTCTTAATGAAAACATATTACATATCTATTTAACATTTAATTCCTTAAGAAATCACTGTCACTCTCCTGTCATTTACAGCTAATACTGTAAGACGTATTATCTTACCAGAACTCTCGTTTTAATATAGCTGTAAGCAGATTTAATAGTAGAATCTACTGCTAACAGACAATCCATGATTCTAGTATATAATGCTTTCTTGTACAAGTTGAAAATTATTCTCAATGATATTTTCACTATCCAGTTTTTAATAGCTCTTTCAGTATTATTCAGCAAGATTTTAATTTAAACTCAAATATTACATTTTCTAATGAAATAAAATGAATAGGGATTTCCCAAGGAGGAAGCCCTCAGGAATAATGAAACTTATGGAAGGATGGAAAGTTACTATTAACTAGTAAATGAGTCACAATTACATAAAGAAAATAACAGTACAATTATTATTATAATAAGTGCTCAAATTTACCTCCTCTCTTTCAATGGTTACATTAAATATTTAAAATGGAAATCTTTAATTTAATGTGTTAGAATCTGACTTCATTTCAATCATGATATTACATGTGAGCCCATAAATTAAACTATAAAACCCGATTTTGTTCAACCAGAAGCAAGGAGACTTCTGGTTTCTAACCATCACTGCCAGCCACAACTCAATAAAGGGGTTAAAAAAACAACAACCTTTGAGTTTGTGAAGATTTCTAAGCAAGATGGCTTTTGGCTATCGGATGGCAGCACAAATCTCTTCTGTCTAATTGACAACGAACCCCTTGAGGATACCAATTTTCCCTTTCTGATGTAATAAGCTGTAAATTTTAGACATATTCCCCAGACTAGAATTTTTCTGCTTCTCAATACTGCAGGATTTGACATTATCTTTCTGCATATCGCTATGCAAATGAGATCAACTCACAGGAATCAAGTAACACTATATATGAACTAAAATACTAAATGATAAATATCTCCTTAGTATTAACTGAGCCACAAATGGCCAAGATAATACAATGCCTTCAGTAGGGAGCTCAGGCATCCTTCATAAATGTAAAAGCACACACATTAAATAGAAAACTGTCAGCTAAAAGCACCCTATTGCAAAATGTGATGATGATTATATTAAAAAAATAACCACATTACTGTTCTTCAATTACAAACTGTCAGAAATAAGCATTACTAATCTCTGCTCCATGAAATTATTTATATCGATAACCCTTCTATCCTGGCCAATACAATTCGCCCCCACACTGGAATAAATTAGCTTATTATATTAAAGTTAATAAAATGTAAATCTGTAAAATAATTTTGCAAATTTGTAACTAAAAATTAAATTTAATTTCTTAAGAGGAGGATTTCTTTTACTGTTATATGATCTCTTGTTTAAAAAACATATGCCCCCCCCCCCCCATTCATTTATTTATTTTTCAGATATGAAAACAGAACAGAATTGTTTGTTTTCTTTTTTTCTTTCAGTTGATCATTAAATCCAGTGGTTGATTTCAAGCTATTATGAAATACTTCATAGTTTGTATTATGTTATGAATAACAGCTACATTCAAATATTAGACCTTAAAAAATGATTATATTATTGTATTATTGATTTTATTTATAAGCTTACTCAGTAACCAGTCCAAAAATAAAAAAATATAGTTTTAAAAAAAAAAAAAAAAAAAAAGAAAAGAAAAAAAAAGAAACCCTGAAAATTCAATTAAGTTCTGTCATATATTTTAGGTGTGCAACTGAAGATTACACCAGCAAAGGTGAGTGATAATATAAACTGTTATTGTATTAAATAATATTTTGAATATTGAAAAACTTGAAAAAACTTCATCTACACTTCATTTTATTATCGAATTTTTGGTAAAAAACTCACAGCACACTAGTATTTAAAAGGTTTATTAAATACTAAAAAGACAAATTTTCAGGAATTGTACACATTCCTTTTCATGAAGTAAAAATTAGAATAAATTAACAAACAAAAACGGATAGAATAGCATATCAAAATTCAAAGGCATGAAACATCAGCAAATTCAATTGTTGTTACAATAATCAGTTATGAATTTTGTTATGCTATTCTATCTGTTCTTGTTTGTTAATTTATTCTAATATATATAAAAATGAATGTTTCTTTCTTTCTTTGTCCTTTATACACTCCTAAAAGCCCTTTAACCTATCTGGACCAAACTTTGCAGAATTACTCTTTAGGACCCTGCGAAAAAGATAGGCTACCCTAGAACCTGGACCCCCCCCCCCGGGGTAAAATCCCTGAAATAGCCAAATATCCACCTGGTGGTGACAATGAGAACTACACAAATATTGTGTAAAGTGAAAAATTCGCTCTCCTACGGGTGGGTGGAAGACAACACACATGGGCCTAAGTGTCCTACCATCGATCGATACCGGGCCCTTATATTTAGGGCACCTTCTCCGACCCTCCAAGTCAATTGCAAAAAGGGAAAAATTCTCTCTCCTAGGGGGGGGGGGGGGACACTACACTTGGGTGGTCGGAAGGCGACACAAGGGCATAAGTGTCCCACCCCCGACCGACACCGGGACCTTACATTTAGGGCACCTTTCTCGGACCCACAAGTCTAATGCAAAAAGTGAAAAATCCGATCCCTTTGGGGCGGGAGGTGGGTGGGGGGAGGCGACACAATGGCATAAGTGTCCCACCCCCCCGACCGACACTGGGACCTTATATTTAGGGTCCTTTCTCGGACCCCCCAAGTCTAATGCAAAAAAGTAAAAAATTCGCTCTCCTATGGGGCTCAGGGACACCACACTTGGGTGGGTGGAAGGTGATACAAGGACCTGAGAATCTTACTCCCGACCGACAGCGGGCCCTTTCTTTCTTTGAGTGGCACTGCAACGCATGCCAGGTTCAGCTAGTTTATTCTAATTTTTGCTTCATGACCAAATGTGTACAATTCCTGAAAATTTGTCTTTTTAGTATTTAATAAACCTTTTAAATACTAGTGTGATGTGTTGAAGAGTTTTTCATATTTATCTGACATATTTGAGATGGAAAGAAGGAAGATCGTTGAAGAATTTTCTCCTGAGTTTTAATATTTCCCTTGCAATAGCAGTACTATGTCCTGGGGGTGATAATGAGACTGTTAAAATGCATCTTCCCTCCCCTCAAACGAAATCACCCTAGCGATCATATGATCCTGTTCTCGTGTCCTGGCTTTTTATTCCCAAAAATTTGGTTAGAATCATCACTTGAAAATGAAACACAGGTCATTTTGAAAACATTTGTGATTTTTAATGTATAAATGTATTTGTGTGGTGGCCTTGATAATTATTTTTGCTATGAACAAAATTAATTATTATTATTAGCTTTAAATAAAGGTTTTACTTAAAAGTAATAAAAAATGATCATAAATTTTCATCATTATTTCTCATTGCTAAGCTTTGAAAAGTGCAATTATATCAAAGTTCAATGATTAACTGTAAACTTCTTCCAGTTGTCCATTGACATTCCACAAAAGGAAGCAACAAAAAGTATCAAATACAATATTAGATCTGTAATCAAAGTCTATCTGAAGAATTTGATTGTTCATAAATATTACTGAATCAACAGTATGTTATGGGTATGGCTAAATTTTATTTTAAAATTAAAAATTAATTTGGTATTTTGTTAAACTTGGTAATTGTTGATTCATAATTCTTTGAAATGTAGCCTATGAATTTATATCTGTCAATCCACCAGCAGCATTATTAATAATCTGTTACTTCCCAGTTCTGATATATTATTATAAAACATTTCAGTAGTAAAGCCATATATATATATATATATATAAAGTCAAAAATTTATATGTCAGCTTTTGTGCTTTGGCAGGTAATCAATTTTTGCTTTCATGTATCCTTCATCACAGAATGATCACAGCAAATTTCATCAAGAATTTATCAGTAGATCAAATCAAGATGTATGCCCACTGATAGCCGAAAGCAGTTATTGAATTAAACTTTAGAAGTTATATTAATGTCAATGCTAGATGACCATGGGTATTACCGTCCCTTTAATTCTAAAGGAAAAATGAGCTTACGTGTCACGGATCTCTTCGCTATACATTTTGCTACCAATTACCATAAATACATCACTGCACTTATCTTACTACAGTACATATTTTATAAAGGTATTTTACATTTGTGGTCAGCAAAAAATCATGCATGAAAGAAGTTCAGAGAACAAGATCACAGTTTCCATTGGTGGTGCTAGTGTCAACAGTGAGCAATAGGCCTCTCAGAATTTTTTTCTCACTATTCCGCATGCCCATGAAGAGACAATTATGCGTAGCGAAATAATTTTTTTTTTTTTTGGACCTGGAATTTAACCGCCTCTGTGAGGATTAAAATACAACTTCATTAAATGTAAGTTGTGCATAACAACAGTAAATCTTTTAAAGAAAAGAAGGGGGTGAAAAGGAATTTTGTCAGAATTTCTATTAATAGTTAATACTATTATGGGAATGTGACATGTGGGTCATATATTTGTCATTCATTTTATTCACTTTTTTTATCTCATCCATGTCACAAAGAATTGTGAGCAACAAACAAAACCTAAAGCTAATATTTTCATTATTATTAAAAAGATACAGAAATTTTCTCTCTTCCTATTTAAAACAGCAAATAGTAATGATTCCTTAGAGAGCGATAGGCCTCTCTCTCAGAAGTTTTTTTCTACTATTCTGCATGACCATATAGAGACAATTATGTGCAGCAAAACGGATTGAAACTTTTATAGAAGCAAGTAAACAAATCCACGGGATAAATTCAGTAACTAACGACAATTTACTGTAATTTTAATTTGCAAAACTTGTTTGCCATGAAAATCTAACAATTTGAAAAAATACCATGCAATCTGAAAAAAAAAAAGAACAAAAAAAGTAGAATGGAAAATAAGACCAAACAAACAAGATTACTGTTCTATGAATCAACAGTTCTAGAAACAATGCAGAACTGAATGGTTGACAGAAAAAAAGTGACAACTTACAAATTTCATATCTGCTGATTTGTACACACAAGATGTCAACCACAGTGAATATTAACAGCTTGAACAGAACAATGAATCTAAATTTTTAATTACTTTCTTGACAAATGCTATAGTTAATGTAAATTTCAAATGTTTATACTTTGAAAATTTAATTTCTTAAGCTGTCATCTTTTATTGTCAGCCCCTTCACCTGATTTATCAAGAAATTTCAATGAATTCTTTGATAAAAAGTTGCAGTTACAAATACATTTTTAATATTTAATACATCACCTGAATTGTGGGGTCTCACAAACAAACATTTCAAATTTTCTCTAGATCTACATTGCTATTAATTCCTATATATTCAATAACCTTGCAAAAAAAAAAAAAAAAAAAGACTAGACTTTAACTATAACAGCAACTTATAACCGTTTTCAAGTTTTATATTACACATGATAATAATATATCTTTTCATTATTTCATTAAAGAAACTTACTGATCCAGGCCTATTGAAGATTATCCGGTGCAGTGGTTTTAACTCCTCTACTTTTACTCGCTGTAGCTGGAATTCAACTGAAAATTTAATAAAATAGAGATTAAAAAAAAACTCTTAACATAGAAAGTGCAAGATATCTACTATACTTAATTCTTGGAAATAGCAGTTATTCCATAAAGTGTCACATAAGGAGAAAACTGGTTATTGATGTATTTAGAATAAATTCACTGGTTTTTGTTATAGATATCTAGGTTATAATCTAGAAGATATAATATGTTAAATTATGAAACCAAACTTAAGATTTTATTTTTAATATCTTACGAACTAACTTACTTAAATCTTAATTATGGTGGAATACCTACTACAATATTTTCCGGTGATAAAAAAGAATTTAAAAATATTATCACAAAGATACTATTTTGTTATTTTTTTCAAAAATTTTAATTCAGTACACTGACTTAAGATAAATTACTTTTAAATTCAAAACTGTACTTTGTTAATTACTGCTATTATCATCTATTTTTCTTTAGGAAATATATATGCACTATACAATACAATTTAGTCATGAAGTACCACCATATCGATTAAAAGTGTTGTCACAAACACACGATGTCCCAGTTCAAAGTAACCAGATGCTAGCGCTATTGCTATGGAGTTTAGAAATTTAATACGAAATAAGCTGATTATTTGTCATCCCCAACCCAAAGTAATAAATTAATAGTATCAAGTCAATAATAAAGACGTTTTTCAATACAAATATTTCCCAGCTATTTTGCAGAAATAAATTCAATTTAAATATATATTTGATATATGCTAAGAAAAATAATACACAACAGTTGTAATTACCTAAACAAACATTATCAGAAGGCATATTATGAGTGATTTGCTGGATCCATTCCAATCTAACTGATATAAATAAAACTGAAAGCTAAATAATAGAAAATTAACTTAAAACAAAAACTACATTAATCCTATCTAGACAACGATTTATTTTTTAATAAAATTATGAATATTTTTTTTTTTAAACTTATTGTAAAAGTATTTTAGAAAAAAGTAAAACAAAAAAAGATGTTAAGTCTTTTTTTTTTTTTTTTTTTTAATTATATAAAAAAAATTTAGATATACATTTTTTTTAAATTGCTATCTTTGTTTTTCTTGATTAAAAATTTTTTATTTTTATTTAATTTCACCTTTGATTTTATTTTTTATTTTAAATTTATTGTTAAACAGAAGAAATCTTTCCAAATAAAAAGAAATTGTTTAAAATATTTAAAGAAATAACTTTTTGTTGGGATGAAAGATGCTGTCAAATCGACTTTCCTCTCATAGGTCTTCATATTAAGCCCTAATTGCAATGGTGTAGATCCGTGATGCCCAACCTACGGCCCGCGGGCCATATCCGGCCTGTAATGCATACATTGTGGCCCGCGAAATTCACAGCAAAGTCAAGTTTGGCCCCCATATTATGAAAGGCTGGGCACCACGGGTCTAGATCAACTAGTTATAGCTATTTGTTGACAATCAGTTGACAAGTCTTAAATAATTATTGGTATGCAAGAGATCTTAGATCCTTGAAAAACTATGTGTACCATTTTTATTTCACATTCTATGCTATGAAAATTTACCCTTTCATTTCCCACCCACCCTCATCTACGATTTTCCTAATTTACCAATACAGTTTTATTAATTTTGTGGTATATTTACAGAAATTAATAATATGGCCTTTTATACAAAAGTAAATTAAGAAAAATAAAACTAAAACAAAATAAATGTAAATATTCATAAAAATACAACCCTGTTTAGTTTTTCAGTGAGATCCTAGAGCAACTGTTTGGTTATTATAAACATTAGTAATAATATATTTTATAAAAAACTTGGCCAACTTTATATATTATTTTTTTTTAATAATAAGAAATTGAATTCTGCATTAATCTTATATTTATATAAAAGCATGAGAATTAAAAACAATTCTAGATTATTATTCAATATAATTTCTTATCCAATTTTACTGTTTAAATGCCAAATTTTATAAAATCTTAACTGATGCATTAGATTATATTAAAATTTGATATAAGACAGATTATTATTTTGATGAAAGGATATCAATTAGCATGAACATTTCCTTACATTTTGATATTAATCATTTTTCTCCAAGCAAATTTTAGAAATGCAAATCTACATTAGAAATACTCACTTCTTGGGCAATCTCCCAGTTTTTCACCAGTTCCCTCTGGAATGTCGTGCTTTTTATCTTTACTTGGAAGATGGAAACTCAAGTCTAATCTTTCTACCTTTTTCCTTTCACGTGTACCAGATACTTCTAATGGTAAATCAAGTAATCCGGCTGAAAAAAACAATGTAAACCATTTAATTATATTGGCTCATTTACAGTTGATTTTGTCTCAAAATAGTACTATTTATATCTAATTTAAAATTCTTTAAGGATTTTTTTCATTATAAAGGCAATTAAGTAATAACTTTTAAAGCGATTCAAAACAGTATTACAAATTATCAATAGAATAACCTTTATAAATATTTCAATAAACTTCTTAAATACTCCTCAAACATCATATTGGGTTGGCGAATAAGTTCGTTCGGTTTTATCTAACAGTTTTATTTAATTGAAAAAAATTATAATAACAATAGATTAATCAATTATGAGGTGGGAGGAGGTCGTAAACAGTAACTGAGAATACATAATTGATTAATCTATTGTTATTATATTTTTTTAATTAAATAAAACTGTTAGATACAACCGAACGAACTTATTCGCCAACCCAATACATCAAAGGCAATATTTCAAAGGATTTATACTTCTTATTCAAGCCATATTTCACCATGGGCCTTTGATGTATGATGTTTGTGGAGTATTAAAGAAGTTTATTGAAGTATTACAAATTCAAATATATGCATTATAATTTAAAAGGAATCTGTAGGCAAGAGGATGTGAGTATTGGAAGTACAACAAAAACTGTATTATTTTGTCTTTATCTTCTATTTGTGACAATACAGCTTCAAAAAAATAGTAAGATATTTCGTAATTTAATATAAAAATTTAAAACTTTGTTTTTTGACTGGCAGTTTTCTTCCTTCAACCAATAAATATCACTGCTTCTCTTCGATGGGAGGAATGAGCACCCCTTAATTTGAAAACATTGCTCTACAAAAATGGATATAATTGATCTCTATTAGACAACGTGTAAAGATTAAAGAAGAAACAGATGATGATAAACATAAAATGCTCAAAAGGCATTTGTGAAAAAAAAAAAAAAAAAGTTGGAATCACTGACCTAAAGACTGTCAACAGAATCCCACTGTAGCAATATCTAGCTAGATTTTTCAAACCCTGATGTAATAAAGAACCAATAGTTGGCAAAGTAAATAGAACAATTTCTTGCCAGGTGTAATATAGAAGTAAGGAATAAATCAGAAAAAAAAAAGGTCAAACTTAAATTTCAATCACAAAAATAATAAGTTTGTTATTAAATTAAATGTAAAATTAGCGTTCTTCTTTCTTCAATTCCAAAATACTGAAAAAGCAGCAATAATGGGAAATGATTTCCAAGCCCAAATCTTCGTAAAAGTACAAGTTCAACCACAGTCAATCAGTAAGAATATAACAACCTTAAAAGATGTTGGATTTCCAGAATGATCCTTTGAAGCAACCTTTAATATTGTTAATTTACACTAAATATTCAATAGAAACTGCATTTTGAATACTTTCCATTAAATTTAATATAACTTCTGACACATCCAATAATGGCAATTACTCCAAAAACTAATGTTCACTTATATTTATTAGGATGTCAATCATTACTTAAAATTAATCCCTACTTAGCAAAAAAATACTTAAGTTCTGTGCACTAGAGGGTTTCTTTTTTGTTAACATTGTTGTGCACATTTATTTTTTTGTTAATCCCTACTCTTCTTCATACTATGGATTTATGTTATAGGAATTCTTCTTAAGGTTTATTTCTGTAACTGTTTTTCTAAGCAAAGACAGTTGCCACCTTCAGAACCGAAAATAATAAGTTACTATAGACATAACAAAAAATAAATTTGGTAAAGAAAGATTTTATAAGCTGATTTTCTGTTGACTTTTGTCTTCATAAATAACTGAATTTAACAAGCCTAGCTTGCTTTTTTTATTACACTCCTCTTTAAAATGTGAATCCAGCATTATACTGTAGTTATCGATTTCAAGAAAAACTTACGTTTTTTGTCTTCATCTGAATCATCATCATCATCATCTTCTTCCTCCTCGTCGTCTCCATTTTCCTCTTGTTCATCTTCGCTTTTTTCATTTTCGGAAGTTTCCACTTTTTTAGATGGAGATTTCTTGGGGGACTTTTGAGAAAGAGGTTTATCTTTCTTTGTTTTTCCAGTGGAATTCTTTTCATCTCTCTCACTATCAGAAGATTCTTCCTCTTTAACTTCATCCATTGCATTGGAATCCTCCTTCTAAAAATAGAAGAGTAAGACAAAAGTAAGTTAAATTAAATTTAAATTAGCATGCTTGCCAATTAAAAAAAAAAGCTTATCAGACATACTTAAGATAATAATTTTGAACACATATGTCCCTAAATAAATAAATACAAAATATATCATTTTCACTTAATAAGTAATTAACTTTTTTTCCTAACAAATAATCATTAACAAAATTCAAACCAAATATTTCACAAATGTGAGAAAAATACAAGTTCAGAGCAATTTTATCAGTTTAGAATGTTTTTGAGAAGTTTTAATTTTAATTCTGAATTTTTAGGACTATTAAAATTATTTTAAACATTATCAAATACCCTGTAAATGATATATCGGACTAAGTATGAAAGATCTGCAACAATTAAAGAATTAAGAATATCAGGTGTGTAGACAAAAACTTCCATGACTTCTAATGATAAGTTTAATAACTCATCTCCATGCTGGGGTTTGGTTAGATGTAAATATAGATTTAGCTACTTATAAAAAAAAATCTTAATTTTGAAGACAGAATCTATATTACTAAAATCTTTTATTTCTGTCTGGCGCAATTACCTGTGAGAATGGAAAATAGAAATAATTTTTACAATGAAACGTCCGCGACGGGAATCGAACCTGCAACCTTCTGATCCGAAGTCAGACGTCTTATCCATTAGACCACATGGACTACAACTCATTTTACATTGTTTTTTGACTTATGTTTCCTTCCCCCATCAATAATGAATGTATTCAAACCCCCCCCTTTTAATCTCAAGATTATTTATTTGTAATTCGAAAATGACAATTAGAACTATGATTGCCGAAACATTGTAATATTTTAAATATAATATTCTTACTTAACCAAATTCTATGTGATGTAGAAAAACAAGCACATGTACACGGGGGATGGCCTAGTTAATTTTGGAAATTTTACATTTAAGATCTTTTAAGCCCAAATTAGGAAATTACTCTTTGCATTTTTGAATACTAGTCCTGTCTAATGAAAAATGTGTGAAGCATCTGATATTCTTACAGAAACACATAAGATGAATACTACTGTAGTAAAAGAAAAGAAGTTTAATGTGCAGAGGAAATGTTGGAAAAAAATAAAAAAAGGGAAATCTCTCATAAATTGCAGATCATCAGAACTAGCTAGAACTATCCCACTAAAACTCAGAATTGATGGATTTTTAGGATTACTGGCAAATCTCACTCAAATTCAAAATGAAAGGATGAAAATAGATGGAATTAAATGAAATACTGAATAAAGCTGACTAGCTCTCAAAGATAGATGCAAGACTTAAGAAACAGCCCTTTAAAGTTTTGTTGTACAAATGTTTGCAATTCTTTTTGTATACCAGGCACTTTTTGTTTGTAACTTGAAACATTTTGAAAATATATTCCATAAAAGGGTATTTTCTGACGTAACATTTGTCGTTGGCTTATTCCTAAAACTGAGTGGGACGTTTACACACATTATATGAAGGATGATTTTAATTTCATTTAGTGACCTATGAATTTATTACTAATTACCATTCAAATTGTAGGGGAAAGATTATGTAATTAATGGATGACCTATAGCGCTTTTTTATCTGAGTCACATGTCAGATATTACACTAATAAATGCATTAAAGTACATTACATCCTCATTTATCCGGACTAACTGGGACCAAAGGCAATCCGGAAAATCGAAAATCTGGATAATAAGCAAAACAAATCCTTAAATAAGCAGATTTACCGTTTATTACAATAAAAAACTGTTTTGTAACAAAATTACTCTAGTAAAGCTTTCTTAAACTCAACAAAAAGCATTTTATTACCATAATTTATTGTACAATCTACGCAGGAACTGTAGATTTAATCAAAATAAAAAGCGAATGTACTTATAGTTAAGTTCTTGCTATCATAGTTAAAAATTATCTATGTGAACATTAAATAATAAAAAAAAAAATGACTACAAATCTGATCCAGATTATCCAGATCAATGAGGTTGTAGTGTTTATGCTATGACAATATACAGTAGAACCTCATTATAACGGTCATCGTTTATAACAGACAGTTTTAAAAAAAATTGTCAGCCTTAATTATTAAGGTGAGCGAAGTAAAAGACCATTTAAATTTTGTTAAATGAAAATGTGTTTGCATATTATGAACACTTACGGCACTTCCATCTGTTATTAACTGAAGAAATAAGAAGTAAACAAACCCAGCCGGAAATAAATTATTTTTTCAAACCAATGAATGTAAGCAATCAACATGAACCAGGACCTTCTTGTTCTAAAGATTAATGCAGTGTATACGTACATATCTTTTTCAAATCAACCTATTATGTTGAAGGCTGTTTTTTATTTGATATATAATAAAGCATTTTTTATAGCTAACTATTATACTTTCATTGATGTACACCATGCTGCATTACACTGCTATAAGAATTATTTGTTATAAACCGGACTTTCATTAAAACGGACAATCTTCAGCCCCTATTAGTCCATTATAATGAGGTTCTACTGTACTGTATAATTAATTGAGATGCACGATATAGAACAGAGAAATTTCGATCTAAATCACTGATCTATTCCATCAGATTCTGTTCAAAGGACAAAATGACAAACTATTCCTAGAACTCCTAAATTAAACAGTAGTAATGTATATCTAGCAGTTATTCACAAAGAAAAAGGAGCTATCTACAAATAACTCCATCTAGCATTGGGTATATGATGAATTCAATGTCCATCCTCAAAGCTGCAGTCTAATGAAAGGAGGAACAGTAACATTTTTGATTATTAAGATAAAATTGCCTTTTAAAATAAACATTAGTAAATGCAGAATATTGAAGTTAAATTAAAATGAGAAATTTAATCATTTGACCTGTGGTGAAATCAATCGTTTAAAAATTAATTACTAAATTGTCCACTAGAACAATATTTAGTGCTCTTAAAAGTTTTATTTCTACTTTTTTTTTATTTTATTCAATGCAAATATTAATTTTATTCTTTCATTGATGGGATAAATTTATCCAAGAAAGAATACCGTTGACATCTCTACCTTTCAGCAAAAAATAATATTTAAAATGAGGTTGATATCAACAACCGAGTACAAAGACAACCATGTTCATTAAATCTATTTTTTTTTTTCCTTTCACTGAATAAGTGAAACTAATAATTTCTAATATATTCATCCCCAAACTACCTTCTATATAAAAATTCTTGATAACATATTTTGAAATTTTTGATTACATTTTAATTAAATTTATTAGCTTTTTGAGCAAAATTAATCTGAATTGTAACAACATGTCTTTAATTTCTCCCCCCATCCCCCTTAGGAAACATTATTTCTAAAGTAGAATTTTGAATATTTACCATTGAGGAAGGAAAAAACAAAAATCTAAGTTCCCAACAGATACTTTCTTACACTTTCATGAATACAATGAAATTTTTTTAGCAAACTGGTCTTTAAAACTTCTCTGGAAGTAGGTTAGAACTTTCTCTTAAGTAAGTTCTTAAATTTCTTTCAAAAAAAATTAACAATATCCCCACTAAGGGGCCGTTCAAGTATTATGTAAGCACGTTTTTAGTCATTTTTAGCCCCCCCCCCCACCTTTGTAAGCAAAAATAAGCATGTTTACGTAAGATTTGCCAAATCATTAACAGTAAAAATCACTAAAATACTTAGGAAAAAAATGTTTGCCTGTATTATGTAAGCATTGTTCTGGTCCTCCCCTTCCCCTTGTCAGCAAAAATAAGCAAAACTTGAACTAAGTACAAATTTTCATTAAAATCTAAATTAAAATATAGATTTGTTTGATATGTGATTAATTGTTCACATTTAATAAGAAATTACGTATAACCTAACATTTTCATATCTTTAACATTAACTTGTATTCTGCAAAATTGAGTTTATTTTTAATTATAAATTTATATAAAAAATTAATGATACAAATCATTTTCTTTGAGATAATACTGTAGTAATGTAAGCTGGCAAAAGGGGGAGAGCCTAACTTTCCTTTTCCATTACGTTTAACATTATAACAAAATAATTAGACATGGAATAAGACAGGGTGTTGGTTACTTAACTTTATTTATTAGATATGCTTATATAACAATAGATTAAAATTAAATAAACATTATTTTCTCATTCATGTTTACAGATTATATAGATCAGTTCTAGGTAAGTTTATTGACAGCTATGTTGGAGCATAATTCTATAAATTATTCATTTATACTATTATTACAATAATGTTATTTTAGTTCATGTTGCCAATTAATAGATAATTTATTAAAATTGTAGTTTTTTTTTTTTTTTTCTTTTTCCATGGGGGGCCCCCCCCCCCCCATTTTTTAAATATTGGAAGAAAAAGTGACAGCGTAATTTTTGTGAAGGTGATAAAGCGCAGAAGAGAAAAACGGTTAAGCTACTTTTCTTTGTTTCTATTTTACTGGAGGTATTTCAGTTTATCATCTTTTAATGAAAAAACAAATGAAATATATTTTTTTTGTTTTCATTATGTTTTACTATTTGAAAGATTTCGTTATTGTTTTTTGTTATATTAATCAAAAATTATTCTGTTGTTTTGTGAAATTATGCGTAATATTTTCAAGCACTACTATAAATATAAAACGTTACTGAAAAAAATAAATAAATAAGTGTCAATGATAATACAGTGGAGCACCGTTTATACGTTTTTCAAGGGACTGAGAAAAAAAAACGTATAAACGAAATTCACTAAAGTTACGAACAATTTCTTAATAACCAACAATAAAAAGTCAGAGGTAAATTAAAATACATGAAAATGAAATACAAGAGGCTTGTAATACAAAACTTTTTATTTTGGATTTAATGTACAACTAGTACTACTATTCATATTCAGTCAGCATTTATAAAATATTTTTTTTATTTTAGGTTGTAGGAATTTTTTGGAAAGCACAGAAAAAAGTTCATTGTGCACAGTTAAAAGTGACATCTTAACTTTATCATTTAAATCTCTGCTAATGGGGCATTTTTGCATGGTTTTTTAAACCCGCTAAAGCTTTTTGAAAACTTGGCAGAGGTTTTTGAGTGCAATTTTCTAAGACTGCGTGCCTTTTCTAAGCCTGGACAATCGGCAGGTGGGAATCTGAGGTTGAAATGCGCATTTTCTCTCTTCTTGAGTTCTTAAAAAAACGTATAAATGAAATTTGTGATTTCAGGAAAACGTATAAATGAAATTATTTAACGTTAATATGCATTGGATTTTGCCGGGACAATTCAAAAAAACGTATAAAAGAGAAACGTATAAACGGTGCTCCACTGTATATCACTTTGATAATGGAGTACACTGTACTAATTTAGAGTAGAAATAGTCAAACATCGTGTAGGCCTAATATTGTTTATTAAATATTTACATATACCGTATATGCTCCAATAAACGATGAGGCTCTTATTGTGGCCGGTCTCTAATAAGCGCCGGGCTGCAGAGGGGACACGACCAAATAGTAGCCGGGTCTTTGATATTTGCCTACCGGTACTAATGTAAGCGTCCGTATCTTTATAGTCGTGCGTGTAATACCTTTCGGTACATTGTCTTACAAAATACCGCCGAAACGGTGATTTGACATTGCATTTAAGATTCGTGGGGTGGAATACGCGAAAGAAACTTCCGGTGAGGCGGCCGCTCGTCATTATGGTGGTGATCGAAAAGAAGAAACAATATGATAATCTTGTGTCTGCGAAAGTGGACAAAGGTGCAAGCAGAAAGCAGAAAATGAAGTAGCTGTTTGTAATATTAGCTGGTATTATGTGTAAAAATATTGCGTTCTGAAGCTTTTTGTTAATAATGGCCGGTCTCTTATTAAGCGCCGGGAGCCGAGGCTAGTTTTGCAAATAAACGCCGGAGCATGTACGGTATATATAGTCAAAAGAAAGGCGACAGCCTACCAATCAAACTCACTTACACTGCTTATTTAATTATGTTGTTTTAAATTTATTAACAGTCCATTTTAAATTTTGTAATTGAATGTATTTTCAATGTTTTTACTTGTTCAAAAACAAAAATGCTTATTTTTTATACTATTTTTATTGTCAAAAATGGTTTTCACAAACAATGAGAATTTTGTATTATCTTTTAAAACGTCAAATATCAGAATTTACTGATCCCCCCCCCCCCCTCCCTTTGCAATCGACCAAATGAAACTGAAGTTAATAAATGCCATAGAAGGCAAAATATCTCCATCTTAACTGGAAGTCAACAACACAGAAACATATAATAAAACATAAAAAATATTATGGCAAAATATATGATAATTTTCAGTGAAAATGACACTGAAAATGAAACGAATTCCTTATCATGCTAAAGTCCTTCATTAGAACCTTGCAACCTAAATAATGGTAATTTTAATATATTATTTTGTATCTTTTTCCAAAAAACAGTTAAGTTAAAGGTTTTTGAAATTGATATTTTGTTATATTATTTTTTTCTCTCTGTCCCACACTTCCTTACTATTCTAATTCACTATTCCTCAGTAGTAGTATTAAGGCTGGGACCCGAAATCTGCTCTGTATGGTAGTGGTTCCCATTTGTCTTATATGTTATAGGCTATAGTAGTAGTAGTAAAGCTATCAGTTTGGAATGATTAAAAATAACAGATGATAAAAACTGTTTTAATTCTGTATGATTTATTAGTTACATTGCACTCTCAGTAAAGTAATAATAATCATCAATATTATTTGCTACTATCAATGTCGCTTCTCCCAAACTAAGCTTAATTGCTACAGTGAAAAGGCAGTTTATTCATAATTTTCTTTGAAGTTTTCAATTTTATTTTATATAAAATAACTGCAAACTGAAGAGAATAATAATATGTGCACATTTGTGTATCATTATTATTTTTTCCTTTACTTAGTATTATTTGTTTTTTTACTGTCTTCCACCAGCTTCCCATCCTTCTTAATAATGTTAAAGATTTATAACAATTAAAAACAACCAAAAAATTTGCTAAAGCTAATTTTTAAAGAGGAGAAATTGAAAATGAAACGGACCTACTTGATAACGTTAAAATAAACAGGATGAAAAGATGGGATTTATCGACAGTTTCAGGGACGGCACAAACATTTAGGACAATGCAAGGCAAGAACACACAGTGCGTATGTTTGTGCCATTCCTGAAGATTGAATATGCACAGTATTCTGAAACTGTCGGATTAATCCCATCCTTTTTATCCTGTTTATTTTAACATTATCAAGTAAGTGTATCTCATTTTCAATTTCTCTCCTTTATTTCATATAAATATGTGCGCCTTGTCATTCATTTAAAGGTAATTTTTCAAAACTTAAGAAACTTTTTTAATAAATCTTAAAACAGGGTGTCTACAAAATCTGAATAAAAAAATTCCCTGATTTCATGAACAATTTCTTCTAAAATTCCCTGATGATAAGAGAAAAAAAACCCTCCAAACCAATCTGTTCAACCAAAAAAAACAACCTCCAAACCGATCTGTTTAACCAAAAAATTCCCCGTTTTTTCCAGAATAACAAAATTCCCTGATAATTCCAGGTTTTCCCTGATTTCTCGGTTCTGTAGACACTCTGTAAAATTAAAAAAAGAAAAGAAAAAGAAAATAGACAATTTTAAAAACAAAACAAAACAGAAAGAAACACGCTCATTTAATCATCTATTTGTAAATACATTAAAGAATCACATTTTATTCTTTATTATTAATAGTATTTAGCATTACTATTGCATATCACAAGTAACTCTGATGGTACTTCCATTTAACAGAATTAAGTTAAGAAACATTTCATATTCAAATATTCTAAGTGATGAAACGGGGAGAATCTACTGCTTTCAGTGCAAGAAAGCAATTTAGATAGGTCTCGGCTTCAGGAAAGTCATTTAAGGGGTAAATGATTAACCTGGGTACCAAGTTATTGCATAGTGTTCTTACTTTATTTTCAATAAATTCATGTTTTATGGGTTTTTATGTGTAATAAAATAATAATTTTTAAAACTTTTTCCTTTCAACGTCACATGTATTCACTGTGGAGCTGTCCATTTCCTCGAAAGGGGGGTTAAATAACCAGGTGATTGTCTACAGTGTTCTTACTTTATTTTCGTTTTATTTTACCAAGTAAAGCTTGGTCTTCCAGGTATTAATACAAAAATGTAAAATATTTCCACAATAATATGCTAACATTACCACTATCTGTTAATGTATTCTTATTTCGAATAAGTGATCCAAACACAACTCAAAATTATAATTTCACTAGCTAAAGACCACCAATATTGGAAAAACTGCCCACTAACAAGCACAAATATCCATTTCTTTTTGGCTTATCGAAGTTAATGATATATATTTTGATATGAATGGAAAAAAAAAAACGAGGGAAAAAAGTATTACTTAAGAAAAACGGTTTTGTATACTAATCAACTCAAGATTGATCTTAAAGTTCCAAAAATTATTTTGGATGAAATCCCTTCAGAATCTAGTAAGAGAAAAACGTATATAATAAAAATTGTACTACTAAAAAAAACCTTGCTTTTTCCTTTTCCACAGGCTTAAAAAAAAGTAAAATATAATTTTAACAATAAAACCACACTTTTAATTATAATAATGTTTAACATTTTATTTCAATTACAACTTATAGAAGCAAGTTTTAGAGAAGTATCATAACATTAGTTAATTCTCATCCAAAAGAGTACTAATCCAATATCCCTGTTCCCAATTAAAATAATTGTTGCTTTCATTGTTATTCCAAAGATCTTAATTTTGATTGCAATTGTAACACACACAATCAGCAAAATGTCCTGCAACAGTAAGACACATTTACTAAAAAGAAAAACAATCCAGGATTTGGGAATTCTATCAGAAGGCAAAAGATCACGTTTTGTGGGAGAAATATTCTGAATTGGAGGAACAGGCGATCCTCTTAAAAAGATTTTTCTCTTAAATTTAAGATAGGAGAGTATATCAAATCTTTTTTTATCTATTTTTAATAACGAAATTACATTAAATAACTGAAAATTATGTACAATAAGGAAAGAGGGAGGGAAATAATAATTTGTGTGTACAGTATTTCTTAACCAGGAATTATTTTTTTAATGGCCAACATTCAAAGTCATAACTGAGAATGCATTTCAAATATAAATAAATTAGAAATTTCTAAATAAAGACTATTGTGAAATGTGTTTGAGATAGGTTTACTAGATTATTGGTAATAAACGTACTTCAAAAACAGAAGTACAGTACTCAAATAAAATATCCTGAATATGAACTTAGCCGAATTTTTCCTACGAATTCTTGTAAACAAAACAGCATTCAAAAAACAAATTTTTCAAGCTTTTTCATTTAAAGATATAATAGCTTTGCTTTAAATTCAGAACATGAAAAAGATGTAACAAATTCCTAGTGAAATTTCGCAAAATATATTCAGATAAGCCTTTGAAAATAAATATTATTTTTAAAAATAAAAAGAATTTTTAAACAATGAACCTGTCTTGTAAATTGGTATGAACGTGGCTGATGTCACGTTCTCTGTTGTTAGATTGAGAAATTAATTATTGTTTTGTATTATTTTTCGTTTTTAGGAAGGTGAGAGATGTTCTCCCTTCCTAAGAAATTTATGTATAAAGCATGATTAAGACTTTGAAATATAAGTCAAAATATCGCCAAAGGTGTTTTGAGTATTTTTTCTAAGAAGTTATAAGATAAGCCTTTTGTTTTTTATTTATGAATTTCCTAAGTACATACGCATAAAAATTTTGGATAGACCAGAAATCTTTTAAAAGTAAGTTTGTTTGTTGATTAAAAAAAAAAAAAAAAAAAAAAGAAATCAATAATAAAAAGTAAGTCAGTCGAAAGTTCATTATAGTGCATCAGCTATTAGGTAAACACGAATTCTTTATCGTTCGATGTAATTACAGAACTATTTAATCTCAAGTTCATTAGTTGAAAGGGTTAAATTCTAATTAAATAACATAAATTGGAATCCCATTTCCTGATTTTTTACTTATTGTCATTTGAATTCAATTTTCTTATTAAAAGCAGAAACTTAAATGATTGGCAGCAGTAAAATTTTCATATAACAAGCGACCATACCAAAGGTGAAAAGTTTAGATTCACTCTAGTCTGACTTAGACCACTTACAAAATCCTTCTTACTAAAAATTAGTCTAAAAAATATTATTTACATTTCATTACGATATACCTTTATGAATATTACAGGAAGAATTATTTCCAAATTTAAATGAATAAAAATGTTAGGTGGTAACTGCTTAAGTGGTGTCGGGCTTAAGAGGGAACTAAAAATCTCCGTTATAATCAATAAATAATAATTGGTTAATTCATCAATTACCTTTAAGATTAATATTTTACATTAAATTCAACAAATTTCAATTATATGCATTGTTCTTAAGCAAATTATCAAATACGAAGCAATTATTTACAAAATCCTCCAACTGGAGATCTGAATTTTTGGCGCCAAGTCGACCTACTTCAAACAACTGAAATGCTTCATCTGCACGACATCCCACTTCAATGAAATAA
Source organism: Thereuonema tuberculata (assembly GCA_023159025.1). NCBI lineage: Eukaryota > Metazoa > Arthropoda > Chilopoda > Scutigeromorpha > Scutigeridae > Thereuonema > Thereuonema tuberculata. The sequence continues at coordinate 58,227,486 of JAFIDM010000002.1, forward strand.
AAGTGACATCTTTTGAAATCTTCGATATCAATTCAAATCGTGAATACTGATAGGCTTTCCTATTTTTAGAATCTCATTTGAAATGCAGAGATGTAGTCGAAACGTGTGGAATGTGTCTGATTTTTGAAGAGCTATTCTCCTCAAGCGTTATTTTGATAGGCTTATTTCCTAAGCCTAATGAAATGATGATGCTCTTCTCTGTAATACTTAATCGCCTCGAAATTCCGTTAAAATCTACATACTAAATATATCAAAATTTATTGTGAACTGTGCAGAAAAATCTAATCGCCCCAAATTCGGATTTCCGCCAAGTGCGTGACCCCAACGACGCGTCAATTCTTAAGCCTATTTGCTGCTCGGTGCCCGTTGAAACGAGCATGGCTCCTAGCTCGCATACGACACTGACCTAAGAAGTGAGAGAAACGCGATTGATACCCGAATTTATTTCATGTGACGACTAACTCACACTTTCCAAACTCTATAAAATGCTTGACAGAAAAGCAAGACTATAATTTAATCAAACGACGCTCTATTTTACCTTTTGCTGGTCCTCGTTTGTGTTATTTTCGGTCTCTGACATTTTGCTGTTTCTTGCTTTCAAAATGGCGGGCTACTTTACAGCGCGGGAGAACCAACCAATCACATCGCACCTACAATTCAAGTTCGCCACAATGTTCAACAATGTCAAGCAGCAACTTGAGCGTTTCGTAGTATTTCCCAGCTTTTGGGGGATGTCCTCAGAATATTATTTCTCAGACAATGCGGCAATTAAAAAATCTAAATAAACCAAAGGATTAATATTCATATCATTTCTTAAGAATCTGTTGCTACGCACAAAATTTATAGATATTTGAAGTAACTGGTAAAGCGTCTATCAGATAGAGAGGAGCTAGTTTCAACAAATAATGAAAAACAAAACAAACAAAGTATATTAAGAAAGCTTTGGGAATAGTTGTCAGTAATTAGTGATGATACTAAGGATTATTTTTCGTCAAGCGTTTTCTATTATAAGGGAGAAAAAAGAAAGGAAATGAGATTTTCCAATTTTAAATATTGTATTCAAATCTGAAATTTCAAGCGTCTTTATCGCAATGACTTCCGGTGATTAATCAAGTTCCGGTATAGATAGATTTAATAGCACGTGGTTGGTTTTATTTTCAAATGCTGCCAAGAATGCCAGTGTTCAAAGAGTACTTCGATTTGAACCTTAATAAATTTTAGATTAGAAGTTTTTGGTAGAAATCAATATAGTTTTTAACAATAAAAATCCAACAGTTAGAAGGTTAACTACTGTAATTTATTCCTCGAAGCAACATGGATTTTGAGAACAGCTATGAAATCGTAATTGGAACTTACGAAGAGTACATTATTGGATACACGTTTGATGTACGAAATTTTGATATTCAGATCTATTTCATTTCTTCAAAGGAATCACTTGCCATTTTTAACGCGTCTTGCATTATTAATCGTAAGATCTCCGATAAAAGTGACGATGGTTTCTTTGAATCGATTCTGACTTACTTTACTGTAGCTGTAAAAACATTGTAAGTCGGTGGTGTAGCATAAATGACATTAGCAAATTTTCGGAGTTAGACTAATTACTAGTTCATTCTTTGATCAGCGCTTTGACAATTATTAACATTAATTTTTTTTTTAAATAGTTAATTAAAAACGTTTAACAATCTGAAAAACTTCATTAACATTTAAAATTTCTATTTTATTTATTGACTTAAATGATTCTTGGGAAAACACACACAAAAAAAGCCGTGATTAGTGTTATTCAAATTCTTTAAAATTTATTTAAAAAGTGGGAGATTTTCCTTTCAGTGTTTTGATTGCTATTTTGAGAAATTTTGTCTTCATATATTTCAAAGCATGGCCTCTTGCCATTCTGTCAAACTTGAGCATCATAGCTAATTTGAAATTTAAGCAAACCATAGACTGCATCACAACAGTTCTGTTTTTATGTTCACATTTATATTGTCAACTGTTTTGATATACATGTTTTTTTTTTTCATTCTATTTCTGATAAATGTTGAAACTTGTATAATGAAACATATGAAACCTTACTGGCTTTTAAAAATAAAACTTATCAGAAAAGAATTTTAGAGATTCTGATCCTAACTCTTGTATTTGTTGAGAAGTTAAAAACTAATCTACAAGTGGCATGAATTATTAGAATTTTTGCCATAAATTCCAAAGCTTATATCAGTTTTATGATCCAATTTTTCATAAGCTTACATTTCTAATTGTTATTCATTTTAATTGTACTATTGAAATAAAAAGTTCGATCTTTTAATATTCAGCTCATATAATTTAATGATCAATTGATCTATTTCAGAAAAAGTTTGGAGACTGAAGTTTATCTAACTGATCGTGTCAGTTACATTAGAGACAGGCACCGAACCGAAAACCTGAACTAAAAAAAAATCCGATATTTTTGGTCAGAGTGGAGGTGAAACCGAACCGAAAATCGCTATTTATTTCGCTCCTTCATTTCAGTTTTCCTCTTTTAAAGTATAAGCGAAAGATGGAATTTTTTCTGTGGTCAACAACTTTCATCGACTTCCCTACTCTCTCATACCCTGTCTCCATGTGGTCCAATCCCCAACCAAAGTCACTTGGGACCAGGGCATCACATTGGAACTGAACCAGAAAAAACTAATATTTTTGGTCAGAGTGGAGCTAAATCCAAACCGAAATTTTGTGTTATGAGTGAACCAGAAAGAAAACCGTAGTGAAACGTATTGTGGTTCGATGCCCTGATTAGAGATAAAGAACATTTAAAATCTGAATGCAGTCATTATCGTTATTTGTCAGTTGCTTAAGAGTTGAAAAGCAGAAACCTTTGTGCAAATTTTGTAAATAGATGTAATTTCCAAAAAAGCTTTTTAAAATTTAAAAAAAAAAACAAACTTAGTTGTGTATGCTTGGCTTGTCAGTAGCAGGGATTTTGTTCCTTATGTTTTCTCACTCTTGCATTTTGCTGCCAGGGCACAAAAAAATACTGAGATTTAAGTATGGCTGAATTTTAAGTCATACTTAATTAATTTATCTAGATAACTGTTATGGTACTGCTAAATAACTATGAATGCCATTAAAAAAGATAAATTTACTCTTCATCTGTTGAAGAAATTGTGCTTGTTTTATTTGCCGTTGAGTAGCTGAAAATGAACTTTCTTGGATTTAACTCATATAATGAATGAGGTGCCTTTCATATTCCATTTCTAGAATCATCATCAGGTCTGAAGACCTGCATATATTTTCATTTTCAGTAAACATGCCACAGTAACATTGACAATACCATGTAGTCAACAAATATCTAAGTTTATCACTAATACATTTCAGATAATTTTATGTAGTCTTCAAAAAATCTCTCCCACAACACAATCACATACGAAGAAAGTGAATGAATGTAGTGGGTATGTGAATTAAAACATTGTTAAATTATTTTCATTAATTTACTATCTTTTTTTTTTGTTTAGCAATTCTCTTTATTAAGGCGTTTTGCTGACCATTCGCATTGTGGTTGCGTTCGAACTGTGGCATTATCATCAAAGTATCTAGCTTCTGGGAGTTCAGATGAAAGCATTAAACTTTTTAATTTAAAGACCCAAGTGGAATATGGCTCTCTTCAAGAACATACTGGTATGTACCTAAACTGATCTATTTTAGAAATGGTTGCAAAATCTTCTCATTTTTATACAGTCAACTTTTGCAATTAACCAGGGTAGTTTTGTGGACTGACGATAATCCAAAATTATATTTAAAACTAAAATAGAATAATATTCAGTTAAAAAAATTCTAATATTTTGTGAACATATTCTACAGATAGCAATTTTGTTTTTGTTTATTTATAATAGTTTAAGAATACAAAGTGTCATCAAATTGATTTATGAAATATAGTCATTTAAAATAGTCTTTCAATGATTCCTCACTTGAGATCTTCTTTTTGTTTTTAATGTAGTTGTATAATTACAATTTAAATGATGTATGTGTGGATGGATACTCTGAGAATTAACATAAATCATAGTGTGAATGGGACTACAGTTGCAACCTTTAGACAATTGTGTCGGATATTCAGTGTGGCTTTTGGTCTTGAATGAATAAAGGTTTCTCATTCCTGGTTTACTTTGTGTCCAAATATACCACTATAAAAAGAATGAAATTAATTTCAACACTTCAAACATTGTTACAACTAATAAGTTATAGTTTTAAAGTTCTTACAAAAAATTGATTTAGTAATATATATTTTGAAATGAATTGCCTTTTTGGGTTAAGCTGAGACCCTGAGACGGCTGTTTCAAGGTTTTTGAGCTCTCGTTGGTCAGTGCAGAACTCAAAAGGCATACTAGGGAAAGAGCAATTCAAAAGGTGTTAAACATAATGTCCTCTCAAGACTATAGAAAGAAAAATAAAAAACAACAAATGTATAATTCAAACCACCTACGGCGTCACCCAAATGTGGACATTGTGACGTGCAAGGTGTTTGTATTCCACTTTTGTTGTTGTTTTTTATTTTGCATTCCTTAGTTTTGAGGGGTCGTTATATTTATCACCTAGGAATATATATTATTGAATGATTTTTAAATGTAAATTGCTCATTTTCTGAAGGTGAAATAATTCAATTTTTCATTATTATTAACATTTGAAAATTCTTATAATTTCTATGCTTCATTACATTATATTGGTTGTAATCTGACCCCTCCTTGAATTAAAGAAGTAAAACTAATTCACTTTCACTTAAAAATGATATTTGCTTTGCATTAGGCTTCAGTAACTTGTGCATTAATAGAAAATATTTAAACTTTTATCAATTAATGCAAACCCTATCCACACAAGTGACCTCATAATAAATTGTTTCACTCTAGTTAGCATTCATAAGCTAAGACGAACTATGTGAGAACTGCTATCATTTACTAGTTAGTTTGTTTTTGTTTTGTTAGCTTTTATTTCCTTCAATTTTACTGTTTCTATATTGAGATCTGTGTTCACTGATTTGTTCTAGTTGATGAACTCTGACTAACTTAAAATAGTTGCACCAAGATATAACTTTATTTTTTTTTTTGGAAAGGGTCCATTGTTATATTGAGAATTTTTCTGTTAACATTTGGGTGAATGTGGGCGGCAGGAAGCCAAGCACTGCGACCTGAATGATCTATTTCCTGTTAACATAGAAGTATGATTCTTTTAATCAATCTAAGACTTCAGTTTTGTTGTTTCAAAAAAAAAAACACAAAAAAAAAAACTGTTTGCATGCAAATCTGATCACTGAAGTAATTTAAGACAATCAGAGGATTGGATATCGCTTAAAACTTGTCACAATGAAACAAAACCAAAAAGAAAACCCACATCAAATCTAGTTCCCTTATTTCGTAGGTGTTTTCAAGTTGCCCCTTATTTAACTGAATGCTAGGTAACAACTCTTAATATCTTTTATCCGTGTTATTTGCTTTATTAATGTTTATCAATGTAGAAGAATTGTTCAGAGCTCATTTCTGCTTACCAGAAGTAAGGTTCAGAAAGAGTCTGCCCAGAGATGTTTAAGTGTGAAAATAATGATGTTTCTGAGGCAAAATAACTCTAACTATAATGATACATTGAGGGATTTGGGTAAATAATGTGAATACATTTTTAATAATAACGAAATCTTTTGATGTTGAATCATAAATTGTATTAATTATTTACATTTTCCTTTGTCGTTCTTTAGGGACTGTAAATGACGTAAAGTTTTACAAAGACAGCTACTTATTTAGTGCATCTGATGATAAATCCATATGTATTTGGAAAACAAATAGTTGGAATTGTGAGAAAATTCTCAGAGGACATACGTAAGTAATCACAAAGTTAAAAATATTTCATTAGTATCTACATTTTCAAATAAAAAAAAAAAAGATGTAGTAGACAGTGTCGCGGCTTGGTTGTTTCAATTTGCTTTCCTGTGTTTGTTAGCCTCTTCTTCACTTTCTCTTTGGTCTGAAGCCATTCCATAACGATTTCCTGAGGAAGGCAATGGGAACCCACCTCAGTATCTTTCCCCAGGCGATTCTATGGGAATTCTTGGGAATTTCATAGAATGTTAACCAATCTAAGGATTGAATTACTTAAAAAAAATTAATGAAAATGAAGATATTGAACTGATTAAGTAACAGCCTGAGAGAATTGATTTTGTTGTAACCACTCAATCTGTAGAATAAAAACATTTCTTTCCGATATTTTGTTGCACAGAGCCGGCGTTAGAGGGTGGCGAACGGGGCGGTCGCCCCAGGCCCTGCGCCTGGTTAGAGGAAAGAGGATAAAATAGCATTGTCATTTTTTTTTTTTGGTTGTTAAAATAAGATTTTCCGTTTTTTTTTTTTTTGGTTGTTAAAATAGGATTGTCAAGGGCCCCGCAAAATTCATCTTGCCCGAGGCCCCGCACCCTCCTAGCGCCGAATAGAAAGTTATTCATCTCCAGCAAAATGAATGCCTCAATCATTGAATAATAAACATAACTTCTTCATTTTCACTATAAGACTTAAAATATAATGAGCTTAGCTGACGTTTTTTGAAAGCAAATGCCACAAAGCTAACGAGTATATACATTGGAACCGTATAATTACATAAAACCCATCTGTTGGATTTGTTCTTAAACAATCGTCCTTTGGGAAAAGGATAGAATTGGTTTCTTGGTAAGACATCACAGAAATCAATTCAAAATATTGAATTTCACTAATTTAAAATTGCATCTTTGACTATCTTGCCACTTTCTGAGCCACGATAAACTGAATCTCTTCAAATAAATAGGTAGTTAAAGTTCTGGATAATGGAAAGCATATGCAAAGAATGCATTAAGGCAGAATCTAGCAGTTTCTAATGATTACCTGAATGGGCTGTTCTATCAATCATTATCTTCAGTGCTAAGTCAGTCCATTTCTATTGATGCATCAAATAGGATTTGTACAATTGATGAATGCTATTTAGATTTAATTTTGGAAAAATAAGGAAAATGTTTTTTAGTATAAATGAAGCTTTAATTTAAAAGGCAGTAAATAAAGACAATAAGCTAATCTTACCAGACAAGAGAGAAAAAAAAAAATGAAATTCAAAACAGAGCAATGCATTAAAATTTAATTTAAGAAATATTAGAGAATTGAGATAATTAAAGTTATTAAGAATGAGAAAAATAAATACAATTTTTGAAAATGAAATTAATTTAATATTTCTTAAATATTTTATATTATTATTATTATGTAAAAGTTTCAAATCTTGGGTTTCCCCCAGAAACACAACATGACCAAAGCACATTGGCAAGTGTATAAATGTGTCGAAGAGGGAATTGAGGGATGTTATGGATGTTTAGTTGTGTCCATGAAATTCTTACTATGTGTATTGTGTCAAGTACAACAGCCTTTTGGAGTTCAGAACTCCAAAAGGCTGAGTTCTGCATGTGTATTTGTGAAGTCCAAGTATGCTGAGGCTGTGTTGCAGTGTGAGGCACCAGACCAGTGGTAGACAGGACAATACACATACTCGGTACAGTGTTATTATTATAATTATTATTACATTTTTAATATATTAATAATAACAATTACCAAATAAAATGAATGTAAATGCTTGTAACCATAATTTTGCCAATTTGACATAATGTTCTTGTATTCATGGAAAAAGAAAAAGAAAGAAAAAAATTGTAACAGCTTAAGCGTAGACATAAGTTATATTAAGAAACCAAAAATAGCATGGCAAAGCTCCATTTGATTATTATATATTTCATTCTTTTTTCTTCATAATTATGATGGAAAATTTGAATTTCGAACTCTTGAGAAATCTTTGTGAAATATTGATAAATTGCCATTAAAATATACATTTATTTTCAGTGGTGGAATAACAAGTATATCAATACATCCTACTGGAAAGTTGGCCCTAAGTGTTTCCAAAGATCGAACCCTCCGAACGTGGAATCTTATTAAAGGCAGATGTGCTTATACAACTAATATCAAAGCAGGTAATAATTTTGGAAAACATTTTTTAAGATAAAAAGATAATAAGGTTTGCCTTAAACATTAATATTCACTTAAAAAAAAATATTTAAATAATCTCTAAAGCATCCAATTTTTGTGTAATATTGTTACCACTTACTTGATTTTATTCTGAATAGCTCTTCAGAGGTTACATATATTGCAGTTTCGGGTTTTATGAAATTGAAAGTTTCAAAAATTATAAGTTTTAAGGGGATGATAATGAAAATAACCAAAAAGAAGGGGATGAGTCTAATCACTGAAATTTCTTCGTCCACCAGACTTCTTCTGGAATGGGAGCTTTGCTGATTTTGTTCCTTCTCCAAATAGTTGTATCCCTGATCCAAGTCCTATTAAACGGCCAGCTAACTTTCCTTGGATGGTCTTCTGCTTTCGTCTTGTCTCCAGTTGTTGAATCTCATCACCCCTTCCTTTGGGCCATCACCTTCCTGAGTTGTTGTCCCAATTCAGGATCCTTCTTCAACAGGGCTATCACCATCTGGGTTTTTGTCCCTTATCTGGATGCTGTATCTTTATCCAGGCTGTTGCCTTCCTGACTTTGTCCTGAATCTGGAAACCTTCTTCCTTATGTGGGCTGTTGACTTCCAGGGCTATCGCCCCAAGGGTGGTTCCTTTTTCTTGACCTTGAATCCTCTTCTTCTTTTAAGGGCTATTGGGATCCTTGCCCAATGATTGACTACCTTTTTCTTCTATATGATAGAGGAGGACTGTGTGTAGCAGAACGCTTCTCTTCAACGGGAGGAGGACTCTTATTACGACTGGGTGCTAATGTGTACTTTTCTCTTCCAATGAGATGAGGTCTTTTATTGCGGCTGGCTGCCATTGACGATCTGCCTTCACCTGACTCTGCTTCCATTCTTATTCTCCTCACCATCTTCCTTCCGGTTTCAGTGGAGTGGTCGATTCCAATGCAGGGAGGCAGGGTCAAGCTAGTTGACTCCTATAGAGGGTAAGTCAGGCTGCTTTGGTCAAATCAACCGGTATTAACAAAAGAAATCCACCTTGACAATATTTCAAAAGCCTTAACGGCCTTCTTTTTCAAGCCTTACATTTTACATAAAAGGGAAAAGAATCTACATCATCTTCCCTAAATAACAAAAAATTAAAAAAAAGGCCGGTGAGGCCTTTGAAATATTGTCATGGTGGATTTCTTTTGGTAATAAAGGAGTTTAAGAAGTTTTGTAAGTTTTATCATATTGAAGAATTATGAAATCAACCGGTAACAACATCACCTAACTTACACTGAAGTAGAGATATTAAAACTGAATTGCACATTAAGTGGTGTTTTTGTCTCTGGTCTCAACCATCAGCTTCCAGTTTATAAGTTTCATCCAATACTTTATTCTAGTGCTTTGTAAAATCAAGTACTTTCCCCACTTTAGTAAAGAATATACATTTTCTCCATTCTTTTATGTTACGAAACACACACTACCATTTTCAGATATCAAAGTCTTGCCTTTTGATTTCTATGTTCTGTAACTCTTCTGTCTACTTAAGAATCTTCTATATTCTTTCCTACAAATTTTCTTAAAAAAACCATACTGGTCTCAAAGAACGTCAAAAGTTTTCATGTCAGAAAAGAAAAAAGTTCAATTTATTTCCTCAAAAAAGAAAAAAAAAATCCATGTTAGTTTCAGTTTTACATCGTGAACACATATTTAACCTTCAGAAATACATTACTTGTATTTCTTTGACATATACCTTATTCCAAACTAAACGTATGATACAGGAATCTTCAACTATCAATTGCTGTTCAAGACAATATTCTTACATCCATCTGTACGAATTGATTATCATGCTGTTGACCATCATCATCATGTGATCAGTAATCTTCCATCGAATATGTCTAGCTGCTGACTAAATCTAATGACATTGCACACTATATAAGATTCACTTCATTGTACATTCAATGGTTACCTTCTATATAATTCTTCAATATTGAATTTTCAATTCGGTTCCCAAAATGTTGATTCTATTACACCATCTTTCAAGGAAGTCAAAATATCTCCCACCAATGCCAGAACATGGCAGTTCATCTTCTTGGAGGAGTAACTTTTCCTTTAATTATTTTCTTGAGGATACTTCAGTACTTGACATTGTTTAAGATTGTATGTGTAGACTGAATATTTATAATAAATTGACAAGTTTTAATTAGTAAAATTTAATGTTTTCAGACTGATCATTCTCAAGTAACTAAGTCTCAACAAAAGTCATACAAGATAAAATATCTCATAAAGATCATTTTTAATAAATAGATACGTACATTGCATTATTTTACTTTTATTACTAATGCTAATACATGACCCTAATATAGAAATAAAATAAACCTTGAAATTTATGCAAACTTTGCTGCCTTTTCAAATAAATTCTTAAGCTTAGATAAGAAACTAAGAAAAGAATAATTTTGAGGAAGAAATGACTTTCAACATTTATCTTGCATAATCTACTCATCCCATTGAAATTCATTGGCGGTGTTTGTCACATGATTAGAATTCACGGTTTTAATTATTGTGAATTCTTTATTTATTTATTTATTTATCAATTTTTTTTATTTTTTTTATTTGATTTCATTGCAGCTAGTGAATTAGTTTTATGGTCACCAGATGGTTCATTATATGCTGTAGTTATAAATTCTAAAGTGGATATATATTCAGTTGAGGTAATTAGAATATTTTTATTTTTAAATTTCTATTTCTTTGAAGTGAAAGATAAAGCTTAACATCCATTGATGAAAGAAAAGAAAAAGATAATCACGTAATAAGTAGTCTTAAACCAAATATACCATTATATAAATGTATTAAATTCTTTTTGTTTTCATTATTCTTTCGGATGATTAAGAATTTAACTCTGGACATTTATAACAAGTCAAGAAATTAAAAGAAGACATGCACATATTAACATATAATATATGTATAAATAATATATACACTGTCGATTTAGGTGATATCTTATTACTTTTCTGAAGTGGTAGAATAACATCTTCAAATAATGGATAAATTCAGATAGTAAATAAATGAACATATAAGACTTCAAGAAAGATAACAGATATTCAAACACAACACTAAACATAATTACATGAAGTTACGTTATTACAATCAATGATTCTTGAAGTCTTACGTGTTCATTTTCCACAAGTTAAATTTATTTTATTATTTATAAGTATTTATTTAACTAAAGTAAGTCTTATTTCTGGGAAAATTTCAATTTTTTTTTTCTGAAGCCACTTTTACATGAAATGATCTAGCTTCCTAATTTTGAAGTTTCCCATCCAGTTCCTTGTGGAGAAATAGGCACTTAAAGATGATAACAATTACCTTATTAAAGCATTATAAGTCAATTGCCTTTCACAGACAGCAAACAATGAATTTATGTTAACCTATAAAAATTCATTCAAATCAATTTTTAATATGAAATGCTTTGATTTGATTAAGATTAATTGGATTTAGGAAGCAGGATTTAATAAATTTCAAACAAGTTTGTAGGTAGGTTATTTATATTTGAGTATTAGTATATAAATATGGAATTTCCTTTATATTATTGTCACAGCTTTAAAAAAAAGAAAAAAGCTACATTTTAAGGAAAGGATTTTAAATCTTTCAAGTATCCCCCCCCCCCCTCCCACTGTAATTCACTTATATTAGAATATTTTTTCCAAACTTGTTTGGAATGAAATCTCCCACAGTTTTTATCTTAACAATTGATTTCTATATTTTTGAGAAATCTAACTCTACCTCAAAGTTTTGTGGAGCTTGTTTGTCAGAGTAAGGACTTGCTAAAGAAAGTGATTCTCCAGAATTGTTGTTCAAAATTTTATGTTGAGGAATCCTGTAATTTCCTGATATCGGCTTTTCATTTTATATTAAAGCCCTTATAGAATTAATTTGTAGATAGCATATGAGGTTTTTTTTTTATTTATTTATTTTAATAATAATAAATTTAAACATTCAGTCCTACAAGATACCACTAATGGTGGATCTGTATGTAGGTGCTGTAGAACATATATTTTTCAGTTTGTACAGATAATTAATATTAATATACTAATAATATTGTATTATTAACATAATAATAATAAGGAAATAATATTAATATATACAACATGACATATATAAAATATATATATAGACAATATATGTGTATTTTTTTTTTTAAATATACACAATGGGAAATTTTAATAAATTAAAAAAAAAAAAAATTCTTATCTGTCAGTTAATTCATTTTTCTTTTTTATCAATCCAAACTGTTAAGGCTAATATTTCGATATCTTGTACCTGTTAAAGTGTACTTTTTGCTGATGATTCTTTGTTGGAAGCATTGGGAAAGTTGCCTTGTATCTGATACAGACATTGGAATACTTCACTGTTCAGATCTTTTGCTTTCTGGTCTCTGAAGAATCATTAAAATCTAATTGTCTATTATTTTATTTTTTTTGGTAAAGAACATATCTGTTTGTGCAGTATATTATGTACCATTTCTTTCTTGACTTCACTTTAACTTTCTCTTTTGCCAATCATTGCCCTGTTACTCTTGATAAATTTTTTTCTCTCAAAGTGAACAAACAAGATACTATTCATTTCATTAAGATGTTGAAGTGTATCAGCTATCATCTTTGATCCACTGATTACTGCTTTAATTATTGTCTTAATAAGTTGAAAGTCCATGTTATTTCTGATTAATTTCATCTACTTTCAGTTGTTTTATTGTTCTTCATGTTTTCCCCCTTATATTTGTTGTCCTGTTGATTCATTCAGTTTCTGTAGTGGAAGTTTGTATGAATGCAAATCACTTGAGCCATATTAAGAATTATAATTTTTCTGATTAAATTAACCAGAAGGAAATTTTAATATATTTACTGTTTGCTTCCCAAATAAAAGACACACTTATTCCTTCCCAGATTCAGTTTTTCTTCGACAAACTTGCAAATTAGGATGATGCTTGAAAATGGAATAGGTAGATAATATACAACCCACTGCTAGTAGCATTAGATTAAGGGATCTTACTTAGACAAAGAATGAAATAATACTTTGGCTTCACTAATATTGATATTTTAATTTTACTTATGTATGTTGCTTTCCTAAAAAAAAAATCATTACTTTTAATTAATATTTAAAATTTCATCTTTACTTAAAAAGCTTGAGAAAAATCACATAATATCAAAGTCTATTGATAGTGAGAGAGTAATGAGAACTTGTTGCCTGTAGTAAAAGCTTTGGCATTGCTTTGGAAATTCTTAACTGTACCTCGTTGATGATGTTTTTACTATTTATTTAAAATATTACACTTTCTTTCTTTTTTTGTTTTTTTATCTGTAGATTGCTGGAGTGATTAATACCATTGATTTTGGGAAGAAAATAATTTCTGTTGTGTTTATAACAGTAAGTCACAAATGTTATATATTACTTAATTATTTAATATACCTTGTCTACTTCTCCAACATTGTCATCTCTTTTGATTACTAGTCATAAAGATAATGATTTGTGCTGATATCTTGGTTTAAATGGATACCACAATGATTGTTACTTGTGATTCACATTAGAAGCATCTATAGCTAATAAAGGCTTAATGAAGTATATGCCTTTTTTATATGTACAACAATAAAAGTGTCTTGGATCATTCTACAATTAAAACTTTATGATATTTTGCTAATAAATGATTAATCAAATAAAGGAGAATTTGTGTCATCCACTAATACATTCTCTATGTTCTCATGGATTTGTTTATCATGAATGTTAAAAATTTATAGCTCATAATTTGAGACGACCTATAAAATAAATGGCTTACGTGCATTTAATTATGACTGTTGTAATTCTTGTACTGAACTTCAGATAGATTTATAACTTATAATATTTCTATTCATTTTTGGTGGTTCACCAATTGGCAAATTTACTAACACCAATTTCTTTTTCTGTTTAATTGACAGTCAGAACAGCTTATTGTTCATTCTATTTTTTTTTGAGACTCAAATTTCCTATTTCTTTGCCCATCTGCATGGAGAAAGTTCATCTGCTGTCAAGCAAGCCAAGTTTATTTTAACTTACTTAAAATTTACCTTTTTACAGTCAAATTTAAAATGATTTGATGTTATTTGAATCTGGATCTGGTTAAATAAACTGGTCTTCAATTGTGATCGAATGGCAAATTATAACTTCAAGCTTGGAAGACAATTCTGCTGTTACCAAGTTTATAGACAGTTTTGGAAATTCCTGTAACATTTCTTTTAAATAACATGCTATACTGTTAAAGGTATAAAAAGGAATTGGTGTACTTTACGCTGCAACAGAAATATTAATGATTATGAAAATTACAATATAATCAAAATTATGATACAGGAAACACAAGGAAGGAACACAAATTCTTCACCAAACATTACAATATTTCATGGAAAGTAGCTTTTTTTGCTTCTTCAGGCATAACATATCTTCTAATTCGTACAAAGCAATTTAAATAATTTAAACAAACAAATATAGGCAATATGAAAATTAAATTTAACGTGCTGTGAAGATAGTAAATAAATAAAGAAAAAGAAAAACAGCACCTGAACAAGAGAAAAAGAAATTGCCTTTCTGATTTTAGATTATGGGGAGGAGTTGGGAACGGCCGTTTCGTCCTGCAACGGACTCATCAGCCCAACCCTGCCTCACCCTAACCGAATCAGAAAGGAAAGATCTTCTTAGTTAGAGCCCCTGTCAATCTGGCAATGGTCCCACTCACAACAAAAAGCAAGAAAAATAAATTAAATTAAATTGCTGCGTCATCCGATGCCAGCATCACCTTTTCCTATGGAACTGTAGGCAAAAAAGATTTTAATGAAAGAATAGAAGATTCAAAAGAAGACTCATTAATATGAAAAATAAATTTAACGTGCTGTGAAAATAGTAAATAATGAGTGAAAATATTAATGAGTTGCCTATGCTGAAAATAACCTGGTTCATTGTGACCACTGTTCTTGTGGATAGAAATTTCATCCTGTGTATCGTCATCATTGTCCCGAGCTGGCGGGTGGTGGGGGTTTTCCTCTCAACCAGTACGCTGCTGTGGGTGCCTTTGAACTTTGCATATGATCTTCCTCCAATCATGGCGGTTTGCGGCTAGGACATTTGCTTCGTCTATTGATATGTGAAGGCTCCTCAAGTCTTCCTTGATTATTCCAATCCAAGTTTTCTTTTGGGCACTTCTCTGGGTTTTCCAACTGGTTGGTCTTTCTTTCCATAAAGCTTTGTTTGAAAGTCGGGCATTGTTCATACGACAAACGTGTCCAAACCACTGTAACCTTCTCTTCCTGATTTGTTCTTGAATGGTTGCCTGATGATCACAGCTGTCTCGAATTCTGTGTATAGTATTCTCAACAGCAGAATTTAACATGTCTGCAGGAATGTTCATCAGATTCTGTGCTACATTGTCCCTTAAGCCTACGAAATTCAAGAGACTGCCATGATAGACATTGACCTTCAGGTAATGATATAATCTCGTAGCTGCTGTACCTATCGTACAATGTAACCATCTTACTCTTCAGCACACCACAATATTTCTGCATGGTACAGAACAGGTACTGGTTCTGACAGAGTGGTGTCTTCAATAAAGAATGACCCTGTTATAAAATCTGCTGTGAAGCCATACCAAACGTTAATTTTTGGTGAATGTAATAAGAGTTCCTAGAGCATATTGTGGAGGGGGGAGGTTTGGAAGTCCAAATTCAACAATTTTGGATGTTTTTAGTCCGTTCAGATAAAAATGGATCTCATTTCCTAAGAATTTTTCAAGGCCAAATGCAGTCCCCCTCCATTTTGCTAGAAACGTCAGAGCAAATGTCAATTGCTTATCAAAATCATTATGCAACAGTTGCTGTATGTGGCTGATCTTATATCAATAAAATAGAATAATTTTGCATAAGACTTTCCATACCGTAGAATACGGCATATCCAATTGTCACTCTACTCCTCGGGCACTGCTACCATTAGCAACGTGTCTGTCTGATCTGTCAACAATTGCAGTTGCAACTTCCTCAATTACCCGTAGTTGCACTGGTTTCTGTCCTCTTGTCAGGTCAAAATTCCAAAGACCCTGTCAAGCTTCCAAATCATTGATCTGATTCATTAGCTGACAGAAGAGGACCTTTATGCATGTTCTGGTGAATTCTAAATTTGATGAAGAGCTGCTACTACATTTCAGTCTTTCAGGTAAAATAATTTTACAAGTAACGTATGATGAGATAATGTGAGGTGCATGTTGATGCCAGTGATGCAAGTGATCAAATTCGATCTAAGCAATTGGCTTCCTGGGCTACATTAGCACCAAATTCCCAAAATCAACTTTTTGAACTAAACGTTTTTTCTCTGAATTCTGCTTCCTTTGTCCTAATTAGTATTCCTACGGAATTTGGTGATTCCTGTTGTTAGATCAAGCTACAGATAGCGCTTAATAGAGGAAGTTTAATTATGGCCACTTGGTGTTTTCCAGTAGGATCCTCTGGAGATTCGGTAAACTGCAGTCATTGCTTGGGTTGTATTGTATGGTTATGATATGGGATGAGTTTAATTTGCAGAGATGTAATTTCTAAAGGACAAGGAACTGCTTGATTCATTGCTCAGTATTTCAGTAATATGGAGAGGAAGTCATTTGTGACAGTTTTTTTTTGTCTCAGGGTTTTGTATTTTCTTTATTTTCTAAGTTAAAATTACTTTCATAAGTATAATTAACAATTGCTGTCATTCATCAGGCTTAAATAATTCTAATAATATCTATTTTTTTTTATCTGATTCTTTTCAGGATAAATATATAGCCATTGGAGGAGAAGGGACTAATATAGTGATTTACAGTGCAACGGAAATGTTAAAGTTGTGTGATTTTGAAGCACATGATAATAGGTTTGTTAGAAATATTTGTGTGTGTGTGTGTGTTGGTGAATAAAAAAAACGCTTGCCAGAAAAGCTGGATTCTGCTATATAATAGACCTTAAGTTAAAATTAATCCTGGTTTCAGTTTGAAAGTTCCATCTGCCTCCTTTGCAGTGATCCTTTTTGCTTCCTTGGTATAATCATCTTCATTCCATGTTGGTTTATGCCACAAGCTAAACCTGGCATTGTAGCATCACTTAAGAACATTCAAAGCATTTTTAGTTGGTCTTTAATGTCATTTTTGACGTTTAACTTGTAATCTATTAGCTATTATACTTTTTGTCTTCATTTTAAGTAGTACTTCCAAATCGCAGCATCTTTATAGCTATGTCTATGAAAGAAAATCTTGCAGGATAACAATACCTGACCCTTGCCTTTGCCAGCCCCTGTTATTCTATTATCCAATAGCTACTGTTAATACATTCATTCTCTATGAGTGTTTATTTATTATCCTACTTATTATCTTTATTTTTCATAGTTCTAAAGAAAGAATTTTTCAAAATAACTTTAAAAAAAATTGACGGGTCTTTTCATACTGGAGTTTTCTACTCGTTCATTTTTTAGAATGAGCTTTGATTGTATCAGAAGTTGCAGATTTTGACTCTTTAGCACAATTTTAAATTGCAGAATAAGCAAATGAACTTGTCTTTAACAAATCAGTCTAGTATCGGGGTAATCTTGTGTAAAAAAGATATGTCCTTGTACAGCATAAAATAATTTTGTACAATTTTGTTTTGAATCATTCATTTGAAAAACTACTGAAATCTTGAATCATGTGTTGCTGTATTTTGATCTCACATTTGTTTGCAAAAAAAATTCATCTTGTCACTGGCAGCAAAAAGTAATCCCCACTAAATTCTTTTGATTTAATAATTAATGATTACAGTTCAATTAGACATACATTTTAAGTGGAAAAATTTAACGTGCATTGGAATATTAGTAAGCAAAAATAACCGATAAAAACGCACACAATTAAAGATTCACCAAGCTATTTTTGGAATTTTTTGGAAGAAAAAATACTGGGAATCCAAAATAGACTGTTTCACGCTTCATAGTGATCATCAGTTGAGTTTGTCCAGTACTCAACTGATGATTGCTATGCAGTGTAAAATAATCTGTTTTAGATTCCCAGTACAAAAAGTCCAAATCTTTAATTGTGTGCTTTTTTTATCTTTATTTTTACATACCTTTAAGTGTTAGAAATTTCTTTCTCATTTATTGTTCTTTTTGGAAATATTAATAATTTTATTTATTATTTAATGAAAATTTGTAATCATATTTTCTTGATCAGTTTATTACTTTCTGTTTTCTAGGATTAAATGTTTATGCGTAACACCTTCAAAGAGTCAGGAGTCATATCTGCTGTTTTCAGCATCAAGTGATAGCTTCATTAAAGTCTGGAATGTTTTATTAGATCAGGTAAAATAGAAATAACTAAATTGAATGTGTTACAAGATTCTCTTTCTATAAAATATGTTTAAAAGGATATTTTTGACTTTTAAAAATTAAATAATTGTGGTCATTGTCCAAATATTTCAGTGTTTTTTTATTTTAGTGGGAGCAATGAATGGTGATCTACATTATCAGAGAGAGTTGTTTGTTTGCGATATTTAGTTGGATGACAATCAAATTCAGAGATTGTTTTATATTTAAATGGGAATTTTGCATATCTTGCATACTGAATTTTACAAGGAATTTAAGGATTTTTTTTCAGATAGCAAGTTAAAAATATACTTACTAAAAACTCATTTATCTGAATCTGGTTTATCCGAAACAAGTTTTAGCATATTTTAAAAATCATTATAATCAATATTTAACAGTGCACACAAGCGATAATGTAACCATAACTCTATTAATAATGTTATTCAGTATAGTGTATCAATATTGAAAATGGTTCAAAAATTATTTCTTTACAACAGTAACTACTGTATATCTTGACAACAGTACTGTAACTACACTTAGTGACCACTGTATGTTTGCCAAGTGAACTGTATTGGTTACCGTGACTACTAATGTACAGTACATAAGTTATTTAATACATTATATTCCGGATTATCCGAAATGAGCATGGTCCCATCAAATTCGGTTAAAGAAGTTTTTAACTTAATTACTTTCACTCATATTTACATGTACTTAATCTTTTCTTGGCACAGCTTAGACAAAAATGCTTTTTAACTCAACCAAGAACCAACCATGTACTTAAAATAAAAGAAATCATTTTATTAAAAATAAAGTAGCCTATTACAATAAATTTAGTTTTCTTTCTTTCTACATGTAGTTGTGTAAAGAGTACAGATCTTATCTGTGTGTGTGTCTGTCAGTCACTGTGCCTTCTAGATAAAATGCAATATGATTCTTTCATCACTGCAGTTGCTTGTTGCACACTGTCTCACTTTCTATTTGTTAGAGTGCATGCATGAGATAATGCTCTCCATTTGCAAAAGAATGGCATTCTTTTATAATGCTTGCCTCGTTATAAGCTCTGATGTAGTAACGACCACTTCTGTGATCTCTAATTTAGGTTTTTAAGTGCTATCAGGACCCATTTTTTATAATCGAATTCTGTTGTTAAGTTTTCATTTATTTTCTGTGTGTGTGTTGTTGTTTTTTTAAACATGTAGTTTTCGTTATTTATGATACTGCTGGTCATTTCGAAAGTTTTTTTTTTTTTTTCTTCTCATTTTTTTAAACGAAACATTCTGGAAAAAATCCTACCGCAATTAACTTAACCTAGTGTGAATTAAAAGGGTTTTTTTTTATTTCCAAATGATATCAGGCAATATGTCAGTACCTCATATTTGGAGGGATTGATGATGTAAAATACTCAACAGGAATTGATTATAAAAAAAATGGATCCCAATACTACGTAAGTACCCTAACTTGTTATTCTGTAATGTAATTTAGTTTAGATAGAGTACTTATTTTTTCTTTTTTTTTTTAATCTATTTAGATCAAAGACAAGCCAAGACTTTTAGCAGAAGTTAACACTACTTGTAGAATTACGTGCATGGCTGTTGTAGCTCAAAAACAAGGTAGTTCAGAACAAGGAGGAAAACGGGCTGCTGAAGAGAGTGTTGATAGTATAGATCAAGATAAAAGTGACAAAGAAATTGAAGAAGTAGAAGCTACAACTCAGAAGCTTGGAAAGCAAACTAAGAAAGTAAGTGATTCTGTATTAGTTTTAAGTTCTGGTATAAATGTCAATGCAGCCATCTCGTACTGAAGCATTTGCTTATTTTTACTCAAAATAATGTCTCAAGCTGTTTATATCCTGCAACTGTTGCAATCACACCTCAGAAGAGCCAGTAAATTGTTGGTTTGTGAAACTGTATTCTTCATCCTCAGAGGTAGATTAAGTAAATTTTTCTTCTTTTGTTGACGAACACAAATCAGTGCAGTTTTCATTTAAAAATAATGTTAACCATTCTTAAAGTTTCTTCCTCCTCCTCTTCTCTAGGCATCGCCATCTTCTCATCCTATATCATCTACGATTTCCGAGTTGTCTTTCCATTCTACATTAATGTTATTGATACCTTCATATATGAAAATTATCCTTCATCCTTGGTAGGAATGAGATTTTTCTTCATCGATTTCTTATTATGTCACAGTTTAATGATGATCCATCCAGAATGTTCTCAGACCAGTCAACGTTTGACTAAAAAGAGTAGTTTTGGTCTGTTTACCTATTATTTCATTTCACCTACTCTCGTCTTCTTTTATTTATCATTATTGTAACATTTTCATTGCAACTTTGGAGGCATTACTGAATTTGAAAGGTGAATCTGCGGTATTCATTTTCTTTCCAATTTGTGTCTTACAACATTCATTAGGTAATCCGTGATGCTTTTATTAAGGGTTGCAAGCCCTGATGATGAACCTCCAATGATATTATTCATTAAAAAATTTTGTTGCTGTCTGCTTTCCTGATCTCTCTTTAAATGCATAGCCATCGTGTGATCAAACTCACAAGTATGCCTCCACACATATACACTGAGCTGAACCTTGTATACTTTAATATGAAATTTATATCTTTTTAAATTTATTTGTACTAATTCTTAATTCTTGAGTTGATTCCATCCCTAGGGTTGCTTTTTATTTTGGTAATTTAGGAACATTAATTAATAACATTAATACAAATTCATTCTTAATCTTCACCCTCTCATTTCCTACAGTTCAACTTAAAAAGTTTTTGCAAGTTTGAATGAAGATAATAAAGATAGCTTGATTTCACATAAGTAGTATCATTGGCAAGGTCATATAAATAAACAATATAACTATAGAAGAAGCAACTTGAAATATTTTCTTTCATCCTTTTGAAGGTCTTTTTTTTTTTTTTTTGTGAAGATCAGAAAAGCATATCTTCATTTACAGAATTCATAAAAACAAAACAATTTTACTTCTCAAATTGAACATTTTTGAAAACTAATCCATCATGAGAATGTTACTAGAGCAAATAATAAAGTAACACATAAGCAAATGTAGTAAGATTCAAGCATAAAATATGAAGTAATAGTTATATAACGTAAGTCCATACTTCTTCCTTATATCATTTCTTCTTATCATATTATAAGTTCCAAAACATCTTCAACCCATAAATAATATATATATATATATCGGATGGCCAAACTCAAATGCATCCTATTCGAGTTTAGCAATGCAAAGATTTCAATCAATCATTTGCAATTTATAAAATTTAGAACGTAAAGAATATAAGAATAAAATTAACTTATATTACTAAACAAAATAGCCGGACAGCATTCTGAAATTTGAAAAAACCAATATAAAATTCAGATAGCTGTTTCTGTGAGAATAACAGCTGCCAAATTTTATCCTCACGTCATCAGCGGCATCTAGCGAGAAATTTAGATACTAAAATTTAAACAAAAACGTAATATGAAGAGGTTTGCTCCTTTTTTATCGTTTATTCTTAGATTTTAAATAAAAAAGAGCAAATTACTTAATATTGAGTTAAAGTATACAGGGTGGACCAATTAAATTGTTACAGCTAAATATTTCCGAAACGGTACGTGATAGAAAACAAATGTTTCAAGCAACTCCATTTATTTGCGAGGGGGACAGTTGATGGTGTTAGTTTTAATTGGAACAGTTCATTGCTGACGCGGGGGTGGACGGTAACTTCACAATTTTCAATGGAAAGGGTGGTGAAGTAATATATCATTGGAAAGCCTATAAAAATTCATGTTGAATGGCAATTTAGTGTTTGAAATTCCGACAAATAGAACATGAGATATTGTCAATTGAAATTCCAGAATGGTGGATAGGGCGACGTGACGTCGGTTGTAATTTAACGATACTCGTAATTATCCATGGATGGGTGGACCATGTACATGTTGCTGTGGTGACATACTGTACATGTCTGTAGGGGCAGTGTTCGATGAACAGGTGTCCAGCAACAGGTATTACACGTGAAATGGGACAACACAGTGATTGTGGTGTGTCTGTTACTGGTGGGGACAGGGAGGGAACGTTACACAGGATGATGGAACGGTCATGTCACCTATCATAAATGTAACATTGGCAGTGTCAGTGGTTGGTGATGTACTTTGCAACGAAATAAACAACTGTCATATCAACAACTATGTACTTTATTGTAACCTTGCAGAGAGGTTTGAACAGTAACAACAGTAATACAGAGGACGACAATCAGTAATCATACGTCTGCAAACTACATTTATCTTCAAACATCCAAAAACCACATGAAGGTTATCGTAATAAATGCTCAAAGTGATGTCCGTCTACTTCAATGCACTTTGCAAGCCTTGGCAGAAACGATTGCTGAGTACGTAAAAGCATAGTGCTATCAATATTTGCACAGGCATTGCGTATCCGCTCCTTCATATTGTCTGGAGTCGTTGGTTTATCAATATAAACTTTCTGTTTGAGGTAACCCCACAAAAAAATATCTGCCAATGTAAGGTCTGGAGATCGCGCAGGCCAATGTATTGGGCTTCCACGCCCTATCCAACGGCCATGATACTGTTGATTCAACACTTCACGAGTCGTACGGGCATAATGCGCAGGGCAGCCATCATGCTGAAACCACATTGTCCGTCGTTCCTGTAATGGCACGTCTTCCAATAGTAAGGGTAACTCCTCAACCAAAAACTGTGTGTACATTCGTCCTGTTAAATGGTCATCAAAAAAATAAGGTCCAATTATCCTATCAGCCAAAATGCCACACCATACATTCACAGACCAACGGCGTTGATGCTCCACTTCCCGCAACCAATGCGGATTTTCGACAGCCCAATAATGCATGTTATGTCGATTGACTTCGCCGTAATTGGAGAAAGACGATTCATCTGAAAATAGTACAGTCAGGAAAAAGTTATTATGTTGCAGTTTGTCCTGAGCCCATCGACAGAATGTCATCCTGTGCATGAAATCATTCCCATGTAGTGCTTGATGTAATGAGATATGATATGGGTGAAAGTGATATCGTTTCAATATTCGTAAAATACTACTTTTTGACATCCCCGCATCGTCAGCCAATGTTCGACTACTCACATGGGGATCGTTATGCACTGCAGCCAACACCACAATTTCGTGATCTTCGGTAGTGGCTGTTCTTTTGCGAGCATGTTTCTTTGGCTGTACACTACCGTCTTCGGAAAACTGCTTTATAATTCGAGAAAACGACATCTTGGAAGGGGTTCTTCTGTTGGGAAACTTTTCGGCGTACAGATTCCTTGCCTGTTGTAAATTGCGTCTCGCTTCCCCGTACAGGAAGATCATTTCAATTTTCTCGTCCACAGTATGACGTTCCATGTTGTTAACACATCGATTGCAAGGACTGTTCTGTCACTGCCACTGCACGATGCAACAATGCGGACGCACTTTCCATTCCAGCACGCGGAATAGTGCTATTGTTGCAGAGAAGGTAGTAATATTCGTCTGATTCCACGAGTCCACCATTTGTCCATTACGTCTTTCATTACAACATTCTGGACTTTCAATTAGCTATATCTCATGATCTACTTGTCGGAATTTCAAAAACCAAATTGCCATTCAATTTTTATAGGCTTTCCAATGATATATTACTTCACCACCCTTTCCATTGAAAACTGTGAAGTTACCGTCCACCCCCGCGTCAGCAATGAACTGTTCCAATTAAAACTAACACCATCAACTGTCCCCCTCGCAAATAAATGGAGTTGCTTGAAACATTTGTTTTCTATCACGTACCGTTTCGGAAATATTTAGCTGTAACAATTTAATTGGTCCACCCTGTATATATAAATAAATAAATTATATAAATACCTTAATGAGAAGCAATAAAATATACACTTCAAAATTAGGCATAATATCGGATGGCCAAACTCAAATGCATCCTATTCGAGTTTAGCAATTAAATCGACTATTTTTTTTAGTAATATAAGTTAATTTTATTCTTATATTCTTTACGTTCTAAATTTCCTAAATTGCAAATGATTGATTGAAATCTTTACATCGCTAAACTCGAAAATATGCATCATTCGAGTTTGGCCATTAGATTATATATATATATTTATTTATATACTGTAGAGCCCCGATTATCCGCGAGTGCTGCGAACTATTTTTTTAATTACGAAGCTCAAAAAAAAACAATTTTATTCCAAGCTAACAACAGGGAAAATACAATAGGCCCTACAGTGCGAAGGTCGAAAATTACTGACAGGTTTATTGTGCATCGTGATCCTATAGGCTTTCTCTGAATTTGTGGATGCAAACATAGAGCAAAGGTTTCTGCTTTACTGTACATATTTTAAAAGTTTTACATATTATGTTTTATGTACAGTAAAACTTAGTTTTTAATGGTGAAATATTTTTTTTCGTGTTTACACCTCATTTTTAGTCTTTTTTCGGTTTATCCGTGATTTTTGTTATCCGCGAAGCCCTTTCCACCCAATTCCGCAGATAATCGGGGCTCTACTGTATTTATTTGTGAATTTTCGGAAAGAGTTCTTCTTTCCTTTGCCAAACTTCAAATAACAAACAATTTACTGATGTTAATTATCATGCAATATTACACATCCTGAACTTTGTTACAATATAACTTAATATCTCTTTCACATGACAACAAACCTACACTTTCTATTATCATAATTTCGACAATCTTTTTCATTATATAAGCATGTTTCATATATCTTGTAAATAAATTATTTACTCCTTGAAATAATTTGGATATGTTAAAGTTTTAGTCTTCTGATCAAGATCAGAAGACTTATATTCCCGTTTTTGAGGACAAGTATCATTAAAATCTCATTAAATTATCATTAAGCACAAGAATCACAACAATTGCATCTTTTGCATGTGCAACAATCACATTTATAATGCAGCTCTACAACAATCACAATAAACATAACAATTGCATCTTTTGCATTCGCAACACTTACATTTATAATAATAAGGAAATTAAAGCAATATCAATGATATTTTCTTATCAGAAGACATTGCAAAGTATTGTGATTGGTTTACTAATTGCTTTCCCTACCTTGTTTAGATATTAATGGTGTAATGTGAGTAATGTTAGTATTGTTATTTATGAAGCATCATTATTAATGACTATGCTGTGAATACTATGGTTCTCAATTGTTAGCTCTTATATACGAAAATGTTTTATTTTTTGTTTTTATTTTGTAATCCTTATGAAATGTAGAGGAAGGGGAATAGTTTCTTGTCCTCTGGTACCACCTGAAGAAGTCCTTTGCAAAGAAGGACGAAATATAATGGAATTAAAAAAGTGTTATAATATTAATAGGATTTCAAGGAGTAAAGAATCTTATTCATTCATTAAAAAAATTCTTCAAAATTTGCAATTTTGTGTTTCTTATTTATATTAGATAATACCACATCTCTTGCAATTTTACAGACTCTTTATTTATATCTACTCCTTCATTTCTATTAATATTTTAATTTTTCGTATTTCTTATAAACAAACGTTCAATAATTTTCCTTGTTTTCTTATCTTTTTCACTATGCAGTATTTGCACTACCATATTCACACTACGATTTAAATGACAGCAATGTTCTGTTAACATTGTAAAATAGAATGTCTAAATTGTGTGTGTGTGGGGGGGGGGGTGTATATTGGAGAAAGTAAAAGAACAGTGAAAAAGAGAGTATATGAACACACACAAATTACATTAAAAAGATAGAGAAAGATAAATCGAAATTAGCAGAACATTGCTGTAATTTAAATCATAGAATGTACAGCAAATACTGCATAGTGAAAAAGATAAGAAAACAAGGAACATGTTTTCTTTATATAAAATATGAAAAATGAAAATATTAATTGAAATGAGGGATTAGAAATAAATAAATGAGTCTGTAAAATTGGCAAGAGATGGGGTATTATCTCTATATATAAAAATGAATGTATCTTTCTTTCTTTGTCCTTAATGCACTCCTAGGCCCTTTGACCTATCTGGACCAAACTTTGCAGAATTACTCTTTAGGACACTGCGGAAAAGATAGGCTACCTTAGAACCCGGACCCACCCCCCAAAAGTGTTGAAAGGGGTAAAAGCCCTGAAAAACCCAATATCCACCTGGTGGTGAAAATAAGAACTAACCAAATATTGTGTAAAGTGAAAAATTCGCTCTCCTATTTGGGGCAGGGACACCACACTTGGGTGGGAGGAAGCCAACACAAAGGCTGAAGTGTCCCACCCCCGACCGACACCGGGACCTTATATTTAGGGCCCCTTCTCGGGCCCCCTAAGTCAATTGCAAATAAGGAAAAATTCGCTTTCCTATGGGAGGCAGGGACACCACATTTGGGTGGGTGGATGCGACACAAGGGCCTAAGTGTCCCACTCCCGATCGACATTGGGACCTTATATTTAGGGCCCTTTCTCGCCCCCCCCCCCCCCCCCCCCC
>JAFIDM010000002.1:58254375-58265690 GCA_023159025.1 Thereuonema tuberculata
TTTCCCCCCCCCCCCCCCCCCCAGTCAATTGCAAAAAGGGAAAACTTCACTATCCTATGGGGGCATGGACACCACACTTGGGTGGGGGGATGCGACACAAGGGCCTAAGTGTCCCACCTCGACCACACCGGGACCTTATATTTAGGGCCCTTTCTCGCCCCCCCCCCCCCAAGTCAATTGCAAAAAGGGAAAACTTCACTATCCTATGGGGGCAGGGACACCCCACTTAGGTGGGGGGGATGCGACACAAGGGCCTAAGTGTCCCACCCCCGATCGACACCGGGACCTTATATTTAGGGCCCCTTCTCGGGGCCCCTAAGTCAATAGGGAAAAGAGAAAAATTCGCTCTCCTATGGGGGACAGGTCCACCACACTTGGGTGGGGATGGCGACACAAGGGCCTAAGTGTCCCACCCCCGATCGACACTGGGACCTTATATTTACGGCCCCTTCTCACGAGCCCTTTCTTTCTTTGAGTGGCATTGCAACGCATGCCGGGTACAGCTAGTCTAATATAAATAAGAAACACAAAATTGAAAATTTTGAAGTATTGTTTTTTTTAATGAATGAATAAGATTGTTGAAATTATGATATGATGGAAAGTTAAGGTTCATTGTCATGTGAAAGAGATATTATCATGTTTGTTATATTGTAACAAACAATGTGTGTAATATTGCATGACAATTAACATCTGTAAATTGTTTGTTATTTGAAGCTTGATAAAGGAAGGAAGAACTCTTTCTGAAAATTCGCAAATAAATATATATTATATATATATTTATGAGTTGAAGATGTTTTGAAATAACATTTGTTTTTAATAAGTTGTCAGGATTCATTTTTAAAGAATACTTCAGAACAACTCTTAAATTTTGAATGTTCTTACAGAGTAGCATCGTATAATTTAAACTTTTATTATCATAGTTCATTTTTGTAGACTGTGCTATTAGAAGAGTTGATTCAATCTAATGAAATATTTTTTATTTAATTGAAAGCAATACATAACCAATATTTAAAAAATGATCCTCAAAATTCCAGATTACTAATTTAAGTACTTTTTCTTTTTAGGTAAAAAGGCTTAAGAAAAAGTTAAAAACAGATAAATGAAGATATAAACTGTAAAATAAAATTTTTGTGCTATAGTTTAATAAATTTTATTTACTTAAGTTTTCTTTTTACTCATTTCCCCCTCCCTCTCTCCTTATCAAATAAAGTAGTTAATTATTGAAAACATTCTATTCACTAGATTACTGTAGGAAGTACAGATTCTCGTTTATGTTGGTCAAGATCATATCTACTCACAAGTCAACATAATTTTATTACATTGAGGTTTGGAGGGATGGAGACAACGGGCCAGATGATGATTCTAACATTCTCTCTCTCCTTTATTTCAAAATTTGGGGCTTATATACAAAATGGGACAATGAAGTGACCTGCCATTGGCTGGTTTCAAAAAGGTAATAAAAACATAAGAAAGGGAAAAAGAACAAGGAGACGGTTGAAGGAGGGGTGACAGGAGTCCTGTCATAAAATAAGTCAGTTCAATGGAAAAATACAGGGGACAGAATTTAAAATAAAGTTGGTTAGAAATGTAATAAAACATAAATCATTACAATATTATTCTAGATCAGTCTTCTCAAGAAACCTCGTTTTTTCGAAGTGTATGACCAAGCCATCTAAATTTGCGACTTCTTATCTCCAAATTAACGTCCAACTGTTTAGTCATCTCCCACAAGCTGAGATTAGATGACATTGGGCCACCATAATACACAAATATATACCAGACAACGATTGACATAAGCTTGGAGTTTATTTTGGATTTCTACGCTGACTAGCCAAGTCTCACATCTGTAAAGGAGAACAAATTTGACTCATGAATTAAAAATTTGGATTTGAACATTTCTATGGAGTCGAAGAGAAAACCAAAATTTTCTGTGTTTAAAGAAATCTCCGCAGGCTTTTTATATTCTAAAGGTCCCATCCTGGACAGCACCCTTATCCGCAGAAACATTACTACCAAGATAGGTAAAACAACTCACATTTTTAATAATATCATTTTCCAGTGTAATATTTTTTGATTTACTATTGATCCTCTTTTCAATTGTCTATTATTATTAAGACCTACCTTTTTAGATTCATGATTTAGATCGTTTACTTTTCCTTGCATATCTGTGAAATAGTAAGGAAATGTCATCAACATATTCCATGGTACTAGTCATTCTCCATGAGATACCTCTCACCTGTCTGTCCATAACATTTTT
The DNA here is from genome assembly GCA_023159025.1 of Thereuonema tuberculata. NCBI lineage: Eukaryota > Metazoa > Arthropoda > Chilopoda > Scutigeromorpha > Scutigeridae > Thereuonema > Thereuonema tuberculata. The sequence continues at coordinate 58,256,633 of JAFIDM010000002.1, forward strand.
TTTTTATTGAGAATTTCATCGTAAGAAATAGAATAGGTGACAGAGGACACCCTTGATGAACCTCCAATACAGTAAGGAAAGATTCACTCAGCTGACCATCATATAGAACTCTAAAATGAAACCCACAGTTAATTTTATTCTCACTATAGACATCTTTCACTGACTTCCTTATTTGCATACCTATAGTTTCTTATTTTTTAAAGTACAGTGCAACTTGGATAATCTTTAATTCGAAATCGTGGTTAATTCGAAGATTTCTCTTGGTCCCTTGAACCTGTTATTAAATCAATGTTAAAAAATCGTGGATAATTCGAAGTTTTTTATAAAAAATTTCGAACCATAACGACTTTTTCGGCGTTTCATCGTTAAGAAATTCGACACATGACAACTGAAATCCCCTTCCCGCCACCGTTCAACACGTGACGCTTCAGACGCCATTCGAGCTTCCTGCTGTCAGTGTCACCATGTCTTTCAGTAAACCACGCATGTATAAGAATTTAACGTTTGCTGAAAAGGTCGCCGTCATTTGCGAGGTGGAAAAGGGTGTGAAAAAGAAATGCCAATCCCTTCATCGTCGGAGGCGCTTTTTCATTTGGGCGAATTTCGTTGGTACGTAGAAGGACAAGCCAATGTAAGTGAAGCTGTTTTCCGTTCACTAAACATGCTAACCTGAAGCGACTGAATTCTACAAAACAATCAGACATTGCACAATTTTTTGAAAAACTATAATTTTCTTTATTGAACATAATATGTACTGTAGCTTACGTAATATAAATCTTATTTTGTTTACATACGTAGAGTGTTTAAGTCTTTCATACCATGATCTTTCTGAATAAATATTTACTTATCGACAGAATAATCTTTTCAAGCATTCAGTGGACCTGAAATTAAAGTTAAAAGATGTAACTTGTTTAATTCGAAAACTTGGATAACTCGAAGTTTTGTAGTGGTCCCTTCAGCTTCGAATTATCCAAGTTGCACTGTATTAGTGATAAGAATTGAAAATTACTTATTCCAAGTAAAAAGCAAAGGGGGAAAAAATGTTAAAAAAATCAATCTTGAATTAAAATAATGAACTTTGTTTTCAAAGTAATTTCTCAAATAGTTCGTCAGGGATAATGAACGTCAGGGCGAGGCTAGTGAAATTCAAGAAAGGGGGGACGAGAATTATATCCCGTCCAGGATAACCCTGAGATAGTAAGTCCCAGGTGGGAAACGGACGAAACACAGAAGAAGAAACAAACAGCCATGCCACCACCGGGATTCGAACCCGGGTACTGGCGCATCGGCCACAACGGCAGCCCGCCGGCTAAACCGTTTGGCTTATCATTGATACTATATATTTAAATTTCTTGTATCAGTTTGGTCTTTTTGAAGTGTGTATTCTACAATCAAACCTCCTTCAGTTCTAGCACCATTGCCTTCTACATTTTGCAGTTAAAATACTCTTATCACTATATATATTGAGTGTACTTCATTCCTTCAATCACTTAAGTTTTTCACCACCCTCCTCCAGTATTGCATCTCCATAATGGTTGTTCCAGGTGGTGAGGCTCAATATTATAAATCAATCTTTAAGTTGTATGAACCTTGTAGATATCTCACATCACATAATGTTGCCTGCAAGTTTCATTGTTCATGAATATTCATTTGTTTTTGTCTAAACATCGGTGTAGCCACGGGGAGGCAGGAGGATGCTTGCCCCCCCCCCCCTCCAAACTTTAGAAATCAAATTAGGAAAATCACAAAAGAAGTTCTAAGAAGATTTGCTGAAGACCTGTGACAACTGGCTTTAGCATATAGATTTAACCATAGACTTTAAGTGCATGTTTCACAACTCTGATACGTTTCAGGTAAATCCATATAAAAATTGTTCTATTTTCAAATTTATCTTCTAGGTATCGTTTAACTAGAACCTGTGAAACAGGCCATACATTTATTAACCAAAACTGAAGTCAAACGTATTACACATTTCTTTTTCTTTGGGTGTTTACATATTTACAATGCAATAAATTTTCTATTTTGTAAAATGCTTAGAGATAATTTTTGCCCGCTTCCCCCAAAAGTAAGATCCTGGCTATGCCCATGTGTCTATCTGCCTTGTCTCCTAAGGAGTCTGAATTTTGAATCTTTGTTATTCCTGTTTATGCTTGGCTTCTTTTTACTCTTTAAATGTTTTTCTAATATTCACTGTTTTTATGTTACTGAACAGGCTATGACAGTTTATTTGGTTAAATATGTTATCTATTACTAAAATCTATTTACAATACTTGATTTTATTTATCTCATCTGCCCAGAACAATTTCGGTCCGATAATTTGAAATATTTTCCTTACTTATCAGTTATGAGGAATTGGTTTAATTGACCATCTATTCATATAGCTTTGTACTTAATGAACGTGTAAATATTAAAAGATTCACTACTGACAGCTTTCTTTGAGATCAATATTTTAGTATATTTATTTATTTATTTTTTATAAAAATAAAAACAACATTTTTTGTTTTTGTTTTTGTAAATATTCTTTTGGAATGAATATAAGAAAATATGTCAAGACTTTATTTCAACCATGAGCTTATGTTTCACAAAATTATTTCAACTGTAAACTTTAGAGCGTCTTCATACCAATTGCTCGTAAACTCAATCTGGCCACCATCAATGCACTAAAAAAAGAAAGGAAGGAAAATGCCATTAAATATAATAAGTAAAATATTATACTGCAGAGTTTGCACTTCTCGAATATGAATTTCAGAGCTACAGTTATTTTTATTTTTTTTGCTATTATCATCAATTCTATTTAAATTTTCTAATTAAAGTTTCAAAGTTGCTTTTTAATTCTTGCAACTGTGTTAGATTATCCTCAAAAAAATAGTAATATAAAACAAGAAATAATATGTGCATTTTTATTCTTATTTTTCTTGTTATACAGTCAAACCCCGCTATAGTGAACACCGCTTATAATGAACGAAATGTACCCTTTGCCGTGCAATGCATGTATAACGGAACGGATATAGTGAACTCCCGGTTATAGTGAACCGAAATTCCGGTCCCTTGAAGTTCACTATAGCGGGGTTTGACTGTATATGTATTAAGCATGCAAAAATTTTGCTATTAAGTAGTAATATATTTCATCAGTTGCTTAAAGTATTTGCTAATGCCTAAAGTGTCTTGTTGGATTTATTCACAAAAACATCAATCTTCCTTAAAACTTAGGACTCTCTTTCGATTCTAGTCCCATGGCTCAATCTCTTGTAACATTTTCATTTCATTAATTTTGTTGCAGATGATAAGTTTATCTTCCAAAAACATTTAGGTATTTTGTCATCAGAAAAACATATGAAATAAAGAATGTTTCAGTCTACTGGTAGACTATTTTCAACTGTAATGCTAACTGGGAAAGGTGGGTTTAAAATAATTTCTAATGATGTTATTAGACAATTCGCTGTTGATTATGGGTAAGTTGGTGATGTGCCACGACTCATGTAAGGTGAGGGAGAAGACAGTTGTCGCCTGATCTATTACTTGAATTTGATCAAAAATTGGGGATGTGGGTACTTAATTTATTGTGTTGATTTAATATTGATTTGATCTTTATTTTTATAGTTTACTTGGTGTTGTTTCAGTCTTTTTATTAAAGATTGTGTTGTGTAACCAATATATTTTTTATTGCAGTTGAGGCAAGGAATAGCATATACTATATTTTTGGGTTAAATGCATAAAATAGTTTACGCTATTCCTTGCCTCAACTGCAATAAAAATATATTGGTTACATGACACAATCTTTAATATAAAGACTGAAACAACACCAAGTAAACTATAAAAATAAAGACGAATTCAAATCAATATTATACCAATAGAATAAATTAACTACCCACATCCCCAATTTCACTTAATAGATCGGGCAACAACTGTCGTCTCCCTCACCTTACAGGAGTTCTGCCACATCGCCAACTTACCTATAATCAACGGCGAATTCTCTAATAACATCATTAGAAATTATTTACACTTACCTTTCTTGTTGAAAATAATCTACTGGTAGACTGAAACGTTTTGAATTTTATGCTTTTAATCTGATGACAAAATACCTAAGTGTTTTTGGATTCATGTATTTTATTGGTATTCACAATTTTGGAAGATTTATATCTATTTTATCCCACTTTGTCTTTTATTAAGTTCACTTGAAGTTCAAAGGGAATGGAACTGTAGACCAAGGCCTGAAATTGTGTCATGTGACAATATGTTAATGTTTGTTTATCCTATTATTGTCTCATTATTTTAATTGTTTTTAAAAACAATCTTTAATTGAAAAGTTGGCTACCTTAAGAATGATGGCCTGGCCATAGGTAAAAGTAAGAAATGATTCCACATTGATTATTTAAGTTGAAAAACAATTGCATTTTTAAAGTTGTCTAGTTACTACCTGAAAATAGCCTAATGGAAGGTCCCATTGGGATGTGTATGTATGTATTTATCCCATTGTATCAGAAGGCTTAACATGCTATAAAATGAAAGTAAAACGCACTTACTTGTAAAGTAAATGAATAAGCAAGATTAAAAGGATGGTAGTAAACTTACAGTTTCGGGATATTGTGCATGTTCCATCTTCAGGGACGGCATAAGCATACAACATGACACAAAACACTTAGCAAGATTCAATGCTGTACTGGTTACAGTGATTTTCTTATTGTTTGCTTTTGTGGGTTCCCACTCCTCAAAGCAAGAGAAGGATCCATAGCCTTTGACATTTTCTGAGCTTATCATTGAGGGTAAATCTCGCTAACAATGATAAAACATCCTTCCCAGATTCCCATTGATGATAGATCAAGGCGTGAAAACAAAACAATGTGCATTCCCAATATCTTTTTTTCAAAATATTTTAAAAAGTTGTCACAATAATTATCAGCAATGTTTCTGAATTTCAGTGGAATTCAAAACATTCGCTGTGACAATTCTTTAAATACTGTTCTTTTTTATGTACTGAGTATTTCCATCAAGTATTATTTAATTACACAAATAAACGAAAACATCAAAATTCAAGGATTTCTGAGAGAGCTAATTATTATTTTATTTACCTTAAAACAGTGACAACTCCTGCTGGAAAGAGTTTTCCTGAACCGTAAAATCGATATCCCATCAATCCTAATAGCACAGTGCTTGCACCTGAGAAAGTCAAGAAAAAACGAAATCCCTCTTATAATTAATTCATTAGAAACAAAGCAGCATTGTGTATTTGTGACTTCTTTATTTATTTTAAGAAGGAAGGGAAGGGATTGTGTCTTTCAAACCTCTATTTAATATGCTAGTGCTTTATTGCAGTTGCTCTCAAACTTTGGCATTTCATGGATCAATAATATTATAGGGGGGAGGGATGCAAAAGTAGTTATACCACAATTATGACTGCAGCAAGATAATGAGGACTTCTTTCTCTCCCCACTACGCTGTAACTGTGCATGATTTTCTTGACCAAGAATTCACCATAGGTGAATAGGTCAATGAGGGTCAGTTGAATGGCCACCATGATCACCAGACGTCACCACAATGGGCTACTTCTTTTGGGGTGCTATCAAAGATAAAGTACTTTCAAGAAAACCACGTACTGCTGATGACATGATTTGATTCATAAGAGAAGCATACCAAGATATCAATGAAAATAAAAGAACTCTGTGCGAAAGTGTGCTTGAGTGCAGAAACTAGACTACTGGAATGTGTAAATGCTGAAGGCCAACCATTTTGTACTTATAATCATCAACATGTTTGCTAATAAAAACTGTATCCCTACTTTTGCACTCCCTATGTATCTTTCTTTCTTTCTATCTTTTTGTCCTTTATACACTTCTAGGTCCTTCGACCTATCTGGAACAAACTTTGCAGAATTACTCTTTAGGACCCTGCGGAAAAGATAGGCTACCTTAGAACCCGGACACTCCCCCCAAGGGGTTGAAAGGGGTAAAATCCCTGAAATACCCAATATCCACCTGGTGGTGAAAATGAGAACTACACAAATACTGTGTAAAGTGAAAAATTCGCTCTTCTATGGAGGGCATTAGTCGTATTAAAGACCCCTTGCCCAAAATGATGGGCTTTAGGTCTCAATATACAGTGTGTATATAAAAACAAGAAATTAATAAATAATAAAAAAAAAAGTCAAAAAAACTATTACAAACACCAAAACAAAAAAAAAAAAAATGAATTTTCCAGACATGAAATATAAGCAATAAACTAACTAAAAAAAGACATAAAGACCAATATCTTCCAGGCAAATCTCGCACAAATATCAATGAAAAAAAGAAAAAAAAAAAATCTACTCTTAAACACTTCCATCTACCATCTTGGGAGAGTTTGAACCGGTCGGCAGGGACCCACCCCGAACAGCCCTCCGGACCGCCGAAGGCCCAATCCGGAGGGCCGGGTACAGTTCTATGGAGGGCAGGGACACCACACTTGGGTGGGGGGATGGCGACCAAGGCCTAAGTGTCCCACCCCCGATCGACACCGGGACCTTACATTTAGGGCCCCTTCTTGGACCCCCCAAGTTAATTGCAAAAAGGGAAAAATTCGCTCTCCTATGGGGGGCAGGGACACCACACTTGGGTGGGAGGAAGGCAACACAAAGGCTGAAGTATCCCACCCCCGATCGACACCGGGACCTTATATTTAGGGCCCCTTCTAGGGCCCCCTAAGTCAATTGCAAATAAGGAAAAATTCGCTCTCCTATGGGGGGGGCAGGGACACCACACTTGGGTGGGGGGATGGCGACACAAGGGCCTAAGTGTCCCACCCCCGATCGACACCGGGATCATATATTTAGGGCCTATTCTCGGGCCCCCCAAGTCATTTGCAAAAAGGGAAAAATTCACTCTCCTATGGGGGGCAGGTCCACCTCATTTGGGTGGGGGGATAGCGACACAAGGGCCTAAGTGTCCACCCCTGATCGACACCGGCACCTTACATTTATGACCCCTTCTCACCGAGCCCTTTCTTTCTTTGAGTGGCATTGCAGCGCATGCCGGGTACAGCTAGTATATATATATATATATATACAGGGTGTTTCAAAAATACACGGCATAATTTCAGGTATGTATTTCCCACATGTAGACAATCAAAATAGTTCATTACAACATATGTCCGGAAATGCTTCATTTCCGAGTTATGGCCTTCACAACATTGAAAATCACCGGAACGTTTTTCGTTCCGCCGGTCGTTGCCATTATAGAAGATGTTCAAAATGACCACCTCCTGCTTGAATACAGACCTCACATCGATGTCTCATTGAACGTTTTTCTTTCCGCAGGTCGTTGCCGTCAAAGGACACATTAAGAGGGCACTCTGACAGATCATTCCGAGGCGAAGGTTAAATTCAGTGGTGTGTTTGGCGTTCGACTGGGTGTCATGTACACAAATCAGGAGCTGGCAGAGATGCACTTCATGTACGGTAAGGCAGACGGCAATGCTGCGCTGGCTCGTCGTTTGTACCAGGAGAGGTACCCACAGCGACAATGTCCAGATCGGAAGACATTTGTAAGTCTCCATCACCGTCTGTGCGAGTATGGAAAATTTCACTCTCCTGGATTGGGAAGGGGACGACCAAGGTCTACAACTCCAGAAGAACAGGAGGAGATTCTGGAGACTGTGAACAGAACTCCTTCTGTCAGCACACGAAGGTCAGCGTTGCAAGTGAATGTTCCCCATACGACTGTCTGGAGACTGCTGAAAGAGCATCAATTGTATCCTTATCATTTGCAACGTGTACAGGCGCTGTCACCAGCAGATTACCCTGCACGAGTTAGGTTCTGTCAGTGGTTCTTGCAGCAGTGTGCTGCAAATCCGAACTTTCCTGCCTTAGTATTATTTACAGATGAAGCACAGTTCACACGAGATGGCATAACAAATTTCCACAATCAGCATGTATGGGCGTATGAAAACCCAAATGCAACTGTTGTATCTCATCACCAGGTGCGGTTCTCCCTCAACATGTGGGCCGGTATCATTGGTGATCGATTAGTTGGACCCCATGTACTTGTAAACAGACTTACGGGGCAGGCGTACACAAACTTCCTGGAAAACACCATACCTCATGTTTATGACGACACTCCACTGATCGATCGTCAGCACGCTCACTTCTTGCATGACGGCGCTCCTGCACACTTCAGTCGTATGGCTCGCCGGTACTTGGATCGAACGTTTCCTGATCGATGGATAGGTAGAGGTGGCCCAATTGCTTGGCCTCCACGCTCACCTGATCTGAACCCTCTCGATTTCTACTTGTGGGGCCATTTAAAATCATTGGTTTATTCGTCTCCGGTGCCTGATTTGGAATCCCTTCGGAATCGAATTGTGGCACGTTCTGAGGACATACGCAACATTCCTGGAGTGTGGGATCGTGTTCGCAGGTCATTGAGACATCGATGTGAGGTCTGTATTCAAGCAGGAGGTGGTCATTTTGAACATCTTCTGTAATGGCAACGACCGGCGGAACGAAAAACGTTCCGGTGATTTTCAATGTTGTGAAGGCCATAACTCGGAAATGAAGCATTTCCGGACATATGTTGTAATGAACTATTTTGATTGTCTACATGTGGGAAATACATACCTGAAATTATGCCGTGTATTTATGAAACACCCTATATATATATATATATATACAGTGGAACCCCGCCATTCGTCCGCCTCGCTATTCGTACAACTTTTTCAAGTAAAATTGAACTCGCCATTCGGATGCTCCCCCGCGATTCGGACAGCGTTACCTTGTTACTGGCCGCGTCCCGCAGGCGCTTCAGCTCAATTTGATAAAAGAGAATGAATTTTTTTTTTTTTATAACTTAATACTAAAAGCTTTATACTTTGTTAAACTAAATGTTATTGAGCATTTTATTTATTTTTAAAGAATTTAATCATCTTATGGAGTAGTTTTAGTTTGTTTTGGTTTTTTATTGTACAATAAACATCTTTAAGTGTACAGTATTTTTTTCTTGCTTTATTTATATTTTTTATAAACAAATAAAACTAAATATTCTTCATTAAACAGACTGCTAATTTTTCTTAAGGGCTAATTGCTATCTTT
>JAFIDM010000002.1:58265790-58285708 GCA_023159025.1 Thereuonema tuberculata
TTTATCACGCCCCCCTAGGGGGGCGCGCCCCATAGGTTGAAAATCATTGATATACAGTATTGTATATTTATTGTTTTCTTAGTTTTTATGTATTTTATGCTTAAAATATTATTACAAAGGTTTAAATAAGCAATCATCGGTGCGTCTGGAACGGATTAATCCAATTTACATTATATCTTATGGGAAAAAAAAGATTCGCCATTCGAACTGCCTCCTGGAACGGATTGTGTACGAATAGCGGGGTTCCACTGTATATAAATGAATATATCTTTTCTTTCTTTGTTTGTCCTTTATACACTCCTAGGCCCTTTGACCTATCTGGACCAAACTTTGCAGAATTACTCTTTAGGACACTGCGGAAAAGATAGGCTACCTTAGAATCTGGACCCCCCCCCCCCCCAAAGGGGTTGAAAAAGGGTAAAATCCCTGAAATACCCAATATCCACCTGGTGGTGAAAATGAGAACTACACAAATATTGTGTGAAGTGAAAAATTCGCTCTCCTATGGGGGGCAGGGACATTACACTTGGGTGGGGGGATGGCGACACAAGGGCCTGAGTCCCCCCCCCCCCCGATTGACACCGGGACCTTAAATTTTGGGCCCCTTATCGGGCCTCCAAGTCAATTTTATAAGGGAAAAATTCGCTCTCCTATGGGGGGGGCAGGTCCACCATACTTGGGTGGGGGGGATGGCGACACAAGAGCCTAAGTGTCCCACACCCGACCGACACAGGGACCTTATCTTTTACGGCCCCTTCTCACTGAGACCTTTCTTTCTTTGAGTGGCACTGCAACGCATTCTGGGTACTGCTAGTTATATATATAAACTACAATTACTTTTAGATGGATTTTTTTGGCAAGAGGAATTTTCTGCAGATTTCAAAACACATTCACTACTTTCACCTTATTTGAGTCTTTTTGCAGCAGATCAGAAACTCCTGCTTGACCTCCAGATGCAGAGGGGGTACCCAGGAATTTGGGAGGAGAGGGAGAAAGATGTATTATTATGGTAAAAAAAAAAATATTCTCCGAAGGAAGAACGTTACAAAAACAAAACGATGGCTCTTTCCAACCAAATATAAAAGAAAAAGTCCAATTGCTGGATTTCTTCCCGTTTCGGCTGCAATGAGAAGAGATTTACAACCCCCTCCCCCCACCTCTACCCTGAGTGATGTCCAATTTCAACTCTTAACGAATAAAATACTAACTTTCAAGTGGGAGGATAAGAGACGAGGTAGAAAAGTTAAGCCGGGATAATAAGTTTTTAGGAACTCAGTAAAGTTACTTTCAAAGCAGCTACTTAAGTTATATAAGGTCAAGGCTGAAAATGGGCGTATACGCTGCACGGATATTGTTAGCCAAGAATGATCGGGTCAACGGACTTTTATTTTAAGCGAATGGTAAGCCCCTACATTAACTTTTGATGCATTGACGATTTTTTTTTAAACTTATCATATATATACTAGTAAATTATTCCATTCTTGGCCGACTTAGAAAATTTTATTCAGCCATTGCATCACAACGTTTAACTATGTTGATATTATCGTATATATACTATGAAATCTAGAGGTATTATATCGTTTCTATTCTAAACTACTACTTTAATTAATAAATTAAGAAACAGATTTGTTAAAGCTAAAACGTAGTGTGTTCTCACCTAAGGTCAAGGCATAATTATTGGGATTCAGATATAACTGCCTGGCACCATAAGTAAGAATTCCACCAAATAAGAGTCCCATTCCTAATGATGGTATACTGCCTAATAACAAATAAATAAATTAAAAAAAAAAGCATGATTAATATGGTAAGAGTTGATCGCATGTTGTGTAATGATTATAATTGTATTGCGGTAAGCAATATAGTAGATAATTTTCTGTAACATTTTACCTGCTTTAACATAACCCATTACTCCACCTACTGCTAGAGTAGTAGCATATCCAAGAGTTAACAGATCCATTTCTAGCTTCTCAGTTTTAAGAAATATACGGTCTATTTTCAACGTTGTCGTTTACCAATTCACGCTTCAGTGGTCATAGCAGAAAGATTCAGGAAGTCCCACAGGAAATTGTTCATTATTCACGCATGCGCTGTCAATCCTACTGTGCATCAAAATGGCGAACCATTATGATGTGCCCTCCTGGTTAGTAGGTTTATCAGTAAATTATAAGATTTTAAATTACTGTTTTGTTTAAAAAACTTTAACGACAGTATAATCATTCTTTGCCTCGTTTTGCTTTAATCGTGGATTCTTTAATCGCAGATTTTGCTTTCTAGTGTTTGAATGTTGGCTTGGTCCTATCGTGATCTAACAAACACTAAAATTTGGAATAGATGATGTTAAATATTTCCGATTTCTGTCGTGCCCTTGAAATTAAGTGCTTATATTTCTGTCAGTATTATTTCTTTGAACTTAATATAATTCAGAAAGAGATAATCTTTAACGATCACATTTACTTGGTTTCAGTATTTTACTTTTTATTTAGCATTGAATGAAATTAAATCATTTCAGCATGTTTAATTCGAGAATTACAACCACAAACACCGGTTTAACTGTAGAATACTTGCATTTAGAAAAATATTTGTTATTTTAGTCTCTGATTGGTTGTAGTTTCCTGTATCTCGCAGAATCAACCCAGATATTTGGAAGCAAACAGTTTACCAGTAATATATCTAAGGAATTACTTGATTTCTTACTATAATTTTACAAAAATAGCTAATTTATCGCGGATTCTTTCAATATTGGTGGAGGAATACATATACAGAAAAAAAACTCAAGTTTCTAATTACAGTTTCGTAGGTTTATGCTCCTTCCAGGATGTTTTTGTAGGGAACAAAAAAATCATAAATTTACAATATCCGATAACGTTCAAGTTTTTGAATTTTCTACCCTTCAGTATATTACATGAGCCTTGCTAGAAATGAATATGCAATTCCTGCCTGCCATAAGTTTTTTTTCCCATAGTTTTAATTTGTTAAAAGAGGAGGATAGGGGCATAATTTTACAGAAAGTCCCACATCATTGCTTCATATTTTTGTTTGCTTTTTTTTTTTTCTTTTTCATATGATTTAATATTGATTGTTAGACGACATCAATTAAATGGAACTTGTTAAATGTTATTAATTTCGGGCTAAATTTTATAAATCTGTTTACCTTGAACAGCATCTGTATGATTACAGTTATTTATTAAACATTTTCCCTGTTTTTTTGTTTCCTCAAAGAAACGTTCCATGGTTATTACACGTAAATATTTGTGTTTGGAAGTGATTGAAACGATATAATTGTATATTTTTCAGGACAAAAAAAAAAAAAAGCAGGACAATATCTTATAAGTTTCGCCTTTCTAAAATTATTGTAGGGATAAAAGATATGTGAATCTAAATTATTTCAAATGACTAACGTAAAATAAGTATTTCAACTTTTTTTTTTTTTATTTCATCTGCAACTTTTATTTGTTTAATAGAATATTTTCAAATTAGAAAAACTTTGAAAGTAATTTTCAAATATTTATGTATGAAAGAATATTCACAACTTTATTTGATGCCCTGTGATTGCTTACAATACTACATTCATTTATTTATTAATAGCATAGAGCTCTTCTAAGTCAGTTTTGTACACCAGAAATATTTATGCAAAATATTGTGTTTTCACAGACTGAAATGGCTATTAACTGAATGGATTGTCTTTTAAAAGAACATTGTGCTAATGAAATAAGAATTTTGAGATATCAGTTTAAGTTTTCCTCCTTTATTTCAATTCAGAATATTTATTAAATAGAGTATTCATTATTTGTTTTACAAATCGGGAAAGCGTTAGTATTTACAAATCTAATTAAAATTAGAAATATGCATAATAATAATTTATGTGTAAAAATATTTTTGAAGCAGAAAAAAATTACAATTAGAAATCAATTAACAATCTTATTTTTAGTGAATATATATATATTTTGATGATTTTATTCTTTTATCTTGCCAAACATATGTGAATTGTATAATTTTCTCAAGGCCATTTAAAATACTACACAGTGTACAAAGAATGGTAGAGAACCAATAAGATTGCAATGTATGAAATAAGTAAACATGAATTTAGTAGTATATAAATAGGTTTTTGTTTTTTTTTTCCTTGGAAAATTTAAAAACAAAGCAAAATAAGCTTTAAAGCTGTTATTGCCAAACTTTACCAACTAAACAAAATGCCGAAAACTAACTTTCATCATAGGTCTACAAATTTCCATGGATGATATCTTCCTATAATAGATTAGTATTTTGATTAATGACTTCAAAGGGAAATTAAAAAAAAAAAAAAAAAAAAAACAACCCAAAGAAGACTCGAAGCCTGTTGAAGGATTGTCTATTATTGTCAATCCAATTGGCTGTCAGTAGTTGTTTTGATGTATCATAGATGCATTTTTTTTTATTAACTACTAGCAAACATGTCAAGTAAATCTGCCATGTTTTCTTTTTTATATATACAGTAAAACCTCGTTAAGTCGTCACTCAAGGGACCAAACATTTTTGATGACTTAGACGGAGTGGGCATTTTTGAAAAAAAAAACAACAACAACACTGAAATGCAGTATTTTCATGAATTGCTGTAGGATTCGGTGAGAAAAACAAGATTTTCAGAAATCAATATATGCAAATGAATGAGTGGAAAATGTAAAAAAAAAAAAAAAAAAAATCACTTTTTATAGTTATCACATTTTAATCGTTTTAAAAGAAAGGCAATGTCTGTCTTTGAAACGTTCCAGCCAACCATTGCTGCCGTCGAAATCTTCAATGTTCAACTCCTTAGCAATTTCCATGGCTTTTTTTTTTAGAATCACGACAGAAATCGGCATATTTTGCCATCTGTGCATGTTTTAGCCATCGAACTAAAACCTCCTCGATCTCGTCAAACTTCGATTTCCTCATTCTCTTTCTTTTGTCTTGCAGTCAGCTTCTTCAATTATTTGCTTCGATGAAAGAATATCGTTTAATGTAGTCCTGGGAATATGGTGTTCTTTAGCAAAAGCTGTTTTCGAAACATTTGATTTTTCAAAAAAGTGCAATTAAGTCTTTTTTTTCTTTAAAAGATAACGAGGTAAGTTTTCGTTTCCCTGACATGTTAAAAATGTAATCGAACTACGAAATTGCAAGAGAAAAAAATAGCCCTTATGACGGGGCATACTCGCTATGAAATGAAGTCACACTCAGGAGCGGTCAAGAAACGTCTACACATTCGACAGAGTCGCAGTGCAATTTCCCACGTGAAAATTCCCCGTAAAAGCTAGGCTTTCTTAAAGTGAAGGGGCGGGGCTGGAAAGACAAGACGTTGGCATGCAAAATGGAGAAGAAAGATGCTTTTGACCATTTTTGAAAGTGACGAGTTATCCGGAGTAGAATTAAATTTGGTGATGAGTAAAGGAGGGTTATTTTACATTATTGTGTATGAGACCTTGTCGGGACCAAAGGAAAACGACGACTTAACGAGGTTTTACTGTATTAATTAAAAAATTCTTATCTTTTTTTTTTTTTTTTTTCTTTCAGGGCAGGCAAACCTCCTGTGGGGTTACATCTTGATGTTATGAAAGGCGACAAACTTGTTCAAATAGATAAGCTTATACAGGTATGTGAAAAAGTAGTAGCCTTCTATAATATATTAAACAGATCATTTTAGTGATCCCTTACTCCAAGGGTGCAAACCCGTGGCCCACCAGTATATTTGCTGCGGCCTGGTAAAATTAAATTAAATGTGAGCATTTACATTTCTGCCAAAAGGTGCATTGAACAATGCCATAACTTGCAATAGCAACTGTCTTAGACTTTACTATTGGAATGTTGGTATGAAACACAACTAGGGTGTATTTGACAATTTGAAGTTTATGTAAATTATATTTATTATTAATATATTATTATTACAAATGGCACTGTCAAATCATTAATTATTAAGACATTTATGTAAATTACGTGTATTATTAATAATTATTATAAATGATATTATCGAATCATTAATTAGTAAGATATAATAAGGGTTGGAGGATGGGAGGCTGCAGCCCTCCATCAGAATTTTTATAAAAATATTTGCCCTGAGACTTCCTTAGGTTGTTCACCCCTGCCTTACACTAACTGTAAAGGGCTCTTAAGAAGGTTCTGCCTTTCCCCGCCTCTACATTCCAAACGAAAAATCAGACCAACGTGAGTGTTAGCTTACTGGAAACCTTATGATTTGTAGAGGTGGGAAAAATATGAGTTCCGATCTGTGATCACTTCAGTCTCACAGGAAGTGGCCAAAAGTGAGATGTGTATGAAGTTGCTATGGTTTTGTGTGCAATATGAAGCCAATTTTTTTGTCCTTTTTTTTTTTTTTCTTTTCATACAGATTTGTTGCTTACATTACACTTTGGAGTCAACAAAAGATTTGTCCTTTTTTAGTGTTAATGTAAAATGAAAATATGAAATTATAAGGATAAGGATATAAGAGGGTCGGCTAACAGCCATTAACCACTCGGACCTCATGCATGGGTCCATTGTGTACCCTCATATAACATTGTTTTAAATCAATGATTATTCTTCAACGTAAAGTTGAGTTTCTGTGGTCATGAAGAGTCCTGTAGATTTACAGTATAGCAAAATATGAAATTAATTAATAGTATGAAATTTAAAATTTTAAATATATAAGTTTCTTAAAAGATATTATTTCTGGCTTCGTTTCTTTGAATTGGAATAGCTCAGCAACCATGCAGTTCCGGTCATATGTTTGTCTGACCTTTTTTTACTTCATTTGGTGTGGGGAATCCGCCCCCGCAATTTGTCCCCCTATTTTAGATTCACCCTGTGTAGATTACAGTTACACTCAGATAGTGCAAAAGTGTTAAGGTGATTGGTTTCCCATAACACTTTTCCACTATCTGAGCGTTTCATCTGGTGAGTAGGTCTGGTTGACGAGTCCACAAAAAGATGAAATGACAGTCCCAGACTCTCACCGATGAAATCTCAGATATTTTTTTAGTTTCTGTGTCATTTCTTCACTTGCTTTTATTAATCTGTGGCATGTTAAACCTCATGTTTATTAACTTTGCAATTCTGTTAATAACTTCTCAGTTGTTTAAGTTTTCCTTCCTAAATCTTTATTCAATTTAAAAAAAAATCATGATTAGCTATAGATGCATTAACATTGTTTTGCCAAGGAAATTACATATTGAGATGATATAATTTATTGTTAAGGTTTTTTAACATAATTTTTCTTCTTTGCTTTCAGAAATTAATGATTGATGAGAAAAAATGCTACCTCTTTGGAAGAAATCCACAACTAAATGATTTTTGTATTGATCACGCATCATGTTCAAGAGTTCATGCGGCATTAGTGTACCACAAACATCTTCAGAGGGCATTTCTGGTTGATTTAGGAAGTAGTAAGTTGCAGTCTTCAAAATCCTTATATTTAAAATTGTAAGAGAAAATATTAGGTACAAGAATATGGGGAAATGGGGACTAGTGTTATTTTTCAGTATAAGAATTATTAGTAAGAGAGTATATTAACAACAAGCTTTCATAGTATGGAGGGTTGTATCGGGATTATAAGAATGAGTGTGCAACTGCACTGTGGGTCACACACTCATACAAAGAGCATATCACAGAATCAGGGGATGGAAGAACATTGTTTTGCCTTGCAATGCTATTTATGGTTCCAATTTCTTAGGAAGGGTATAATTGCTGTTTCTGATGCGAAATTTTCATATTCTGACATAATTACAAAATGTAAACAATGAAATTTGAAGGTGAGAAAGTTGGCTAACAGTCGAATAATTACTGAAAGCAAAAGAAGCCAATTAGTTTGGACTGAAATAAGTTATCCCCTCAGAAACCATATCCGAGACCTATGCATTTTCATGCCATTGTACTAAATGTTATGGAAATAAGGTAGTGAGAGTAGTCAAAGACTCATCAGGATCTAGGTCTTTCAAAACATCAAAACCCAAGGGTACATAAGCTTAATCATGTCGCATAGCAGAGCGCAGAACCAGCTCTTTTATGCTCTATAAAGGATACTTGAAATCCTTTAATAGGTGTGGAAAAATGTTGTAATCTTTGATAAAAGCTGGATATACTTAAATCACTGTAACAAGCCTTCTGTCAGTTTTCTGAAGTCCACATCGCACTAAATGCAGGAGAGAATGGTTCCATCAGTCCAATGGGCTCATGATAGTTATTGGACTTGTTTTTGCCATTGACGACAGTTAACAATGTGTAGAGTTTCTGGGAAGGCCAAGGTTAATGCTTTCTATTATCAAGAGAATGTTATGAAACTCCTAAACACTCTACTGAAATCCCTAGGCAGTGAGGTAAGAATCTGCACATCCACCAAGACAGGCCTCGTCTCATACAGCAAAATCAACAGTTACCTACATGAATGACCCAAGAAACAGGAATTCAGGCTATTCTGATTCTTTCCAGACCTGTAAAATCAACAGATGCATCTCCCTTGAACTTCTTTGGATTTGGTTTACTTAAAAAGGATCCATTGGAAAGAGATGGCCTAGAAATGTTGATTGATTCTGGAAAGCCCGCTAGGAGGAATTGGACAAAAATACTACTAATAATAATTTTCCAATGAAGTTAAAACTCAGTGTCAAGCCAGAACGCAAAGGAATCAAATAGAGCATAATTATTAGTAGTTGGGTGGCTCCTCTTGACTACTGAATGTTGCCAAAATCATTCTTATAAACCTGGAACAACTCTCCACATAATGTAAGTTTGCCTGAGCATTTTTAAATTTTACGGTGCCTCTTAGGATAAAGAAGATTCTGAATGTAGTTTTAAGTGTAAATTATTTCCAATACCTTATTACAAATTTCCAATTTACATAATAAAAATACAATTTGTTATCAGAATTTTATTAAGCAAAAAAAAAAAAGTTTTTTTAGTATTAAACAATAAATTGTCAAAACTTTTATTACAGCACTAATTATTTCAATCAAAATGAATATTCAAATTACAGCAAGCTATTTTAGTTCACCTATAACATTTGTTTTTGCTTTTTTTTTTACCTCTGTTAATAGTTTGAGTGAAACCTTGCTCTTCCCAGTAAACGCAGTACATTTCTTTGATATATTCAAACTGTCATTCCTGCTTATTTTAAGTTTCTGTTTGTGTAGCCACAGAAGTTTTAGTTTATTATTGAATATAAAAAAAATAGAGAGACGTGTTACAGCAACCAGATTCATCAGATATTCTTAGAATTGGAAAAAATATTCAGAATAGATATTCATTATTATTACACGTGTTTTCAAGTATTTATTCATTTACTTTAAATCAAAACAATAAATAGCATGTTAATTATAAGTATAAATAAGAAAAAAGTAATCATAATATTTAAAGTCGCACAAGAACAGAGCTCCTGTAGCTGATGCTGGCCCAGAAATAATTATTATTCAATTTTTTTAAATAACTTTTTTTAAAATCTGTATTTTAAAGAGTAACTGCTTTTGGTAACATAAAGATTAAAAAATATTTACCATAGGTGATGAAAAATTTCTAAAGTGTCTTAATTTTTTCTTTTATTTATTTCTTTTTTTATTTTTATTTTGGTTCTATTATTTTTTTTAATTAAAATAAATGTATATTAAAGGGAAAATTCTATCCCTCATTACAATTCACATTTCAAAATAATTATTTCTTCATCTCGGCCTATGATATAAGCTACAGAGTCTTACATTGTGCAAGATTAAAGCAATCAACTTAATTATTTTATATGTGATGGCATATTTGCAGTAGACACGAGTTTAGTCTGACTGTTATTAACCATTCACACATTATTACAATGATCAAAGTTTCATAAATCTAATTCCATATTCTAGAGACTATTCCAATGTGTGTCAGATATTCCTATATCATCTTTTATTTTGGAAAGTTGTATGCAGTGCAATGATTGAAAATACAGAATTCTACAGAAAAACAACAAAATGTAAGGTGCGGAAGATATAAAATAACGGAGTGCTAAAATGTTGCTAAGATTGAATACATGTGATGTCCAGTGAATCAAGAAAGCTTAAACATCAGTATCACTTTGTTTTATTTTTTTTCCATTCTCAAGCATCTGTAATGGTGGAAGAAGTTTCTCATGGGAGGCATTTCAGTCTTGATCCAACTCATAGGTTTCTCATAGATAAAAGGAGAGATCTTACGACCATTAGTTAATCTTATGAGGTTAATTATGAAAAAAAAATCCATTGTGAATTCTATTCAGGAGAATGGATAATACAGCATTGTTGTATCAGGCAATTGGAGTGTTGTGTATTGTCATTCTGAAAATAAACTAAGAAATTAATGCTTTTAGACAGTGTCAAAAGCAAAGCGGCCCCATAATGTGCACAATTGTATAAACAAAATAATTAAAAGCAAGAGCATATAAATGCAAGACAGTTCCTTTATATTTTACAGGCAAGCTGTAACCTAGGGACCGCTAATACAATGCTTAGTGCATCATTTGGATATTTGGATATGTTAAAGAATTTATGAAACAATACGTTTGTAAATATGAACAATGATATCCTGTTGGCAATTGTATGAAGCATCAGTATTATTACTGTGTTAATTGTTATCATAATTACTAACACTGCTATGGAAAACGTTAATTTTGGGTCGGGGAGTGGTCCTACAGATCTGATTTTTTTTTACGTGGTCACCTACTTTTTGATGCTGAACACAATGGTGAAGGTTTCATTCTAATATCTCTAATCGTTTGGCCGCTACAGAGTGTGACAGACAGACAACACAAAAGTAAGAGCGGTTCCCTATGTTAACTGTAAGATGGGACCGCCAAAAACAGCTAGTAGAGTGTCATCGTCCAACAGAGATGACAGGAGAAACACTAAATTTGCCTTGCTTAAATGTATCCCAGAATTCACCAAAAATAGATGATCGTGAAATTTCACTACATTTCAAAATTGGCATTGAAATCTCATTAGATAGATGAAGGTCTTTAGGTACAATGGACTACATTTTCCATCCAGCTTAGATTAAATTGGTCTTTCTTTGAAGAAAATATAGGTTAAAAAGTTAGTGTCTCACTAGAGGCCTATATGGCCCTTGGGGTCGTGAGAGGTAAGGCTCCCAGCATTTTGTGACCAATGGGACTAAGTTGAAGTTGGGTGGTCAGCACGACGCCTGCCTACCTTTAACCCCCAGGAAAGAAAACCGATACCCATTCGACAGAGGGTTGGGTAGACCCTAGAACCTATTTGAAGGAGAATGGAGTGTGGAGTAATCGCTCCTCCTCCTCTGAGGCTGAGGATCAAACCTATCACCTCTAAGCTGAAACCAAGTGCCCTTACCCACTCAGCTACTGGGCCCACGAAGAAAATTTAGGTTACTGCACAAATTTGCTGAACTTCCATTCTATCCATCGCCTTTTTCATTGGCCTATTCTTGTTTCCTAATTGTTAACAAAGGACCCATATTAAGTTATAAAATGCTTACGTTGATGCTTCTGTTAGGATATAATTCTAGTATTACTATCCATCCAGTTATATGATATACTGTATTGCATCTTATAATCCTCTGAATTCTAAAAAATTCAGATATGGATGCTGACAGGTGGCCTTCTTTCTCACCAGATCTTATCCATGAAGCAATTTGACAACAGCTATCTATATGAGCTTGATAGCTGTAAGTCCTGTAATGCTGCAGTGTTCCTAGTCCTCTAGATCAGCTTGATAGTAGTTGAGATTGGCTTTCAGCAATTATTACAGTTATTCATAGCAATCAGCAGCTTACATTTTGCTGTTTTTCTGTTATTTCTATTGTTGTCTTTTTTTTCATTTAGGATTAATAATCTTATTAGTTTCTTCTTCTTTTTTTTTTTTAAATTGAGAATAGTACTTTTTGCATTACTTTTTAACAAAAAAAAAAAAAAAATCAACAAGCTCATACAAGCCTCCACATCAGGATCCTTAATTTGATATCTCATTTACTCCTGAAGTTCTGGAGGAAAAAGGCTTACAGACTTTTCCTTTTATATATATATGTATAGAATAGCTTAAAATATTCGATGTTGCCGAGAGAGGGGTGGAGAGTCCTGGTTCTCCTCTTCTCCACAACCCTTCCACATCAAACCTTCCACAGTATTTGTGATAGGTACAAAATAATGTTATAGTGTTATCGAGATCGAAGAATATAAAGCCCTGCGAACACCATCCAACTTTCCACCAACTTAATCGGTCGATTTTGACGTCACAAGTTGATAAGAGACAGTCTTGAGCTCGTTTTTCAGCAACTTGGCACCAACTTTAGTCGTCCGATTCGAGTTGTTCCTACACCAGCAACTCGGAAAGTTGCTTGGACGTCGGTCGGAATTACCCAATCACAGGGCAGCATTGGAACACGTCAATTGTGACTTCACGCCCATGTAAGAAATGGCATCCAAAAGGATGTTTGCTGATTCGATTCGAAGACAAGTGCGTAAACAAAGAGTATTGTGAATTTCTATCCTGCATAAATAAAGCTTATACTGAAATGCAGTATTTGTAGGCCTATGCGGCAGAATTTATCAGAGAGGTTTCAAAACCTCGATTTTTTCGGATTTTCCACATCTGGTTGGGGAAATGCATTGCATTATGGGATTCCTGTTATCACAGCTGACTCATTTGCGAGTTGCATGGTGTGCGGGCTGACAAAAGTTGGCGGACTCGAAGTCGGATTACTAAAGTTGGTGTAAAGTTGCATGGTGTTCACATAGCTTAAGACTTTCCATCCCTTCTTTCATTCTCCACAACCCTATCACATCAAACCTTTTCCAATTGGTAAACAAGCACATGATTAGTACAAATTAATGTTATATTCTTATTGTGCAACCCGAAAGCCCCATAGAAGTATCGTTCAACAATACTTGCCCCCCCCCCCCCTTCACCCCTGAAATCGAAAAAGCATCTTTTCAGTTTTGACAAAGAACACTCGTGGCAACTTTCGTGTTTCCATCTCAAGTGGTTTTGGAGATACGCAAACCCTTCAAAAAAGGTCTCCTCCAACTTCTACACTTATTAGAATCCAAATATTAGACAATAAAATTTGTCTAATACATATCATTTTGATTTTGACGAAAAACACTCATGTCAAATTTCGTGTTCACTAAGATGAGGATGCAAAAGAGATTTAAGCACAAAAATATTTTAGTTCTAATGTTTGCTACCAGGTTACAATGTGGTGCTATTATGCACCACAATATTTTCATTCCAATTGTTGCACAACAACATTTGTTTAGTTCCGATTGTCGCCATCAGGTGCATATGTGATGCTATTTCAGGGATTTCACCCTTTTCAGTGTGACGAGTTGGTGTGTTGAGGTTCCAAGGTAGCTTATATTTTCTGCAGGGTAGTAAAGAGTAACTATGCAATATTTGGTTCAGATCAGTCAAAGGGTGTAAAATTGTATAGAGAACATACATACAAATTTTGACTTTTGTATATACAGTAAAGCCCCGATTTTATGCAAACGGATGATCCGCCAGTGCTGCGAAAAAATTTTTTAATTACAAACCTCAAAAAACCCAATTTTGATCCAAGCCAACAACAGGGAAAATACAATAGGCCCTACAATCCGAAGGTCGAAAATTACTGACAGGTTTATTGTGCATTGTAATTCTATAGGCCTTCTCGGAATTTGTGGATGAGTGGCAGGCTCTTGCTAGAGCAAAGGTTTCTGCAGTATTGTACATATTTTAAAAGTTTTACATATTATGTTTTTTGTACAATAAAACATAGTTTTAACGCTGAAATATTTTTTTTCGCGTTTTCGGGTTATTCGTGATTTTCGCTATCTGCGGTGCCCTTGCCACCCAATTCTGCGGATAATTGGGGCTTTACTGTATTAAGAAAAATCAAACAGGCAAAATTCATAGATAGCCCTAAGAGTTTTGCGAAGCAAAGATTTCAATCAGTCATTTGCAATTTAGAATTTTTGTATTATTTTTTTTTCAAATTTCTACATCACTCTCCGATTTTATATATATATATATATATATATATATATATATATCCAAAATTCCCTGTACAAACTTTAAAGGTAGGTCAGGAATACAAAAACAAACCTTAAGATATCACAAAACTTTATTAAAACTCCAAAATACTGCACCACAGACCAATATTTCGTCTTATTTTTCAAAGACTTCCTTAAGGTTTTTTGGTAACAAAATAAACAAATAAATAAAATAAAAAATAAAGATCAAAATGGAAAGAGAAATAACCTTCTCAAACCTTTACAAATCAATAAATAAATTCTATGGCAATAAGTACATCAAATAATACTATTGTCATATAACAATAAAACATTCAAATTATTTTGAAAACAATCAAAAGATTTGAAACTTATTTTTACAATAAATGCTACTAACTTACTGTTATTTAAAACAATACTAATTAAATTTTGAAAATTAAAACTCCAAAATACCTTGAGGAAGCCTTTGAAAAATAAGACGAAATATTGGTCTGTGGTGCAGTATTTTGGAGTTTTAATAAAGTTTTGTGATATCTTATAGAAGATCTAAGATTTGGTTGATTAAAAACAAACCTTATTCATAGTGGAATATTTGTCCACAAACACCACCCGAAAGTGCTATAGGGCGCTGTTTGGCAGCACATTAGTTGGACAGTGTGAGCCACTGCATTGATTTCTTCCTCTTTGGTTACCTCAAAGCCATTGTCTTCAAGATCCCCATTGCATCTGATGCTGACCTCATCGCAAGAGTAGCTATGGCAGCTAGATTATGCCCGTGAAAAGCCTTTCATTTTTGCACATCTAGCATTTCGGCAATCCATGGGTCAACTTTGTGAGGCATGTATTACTGTTCGTGGAAGGAACTTTGAGCACGTGTTGTGAACCTGTACAGACCCCGTGTACACCTTACTGTCCTATTGTAAACATAGGGCTAATAAAAATGTTGTTCACATTGTTGTCTTTTATTTCTGAACCTTAGTGTACCATACAGCAGATTTGGGTGGCATTTGTGGACACACGTTCCACTGTAAATACGGTTTGTTTTAGGATTTCTGACCTACCTTTTAAGAGTTTGAACAGGGAATTTTGAATCACTGTATAACTAAAACAGTTATATAAAGTAATAAGCTAAGATATTGTTATTGTTTTATTTCATATTAAGTTACTAAATTACCCTTATTGTATCTTTTTTTTTGTAGCACATGGAACTTTTATAGGTAGTATTAGGTTAGAACCTAACAAACCAACACAGCTACCTATAGACAGCCAGTTCCATTTTGGTGCCTCCACACGCATGTACATAATTCGAGAACGTCCTCAAGGTGGTCCCAAACAGCCAACAGAAGAGAAAGAAAAAATTGGGGAAGAAATTGAAGGTGGACTCTTAGGGCTGCCCGAAACAGAAACAGAACTTGATGTAAGTAATTTGTATGTTTGTATAGATGTTACTGGTCTCTATCTTGCAGGATCAACAGACAAATGAAGAGTTGACATTCTTTTCTTTTGGAATGCGTGGTGATCACTTCATCTTCATGCCAAAACAGAATTGTGGTTCCTTGACATCTGCGTGTTTTTTATGGACCTGGAGAATGTACGGTAATGGTTAAAACATAGAGTAACATTTTTGTTACTCTATAAATAATTTGTTGTTACTTAAAAATAAATAATATATTTGAATATTATTTAATTTTCAATTCACAGAAAAACTGAAATGACAGCACCAACATAGTTTCAAACCTTTTGACAATTTTGTTACATTCAATTAATTACAATTTATTTCAGCTGAATGATTGATTTTGCAGGAAGGAAAAAGAATTAAGTTTCAATTGAGTCGGTCAGTGCAAGAATGTCCCAACTCCAAGTAACTTCATTTTGAGATAAATAAGAAAAACTGTCTGGATTTGTTTCTTGAGGTGTTATTGCTGTCACCGTTGCATAATGCCAGCCTCAACAAGGCAGTTGCAATGACTTGAAACATTGTTGCTCCGTATATCGCAGCACTGATGCTTCAAGACACATAAAACGCTGTGACCTGGAATTTTCATATTTTTGGACTTGGGATGTTCTTGCACTGACTGACTCAAGTACTTTTATATACAATTAAAGCTTTTTAGAAAATATTTATTTTATTAAGTACAAAAAAAAAAAATATTTGGCTGACATTCTGCATTTTAATTCTTAAAAAATTTACTATTTAGAACTTCCAGTTGAAATTCAATACAATTACATGAAATAGTGAAACTTTATCCTATTTCTAAATTTTAATCAAATGCCTAATATTGTAACTGCCTTTGACTCTTTGCAGCTCTTCCACCATAAAATCATTAAACTATTTAAATTTAATTTTTTTTTAAATTATAATTTGAAGGCATAGGATCTTCTAAAAAAAATAGCAAAAAAAAAGAAAAATCTGATAATTCCCCTTCTGTCCCTTGTATTTGTCAAGATCCACAGGCAAATCTCTGTTTGTTGTAGAAAACATATAGCTGTTAAAGAAATTTATTGACATCGGAAAAGGCAACTAAACGAGAATATAAAAAGAAGTTGACTATGCAGCCTCCGTTATAAGATATGGTTGCTATTATTTCAAAAGATTTTTTACAGAGGTTTTTGCAGGGATGGAAGGACATTGTTGGAAATTCAAAGGAAAAGATTAAATATTATTTCACATTTTTTAGCAGAAGCTGAAACTACAGGAGACTTATTGATCACTCCTTTTATGATATACACCTTTTGAATTGATTCTGAAATTTATTATTTTACTACAAAAATCACCAATGTTTTAATAATAATATATATGGGGTCTTGAGAGTCTCACTGCTTGTTTTGCATTAATAATTAAGATATCATGGAGTTTGGTATGTTGATGTGTGGTCGGAAAATAGCAGAGAGTAACGTCGATGTTTCAGCATAATGTACACATATTTATTTGCAATTTATTTACACTATATGTACAAGATTGGTGGATCCCCAAAATAGGTCAAGGTAATAAAACCCCTGAAGGGTCGAAATCTGAACACAAGGTCAGCTCGCTCAGAGATCTCTCTCCGGTCATTGGGAGAGGGAGCTAATCGCGTGAAGTCTTGCCCTCCCAGGTCAGCCAATCACAGCGCAGTTTAACTGACCAATCCGGGAAGGTTTTCGACTTTGCATCAATATGAAAACATTGGGTATCAATCCATTGTTGATGGAAGTCTGATGAAACATCGTGGCTTTTCTTTCTTTTACTAGCCAGTTGTCCAGTTTACAAAGATAATCTTTGTTGTGGTGAGGACAGTTTCCCAGTTAGAAGCTTCCTTTTTGTAGAATCTGGATTGCAATAATACTCTACAAATCTGAAGCAGACTTATCTCTCTTCTGTATCTTATCACCGTTTGGGATGAAAGTTGTCACATATTCAGTTAGTATTAGCATCTCGTGATCTGCTGAATCCCTATTTCACACAAACACTGCGTAGGATTACACAAATACATATAGAATACTCTGACATCTTAAATTTTCCCTCAGTTTATGAAAATGAATTTAATACAACTAATTATATCTTCTATTGAGGAAGGAGGAAACACAATAAAATTTTTTGGCAATATTCATGCAATATTAAATTAACAAAATCTGAATGAAATGTAATATAACAACAGCATGTAATAACAGAAATTTAAACTATGACATCGTAATTATCAACTAATAATTTCACTATAGTTAAGAATTAATAATTTTTAAAACTAGCATAGCATTTTCTCTTCATCATTAAACTAGATTAAAAATTACAGTCTTGATATCAAAGCATTATAAAAGAAAAAAATACACTAAACAATATATTTTACAAATTATATATATGTTGTTAAATCCATATTAGTGATGATTAGAAGTTAAATGTAACCATCTGTTATACTGAAGGAAAACAGGACCATGAGAAAGTAAAAGAAGTGCAGTATTTAGGAACCCAGGACTTCTTGTAATGAACTGTCATGGAATTTCAAGGGAAAGATACTGAGGTGGTTTCCCGTTGCCTTCCTCAGGAAATCATTAAGGAATGAATTCAGACCCAAAGAGAAAGAGGAAGAAGCAGACAAACACAGGAAAGAAATTTTTCACAAACAGCCATGCCCATGCCGGGATTTGAACCCAGGTTCTGACGTATCTGCCTGATGTGAGGCCACCGCCGCCTTGCGCACAAGACCACACCAGAGCGGCGTCACGGAATATGTGTGCAACTAAAAATTAAAGATTGAACTGCTAATAAAATGGCTAATTCCCTCCCTGGAAGTGCAGTAGGCTCTGGACTTGCAGTCGCTGTTGAAAATACACAGTAAACATTATAGCCAAATATTCCTGTTTATTTGTGTTGATGTGCATGATTGAGATAGATAATGATTAAGCAGCAACAATGATAAATTTTGGAACCTTCTTTTTTTTTTTTCCAAATGCACTTCCTTCAGCTTCTTTTGCGAGCTGATTATACAAAAGGACTTCGTGTAAATATAAATACTTGAACTTTTTATTGAAGGAATATTTGTTTTATTAATAGGACTTTGCAAGTTAACTGTATTTGTTTGTTATTTTCCATTTTTCTTTTCATCATCTTTCAGTTTCATTCTGTAAATGGAACACTGAATATTTGTAATAAAGTTGGTATTTTTGTTTCTTTTTTTTTTCTTTTCTTAAAGTTCTGACTGCATTCTGAACCATTCCAGTCGATTCCTGATTCTGAATTTTCCAAAGAGAATGTAATTTGACAAGACACAAGCCATGGAATTTCTTTGTGGGGCATTGCTTAGTTTATTTTGTAAAGTCTTAACATTTATCATAATTCAGAAAGACATTATTGACTGCTAGTCGGCTTTCAAAATGAATGTCCTAGGGATTGCTTAGGATTTTCTAAAATTTTTTCATTTATATGTCTCTTAATTTTTATTCCCCAGCTTTCCCAAATTGGAAGACAGACAACTTTTTAACTCAAAGTCTCCGGCATCATATTTAATTTTTATCTTGAGGTCTAATTCTACTTAGCATGACTTAATAATACAAAAGAATTATAAAACACCACTTAAAATAATAGCAATTAACAAAGTTTAATAAACAAAATTTTATATATATATATAATTTGCCATCCTAGGCTGGGTTTATGTCTTAAAATTACAGTGAAAAGAATATATATACAATGATGCTAATATGGAATGTAGGTGATGCCACAAATCAAACAAAATAAATTATTGGATACTCGTATATAATAATAAAAAACAAAACATACCAAACTGCCCGGCTTAGTATTAATTTAACCATCTCTTTTCCTTAGCAATCATAATCATTGATTAAAATATATATTAAGTTAATCCCTTCTTAAAGTTATAAGCTTATAGCCTATACTTCTTTTATTAACTAAAATAAGTGATAACGGGACTATAATACTGTTACAACCTTTTTACAGTTGATAACTACAGAAACATTATATAAAACTTGAGTCATATAAATAAATAACAAAAATTTACATTCAACTTATAACCAGTGAGACTGGCCTTAATTGTTAATTCCCTTTTATTACTGTAAATTGCAAAGATTTCTTGCGGATCGTATCTATTACTTAGGAGCCAAAATTTTATCAAAGATCAAAATCTACACCTTAGTTCAAGTATTTCAAGAATTATTAGAGTCAATATTGAAGCCAATGCACATGAATACTTCTTAAAAAACTTTTAATACAAATTAAAATATTACAATGGACTAGTTTCTTCCACTCAGGGTGGATTTCTTCAGCAAAAACTCCTTCTGTCATCACTTCTTGCGATCTATATAAAACCAGACATTGTAGATTACATTTTTTGTATTTTATGCTGAAGAAATCCCCCGGAGAGGAAGAAACTAGCCCATTGTAATATTTTAATTTGTATGAAAAGTTTTTTAAGAAGTGTTCTTGTGCATTGGCTTCAATATTGACTCTTAATATGAAAT
>JAFIDM010000002.1:58285718-58332317 GCA_023159025.1 Thereuonema tuberculata
TTTTTTTTATTTGGTTGTTAAAATTTATCTTGCCCGAGGCCCTGCACCCTCCTAGCGCCGGCTCTCTACCTATCTACCTTCTCTCACTCACCCACTCCTTCTACCTCCCTTCTCTCCTCAATTCTCTGTCTGTCCCTTTCTTTGATTCTGATTGTCCTTTTTATATGGTTTATCCTCCCTCACGTTGACACATTGCGAGTCATTGAATCCTATCTATCTGTTACAGAGATGTTGACCACTATTCCATTCTATTTATTTATCAGCCATCTAGTTAAGGCACGTTGACCACTAAAAAAAGAAAAACTACAGTGGGTCCAATGATAACTTGACAATTCGAAAAATTCCAAAGACCCATAGTCAGCACTAGCCTCTCTCAGAGATCCCAAAGAAAATTGCATTATAGCTTTAAAACAACCCCCCCCCCCCCAAAAAAAAAATGTTTAATCGAACTGCTATACTATTATTGTTTGATTGCCTTCACTATAAGATTTAACTGTTATTTCACCATATTGTGGGGACATTTTGAGGGAAATTATTAAAGAGAGCCCTGTGATTTGCTGAAAAATAATGCCATGTCATTTCTTCGGATCGTCAAGTTATTGTATTCTCACTATACCCTATTTCCAAAAAGAGAGCAACAACGCAAAGAAACAGACACCCTGGGATTTTTTTTTTTGTGAAACTTGTAAAAATATACTAATATATATATATATACACATACATACACATCGACTGAAGATTAAAACACACTTTAATTCACTTAGCAATCACTGTGAACTTATATATGAAAGTTAGTAATATATCCAGGCATTCAATTTTCGAAATATTTGAGATTTAATGTAGCAAAACCACATGCTTAGATGGAATCTTGAAGAAATCTTTAATTTTTTTACTAATAAAAAAAAACATGAATAGTTCTAAATTCAACGTTATCTGTTGTTGTTTTTTTTCTCTATCCCGCCTTTCCATTTGATCTGGAGTAATAACTTTTATTATACCACTGTAGTTTGCTCATTCAAAATATCATGTCTAATTATGTAATGATGGATTGATGTAAATGATTTTATTACTTCATATATTATTAATTTAACAAGTTACAAATTCCTTTGATTGTTTTATTTTAAAAAATAAATAAAGTCACTTTTTATTTTTCTTTTGGCTTGAGATATCACTATCATTTCTCAGTTTTATTAGTATTTCAGGCCACTTTTGCATTTTGTATGAATTTTCGAAAGCCAAATAGCTTTATCAGTATTTTTAAGATTTTTAGCATGTTCTTTTTTCTCTGTAAATAAAGAATAGATGCTAGTAATTAAAAAATAGTTGTATCAAAGCATTGAATGTATTTTTTTTTTAAAAACTAAACAAAACAAACGGCAATTTCTTTGTCTTAGTATTTACTTTTTCCAGGACTCTTCAAGTCTTTAAGGAGGCCAAGGCTCTCAGATGCCATCTGCACATTCTTTCCTG
This sequence comes from Thereuonema tuberculata, assembly GCA_023159025.1. Lineage (NCBI taxonomy): Eukaryota > Metazoa > Arthropoda > Chilopoda > Scutigeromorpha > Scutigeridae > Thereuonema > Thereuonema tuberculata. Next base: position 58,287,189 of record JAFIDM010000002.1, read on the forward strand.
GTTGCCTCTTTTTGTCTCCATCTTTTTCACTTTCATTTTTTGGAGATCCTTCTATAGCCATCTTCTTTGTAATAATATTTTGGGTCTTTTAGAATGATCAAATGACTTTTTTAAAGAAAACCTATCTATTAAGAGAGGTTATATTATAAATTTGGTCATTTTTAAACCACAGTAAGAGAAGCCCATTTTTAGTAAAAAAGAAATAAGAATATATATATATTTATATAGTATGTAGAAATTCTACCATTGGAAATATAGTTCTCCTAATCATAATGAAGTGACAATTCAGATTAAATAAGATCTTTTAATTATATTTAAGTGAAATAAAGTTACTTAACTACAGCGATTATTTCCATGCGAATGGATTCAACCACTTTCTAGTTGTTGGACGATGCAATAACAGCGACCCAGGAGACGTCAGTTTTTTTATTAAATTTTTCATTAAAATTACTTCTAACAAAACTGCATGCATGCCTCCACATCAGGACCTTTAATTCGGTACTACATTTACCCCTGTATCTCATGTGGTTCCCGAGGAAAAGGAATTACAAACTCTTCCTTTTTATACAGTATATATTTATATATTGTTATATATTCAAAAACTAATGTTTCTGTTTTGTTTATCATATTCATAAACAAAACAGGAATACAATAAATGCTGTTTTGTTTCTATCAGCTACATGACCACAGGTTTACATTATCAAGTTTCTGACACCATATTTATATAACTTTGGCTATATAAATGGTTATCTTTCTGTATTAAAAAGAATTTTAGCATTGTTTTTACCTTGTTTTTTTAATTGTTAGTTCCTGATAGGCTTACCAGTTATCTTATTTTTATGACTTACTATGTTCTCTCTTATTTCACGAGTTAGCTCTTGTGGCATATCTCAGCATTAAAAGTTTAAAAAAGAAAATTGCAATAAAAAGCAAGTATTTGTGCAGTACACCGAGCAGTAGAGGCCTTTTGTTATTATTTTTTTTTGTTCTGTTCTGCAGGACTTACTTGGATGGGATTGAAAATTTTTAAATAGAAACAACATTTGGTACTGGATAGATCCTTATCTGAGGAATTTTCACACTCTGGTTTGAGGTTTACTTGATATTTCGGTCCGGTATCTCGGGCCTTCAGGAGATGTACAGTTTGGCCGGGAAGTTCCCATACAACGTAATTGGTAGTCATATTGTAAGAAAAATATTTACACATTAACTATCCAATGCGTCTGTGTGTTCGTCATCATGCTGTACACACAAGTTTATATGCCGCCACATCCTACTTGACATTTTTTTGGAGCATGTCTGCTGTGATGGTTCGAAATGCGTCCTCAACTGCATTGCGCAATTCTTCATTTGTAAACGATGTTCAGACACGTAGGCCTTGATGATTCCTCACAATGAATTTGTTAGGCGTCGTGAGGTCAGGACTTCGGGGTGACCATTTCAATGGAGCTGGCAGTGCTGGAGTACCGTGACCAGTCCAGTGCCCTGGAAAAGGTTCATGAAGAAACCCGCTCACAATAAGAGCAAAATGAGCAGGTGTTGTGACCTAGTGCATTCCAATGTCAACAATTGAAATAACATTCAATACTTAATATTTACATTTATTACTACATAATACGGGGTAGGGAACTTCCCGGTCACACTAATTACATTAAGTATGTCTCATTTCTAACAACTTTAGTTGTTAGTTTCTCGAAGAACTTACCAACAACCGAAGTTGTTAGAAATGCGCCATATTTAATGTAATTAATCTACATCTCCTGAAGAAGGTCCGAGGTGCTGAACTGAAATATCAAGTAAACCTCATCCCTCGAAAATTCCTCAGACAAGAACCTATCTAGTATTATGTCCCACTCCTCCTTCAGAACCAAATTACAACATTTGGTTTAAAAGAATTAAAGACCTCTACTTTTAATTTTGAGAAATGAGGTGAACCTGAAATCTTATGCAATAATAAAACAAATAGATGATATAAACAGCAGCGAATTTCAGGATCTCTGTCTGTATCCCTTTTTCAAGCACTTTATTCCGAAATAATTTAACAAGAAAACATCCATAATGAAGTTGTCGTACATTAGATATTAGTTGTTAAACAAAGTAATGATTGCAAAGAACATAATATTATTAACAATCCATGATAAGAACGATTCGTAATTCTTACATAATTATGAAATGAAATCTTTTATGTTTTTGAAGTAGAATTCTCCATGATTTCGTTTTCAGAACAAAACTGCTACACAAACAAAGTAAAATGTTGAAGCTTTTTAGGCTTCTGATAAGGATCAGAAGCCTTATAACCTGACTTTGTCCGTCCGTCTGTGGACAAATATCATTAAATTATCATTAGCAATAATCGCAAGAATTGAGCCTTTTGCATTCGCAACAATCACATTTATAATAATAAGGAAATTAAAGCAATGGTTTAACTTTGAGATAGCAATATTATATTTTCTTGTACATATCAGAAGCCGTTGCGAAGTATTGTGATTGGTTTATTAATCGCTGTCACTACCTTGGTTTATTAATCGCTGTCACTACCTTGTTTATTAATTCTTTCCAGTTTTAAATTCATCAGAAATTTTAATCCTTATCTTTTACTTTTTTTTTCAGCAAACCTTGTAAAATGAACTTCATTTCTATTGAAAATTGAAATGGAAAGATTGCTTTCAGGAAAATAAAAATTAATAATAATAAAACTATCTTTTTGTAATATTGCAGATGAGCAAAATTGAAATCCGATTATTGATAAAAATTTTTTTAGAGTGACCAGACGTCCCGGATTTTAGTGTAGTGTCCCTCTTCAGTATATGTCCTGGATTTTGTAAATAGTTGACGTGAAATTTACTAATGCCAGTCCATGTAAGGATGGAGATATTTTTGTGGGATCAGTATAGAAATAAGTGCAATAATCGATGCTTTTACAGTCATCGGATAAACAACCTAATACATATTCGACTATTTCTAAAAGTGGAACTTCCTTAACTGTTTCACTGCGGATGATGCTAATTGACGGCATTATTTGTATTCTCCTTTGTGTGGTGCTATCAAATGGTGGGTTAATTTTTAGTCGAAAAAGTTGTCCTATCCTGGATTGACGAAAAATCTAGCCACCCTAGCATGTCAGGTCTAATTCTATTTTCAGTCTTTATACATAGTCAAAAGTGAGAGATCAAAATGTAAATGAAACATTATTCTTTAAATTTTATTCAAATTACTTAATGTTATCAATCGTGTTTACAAAACTGTTATAGGAAGTAAATTTGAAAAACAACAATTGCTATATAAAACGACAGTTAAATACAGTTCATAGTTTCCAACTATGGAGATGATGAGTATATCCTGTGTTCTGAAGTTGTTTTTTTTTTAATTGTATTTAGAATATTTTTTCATTTGATAACATTGTTTTATATAAAAATTTGGAAAAATTTATTCCTACATTTCTCGTTCTCTTATTTTTTTTTTTTTGATTAACTAGCTAAGAGAGACATTTTTCTTATAAATCATTTAAATTCAGTATACAAATACCTTTAAAAGCTTTTTATTCCAAACTTATGTTGTTCTAGTTCTATTTAAATACAGTAAAACCCTGTTATTACGCTCCCGCTTATAGCACTATCCCGTTCTTTACGCTCTTTTCATATGGTCCCTGGAATTTTCTATGTAACTCTGTATACTTTTACCCTCTTATAATGCTTCAAATCCCGCTTGTAGCGCTTTTTTTATATCGGAAATTTTGTATCGAAAAGAAATGTAACACCGTAAAGATTCTTTTCTTTCCCTGGTAGGAGGGGATCTTTGAACTCTTTGAAGTGCGGGTCTTTAATACAGTAAGTTAGTGCAAAATTTCGAAGCGGAAATCCCTTTCTATAAGTGAAAAATTGGAAATTCTCCGTAAGTATGACGAGAATTCTACACTAAGTCAGAAGGATTTCACAGAATCTCTAGGAATTCCCTCATCCAGTCTGAGAACAATAATAAAAAATAAGAATGGAATTACCAATGCAGCGAAGGGTGGTTGCAAACGTAAAAAAATAAAGTGTGGAAAATATTAAGATGCCGAGGAAATTCTAATTGAATGGATTCATCAGTCCCGTGATGCATCAGTGCCATTGAGTGACCCAATCATTCAAGAAAAGGCGCGTGAAATAGCGGGCAGTGCACTAAATCTGCTCCGAAAATATATTAGTGTTGCTCCTAGTGGTGTATCAATTGATGTTAATAGTTACTTGAACCGCATTGAAAATGTCATAATTCATAACAGTAGCACCTACACACACACACACACACACACACACACACACACACACACACACGGCAAACCACAATCAAAGATTTTTTTAATAGGAAATAAGCTCACATTTGCACTATATCTATTGCAGAATCAAGTATCTTTCCGGTAAAATGGTGTCTAAATGTTTCCACATCTCATAAATCATTTCCCGTCTACAGCGCTGTCCCGCTTATTATGCTTGTAGTTCATGGTCCCTTGACGAGCGTAAATAACGGGGTTTTACTGTACATTCATCCATAAGAAGTAAATTAGTCCTTCCAACGTTCCTCTTTTTAAACAGCTTTAATAAAATTTCAATAAATTTTAAGCATAAATTCGCCAATGGAGATTATTTTATGTTATTTATTATTTTATATTATATATTAATATTAAAGACTTTTTCTGATTTTTGCTGAACTTTATTTTTAATTTTTTTTTCGAAGTAAGTAGTTCTGACAATTTTAGCTTCATCAGTGATTCTCAGTGCATTTAACTCAAAGATTTTGGTATTTGATCCTTATATTCGATTATTGTTTCCTGTGGAATTATTGAGTAGGATTTGATGATAATCAAATGACTAGTTTTTGCTAACGATTGCTAACTAGAATGGAACATTTGCTGTTGAGTTACATATTATTGATACGCTTAAATGAAACATCATGCCGATGCTACTGTTGATCTGTTGTATAGCGAGAGAAGTTGGTTGTTTTTACAGAACTAAGAAAACAGAAATTTCATTGAAATGCTATTAGTTTTCAGCTAAAATGACACAGATAGTCATTGCGCCATCACCAGTCTGCTAATCTTCTCTTTATGCTGAAGATTACATTGAAGAATATGAGGAAATATTAAGATATGTAATCGTATTTGGAATTCAAACTTTATAGCTAAACAGATTATCAAAACACTATGAATTAATGAAGAAATTTTTTTTTTTTTTTATGAAATAACTTTTTTTTCTTCCAGTGCCAGTAATGCTAAGAAGATACTGTGATGCCTTTGAAGGGTTAAGTTTAAATGCAGACTTTGTTTCAATTGATATTTTTTTTAATTGTTATGAATTTTGCAGTCTTCTTGATTTAGATTTACAAATGAATCCAACGAATTTGTTGCTTGTGAAACAAATAAAAGACTTATAAATTGTTCAGTATTAAAGAAAGAAATGTAAAGAAAAAAAAAGATATTCCAAGATACATGGTCATGTACAAGAGAAACTTTAAGGAACTTCTATCGATTCTTTTCGATCCTTCAACATTAAATCCGATTAATTCATTACTGATGATCGTTTTTCTTTTAGGCATCTTTTACAATGTCAGCCAACCTTATCTATTTCACCATTGACAACTTAAGGCAAGGAATCGGTTATGGATAGGCCTAAAAGGGCTTGCCATACCACTTCTCAAGTCTTTAATGCCATCACTGAAAGGTATGTACCTGTTTTTCTTAAGATTTTTATTCTTGATTCTGTGGTGGACAGCAGTCCGTTATTGTTTTCTTTTCCATTAGTTTAATTATAGAGAGTTGTTTTCTTTTCTGGTTTCTGTGGCAAGCTTATATTCGATTTTGAAATTGGATGAAATGTTACGGCTTTTGATTTTATGGTTTTCGTTCTTCAGGAAAAAAAAAAGAGTATCTAACTACCCCCATAACACACTGGAGAAACCCTAATCACTCAAAAATGAAAAGGCTTACAAAGATTTCTTCTCTCCGTCTATTTGCTCTGCAAATTTTCATTAGTTTAGTCATTAGTACTGTATTGTTATTACTAGCATAAAATTATTTAAACGAATGGTGTTAAGCAGTTTTCAACTCCCATAATGGAAGTAGACTGTATGTTTTGTTGAAAATGTTTGCAATGTACATGGCAAATAATTACTAGTTGGACGATTAAATCAAATAAATTTATAATTTGGCCAGGGATATTATCAGATAAAAAGAAGTCTAGTCCGTCCTCTCAGTGTCTGATTTAATTCAATGGCAATTTGCTTGGTGCAAGAATAATAAGCATAGATGCATTGATTCTTGTGTATACTCCATATGTTTGCTTTAAATTAGAATGCCGAAATATTTACTGTTTTTCTGTACAAAATGTGTAACACATTAACGAAATGACCGATAATGTATTTAGATATTACAGTGTTATGGTTAGATTTAGCATCATGAAATTAAATAAAAATGTTTATTTTGTTCTTTCTCAAGCTTTTGTTTTTGTTTTTCAAGGAATGACAAACAAAAACTTCAGCAGTAATTTCCTATAATAATAAATAATTAACATTTTTTTTATTAAAGATTGAGAAATAAGAATGCCTTGTAGCTATAATAATCCCAAACAGAAGAAAGGAGTGATTCCGAGCATCACATTAAATATTTGAATACTCTGTTTAAGAAAATGTACTAAATTAAAGCAAAGCAATTTGCATGAATAAAAGTATGATAATTTTACATGCATAGTAAACGGTAAGTAAAGCAACAACAGTAGCAATGAAAAATGTTCAATTTTCTGATAATCATATTTTATTGTCGGATTCGCAGTGAAGCCTCCAAAGCAGTGGTTTTTATAAGTCTTCTAAAAAAGCAGAACATAAAGATTCTTTTAGAAATTGAAGCTGTTAGTGCAGGTCCATATAATTGCAGTATACTTAATTTTGTAATTGCATTGTGAAACTTAAAATCAGCATTAAGTTTAATAATGCATTTTCGTATGTTGCAGTTTTGATGCGACAAAACGTTTTACTGACCAGAAAAGAATTCTTTTATAATCAAATATAGAATAATTCTCTTATTTCTGTATTCTGCATAGGATTTTTCCAATTCACTTATTAGCAAAAAGAGTTTCAGATATTTTTTTGAATAGCAATTGCTTATATAAATAATCAAGAAGAAATGAATGTTGCTTGGTAAAGACTAAAGTGAGACTTAATATAAATGGATTTTTACCTTTCAGTTTTAGTTGTCTACTATGAATTTAGTAGAGATGATGTTATCATTTTGCAAATTGAAATTGCCTCTTATTACATCTACATTTCTGTAAGTATATCTCTTGAAATCTGTCACTAGAGAAACTGAGGAGTTGTGTGGAAACTAGTAGTGAAGTAATGAAAAGTTTGGATATTCTCTATTTAAGAGCGTCACGATGACAGTATGTCACAGTGGCCAAATGTGATTCTCGGCAGACAGGCCAATAAGCTGACCATCTCTCATAGCAGAGCAATTGACTGAATAGGAAATGAATTATTATTATAATTGTTCAATATCACTATAAGTTATAAGCATTACTTCTGGCTCTTTAAAAATCTGAAGGAGGGATGAATGGATTCAAATTTCCTTTCCTGGCCATCCCAAGCCTTTCTTACAGAATCAAGATCAAAGAACATTCTCACTCTGTATGACACATGGCGATAACCTACAGTCAGCCTAGTTTGAATGTTAGCCAAGTGTCTCACTATAGGCCTATGCAGGTCCTTGGGGTCGCAGGAGGTAAGGCTCCCGGCACTTCATGACCAACAGGACTAAGTTGAGGACGGGTGGTCAGCCTGATGCCTGCACACCTTTAACTCCCCGGAAATAAACCCAGTATCTATTCAATAGAGGGCTGGGTAGACCCTAGAACCCATTTGGAGGAGAATGGAGCATGGAAAAATCCCCGCCCTCTGCAAAGGCGGGGATCGAACCCACCACCTCCAATCTGCAGCCAAGTGCCCTTAGCCACAAGTTTAAATGTTACAATCATGAAAAATGAAATTACGTATTGTACATACACAAGGTTATATATAGTGATGAGGATTTTGTATCTTCAGCTGTCATCATGTTGGAAAAATCAGTGTCTGTTCAGATAGAAACTGATTAGTGCAGCATTGTATGATGAAGGATGGAGTGCCTTGTTCCTTGTATTAATGTAGAATAGGTTTGTTGTGTAATTTTTGTTTATCAGTAAATCCTCCTTTAGTTTGGAGTGTAGGCCAAACAACATTGTGGTTGGTAAATGTAAAAGAAGATCACTGTAATGAAGTTGCTGCAAATTTATTTTTGAAACAAAAGTGTTGATAGGTCCATGGAATTGAAAGCTATTGGAACCCTCTTGCTCGATTACATCATTTGAATTGAAAATCTCTACCTTTCACAAAAGAGAAAATATCTCATTGAAAATACTCATTGTAGTCTTAGCAATTCTGTACTTGCATTAGTTCCTATAAGTAAATTTAGTAATTAAGCTATAATTGTTTAATGTGTATTAAAGATAGATAAACTATATTACTGTAGATAGATTTATGTATATATATTTTATACAATCTAACAAAAAATTCGTTTATATAGAAAGCATTAATATTTGAATTCTGAGTATTAATTGAACACTTCCCTATGGTTTCAGCATAGTCCACTGAGTAGACAAAATATTAGAGACATGGGCGATGGCACCACAGCACACAATGGAATAGAAAAAGGTTCCATTACAGGCTATGCACAGGACGTTTAGGCTCCAGTGATTCTCGACCAACAAGCACTAGTTGGGTCAGATGGTCTGCCTGACGCCCTCCTGCCTTTAATCCCCCGTGAGTAAGAAACCTGGTACCTATTTGACAGAGGGTTGGTTGAATTCTAGGTCCCTCTAGAGGAGAAATAATCACGGAAAAAATCCCAGACCACTGCTGGAAATTGAACCCAGGCTCTTTTAGTCTGCAGTCCAGCAACTAAACCACTGGACCCACTCATAGTGGAATATATAGAGACTCAATTTACAGGACATCTGGAAAATAGGTGGACATCTGGACTTCTCAGAAGTGTATTGCAATCATGGATAAATGTTGCGATCTTAGCAAGTTTGATCATGGACGCAAGACAGATGGGTTATTCTGTTGACCAAGTGGTAACTACTGTAGGGTTTTGAAGGCATTGTATGAAGGGTCTGCCATGAGTATACTGTCGACAGACTTATCAATGTCCATGTGCAGTTGGTGGGCGCCCACATGCCATTGATGACTGGGCTTAATGTAGTCTGCCCAGTCTTGTACAGACCGACACAAGGGCAATGGTGACACAGATCATAGCCAGTTTCAATGCCAGAGTATCAAGCATAATTAGTGAATGAGCGGTGTGGCGCATGCTGCATATTCTAGGCTATGGGAGCCAACACCTTACGTGTGCTACTTTTTGACTACTCATAATCAGATATTGTACCCTGTCCGGTGCTGGAAACATCAAAACTTGAGCTCTGCAGAGTGATGCCGAGTCAGATGAATCCCATTATCAGCTGTACCGATCTGATGGGAGAATGCTGGTTGTGATGTCAACAGCATGAGACCATGATTCCATCTTGCCAGATCAGCTCTGTTGAGAGGTGGTGGGGCTCTGTGATAGTTTGAGAAGTCTTCTCATGGGAAACATTAGGTCCCTTAGTATGTCTGGAGAGGTCGTTAAATGCCATGAGCTACCACAATGTGCTGGCTGATCACCCACACCCTTTCATGGCCTTTGCGCATCTCGCAGCCAATGGTAACACCACCCCATTCGGCTGCTATCGTCCCATCGAGCCATCCAGTGGCTCTCAAAGCCTCCAGATTTAAACCCTCAAACATCTCTGCGACATCAGATCCATGAATCCGACACTTATATCTAGGGTAGAATTGTGACCAATGATAGAACTGGCATGGCTGGCACTACATCTGGCGACTGGTGGAGTTGTTGCCTGTGCTTGTTCAGGCTGCTATTAAATGCCAAATTACTATTAGTTAGGTGTCTCTAATGTTTTGGCTATTTACTGTATTTATTTTACAGCACTGACATTCAGATTTTGGGTTACAAAAAATTTTGCTGAATTAAAAAAAAAATAAAAATAAAAAAATAAAACCTTGAGAATAAACTTTTATGTTTATTCTTGTCTTTTTGAATTTTATTTGAAAATTAATATTACTATTTTAATTTTACATTTTTTATTACTAAAGTTTTTATTTCCACAAAACTTGTTCTGAAGAAGTTCTGGCCATTTTCTTAAAGGGTTTTCTGTGTATCCTCTAACGAAAAGTAATGTTCTGAAAGCTGACTTAAGAGATAATGATGTAAATTTACTTTATTTGATTTATACTGTTTAATATCTGTAACAGACAAAATTTTATTTTGAAATTTGAGAAACTTTCTAATAACTGATTACTTATTGGATTTATTTCTAAGTCTACGTATTATATCAAGGTAAAACAGGTTGATAGAATTAAAATAAATAATACATACTTTTCAAAGTTTTACATTGTCATTTTTATAATAGTTATGCATGATCTATATAACGTTACTTCTGATGATCATCTGTTGCACAATCAAACACCATTGAATATAGCAAACCTATTTAGGTATCCACATTGAACTATGAGCTTCTCCATGATCATCTTAACTAATAAACCTGATCTTAAAGAAAAGCATTTGTTAGAACAGCTGTTTGATGATGAAGACCTCTGTTATTGTCATCGGAATCGCAGTGGTACCTCAAAAGCAAAAATTAACAATAAAAAACTCGTTAATGACATATTAGTGAGAAAATTCATGTGCCAGCAGTCTGCCAGTGTCAATGAATTTTTTTATTTGCATAAAAAATTTAATTTGCGCATTGAATTATTAATAAACAACAGTGGGTGAGACCAAATTGTTTACCAAGTGACATCCTGGAACAGCTGTTGTAGTTTACTGGTGACTGCTCTTGGCTGACGATTGCCAACGAGCATGAAACAGCTGTTTCAGGATGTCATTTGGTAAACAGTTTGGTCTCACCCGTTGTTTATCTCTTATCGTGTTTGTGCTTTTATCATCAAGTTTGTGTTCTGCTGGAGAAATATTAATTTCTGCCTGTGCGTCTTTCAGTGTAAGATTCTGTGAAGTTGACACAGTATCAAACCTTGCCATGCTATAGTCCTGCCTTTTTGATTTGCTAGTATAAAATAATAAATCTAGAAATGTTGAAAAATCATGGCTGTAAGTAATTTTGTAGTAATTTTATTATTATTATTGTCTTACATAAATCGATCAATCGGTCTGTCAATCTTCATCCAAATCAAATGAAAAAAAAAGTAAAATATTTAAATTTCAGTTGTTGATAATCCATGGCAAAATTAGATATCATAAAAAAAAAAATAGTGGGCTTGTGGAAAAAATAAAATTACTGTAGAACAGTGACGGATATCTACATGTATTAGAGGCATTTATGATTTGGCCATACATAACAATCAAAACAGATTTATAAATGTCACCTGTAGTGTTTCTGCATGAAAGTTTATTTGAGGCTAATTATTGCCAAGATTTTAATTTTAGAAAACAAAGGTATAAAACTTAATGATTATCAAGAATTGACAATAACACCAATGTTTTGTTATATATATAAAAAAAAAGAATTAAATGGATGCCGTATGTAAATGTGTGTACTTACCAAGATACTTTGGTTAGACTGATTGCGCCTTGAAAGAATGTCTCTTAAGATGCTGCAGAATATTTTGAAAAAAAGGAAAACGATAAATGACTCATTTTGGCAGATCCAGAGCATCTCAAAGGATTTTTTTTCATTAACTTTGAAAGAAGGAATTCAAGTTTAATGTGTGTTTTTTTTTTTTTTAAATCAGGGTTTCAGTTGGATTTATTGCTTCTCAGCGCAGCCACTTTAAATATTCTAAAGTAATTTAGAAATAATGAATGTAAAAATATCTTCACCAATTCAGAGATTCTCGATGATTATTTGTATATTTACCAGTCTTGTAGCTTCGTATCTTCTTCATCATCAGTACGTAAAGTCAGTTGTAGTTTTGTATTCTATACAAACTTGTTTATCAAACTTCAGTAGGACTTATTATCTTTATATTTTTATGAGAATTGAAATATTTTTCTTATCCTAAGTTAATGATTGTTCAGGATTTTAGACATTGTTGTTGACAACAGTAAATGTTTAATTTCCCAACCTCATCATAACTTTTTTTTGAAAGAAAGGGTTTTAAGTTACTTATAATTCTTTAGCAGTTTTAGCATCTAAATTTACTTACTACATTGTTTGTAAAAGACTATTCTTCTGTAATGGGAGTGTTGTGAATGCTGTGTCTTCTTTATGTCACATCCTTGCTATAATCATTATCTGAAGATATGCTTGAATGATGTTGTTGGACATGTCAATGGTAAGTGTTTGATAAGAGACATTTCTGTTCTGTAGATTCAAGTTCAGATTTGTTTCAAAATAAGAAATATTTGGCATTAAATTTTAGAATATTTGACAAGCTTCATGAGAGTCATTTACATGAGCTTCAATGTGAGATTTGTAAAGTAATTAATGAAAAAAACTGTAAAGCTGCTGCTATTATTATTTTTTTTTTTAACTAGTTAAGTTAACTTTTTACAAAAAAAATAAAACCCTACAATTTGGAATTTCATAATGACCAGAATTATTTATTAAAAAATGCTAGTATATACTTATTTTTGGCGTGAGTAAAATGTAACTGGTTTCATATTAATATTGAAAGCCACACTTGAAGCAATCTACAAGGATTTTTTTTTTCATAGGTCATCGTTACAGTATCAAATGTGTGCTGCGCATTATAGGTACACTAGTCTCATCTAGTTCAGCCGAGTAGTGTAAATTTGTTTGTGTTGCAATTATAAAGAAATTAAATATTCAACTATTATTATTTTCTTAAGATAATAAAATTCCATGAAAATGAAGAAACGACAATTTATTTGATTTTTAAGTTATAGGAATGAGGGAATTTCCTACACATCTTCGTTTTCAGTAATAAAATAAATTATGAAAAGGCCATTTGTAATAATTCTTTGTCATTGCTTTTATTATTAATTACTAATACTTATAAATTAATATAGGAGGAAATTGGTCTTCAAACCAAAAGAACTTAATTTTTGACTTTTGGAACATTTAAGATTAATATGCTTATTATTCTAGAAATATGTATAAACCACTAAAACTGTGGGTTAAATCTCTGCTCTTTGTATTATTAAGCAGAAATCTGCTAGAAGCCCGATGTTGTGTATAAGGAATTTTGAGATTCATTTCAAGAAGTATATATGTGGAAAAATTTGGAAAGCAAATTTTGGTGATTACTTCAACCTTATTTATTTATTTATTTTACTAATAAATAAATAAAATAATCAAAAAAGTTAAACAATTTTATTTTTAAATTTTTATTCAAAACGCTGCTATCCTAATCCCCTCCCCGTTCCAAAACAAATTGCTGGAAAACCATCAATTTTAAAGTTATATAGTATTTTTTATTATTTTCATTAATTCAGTTGCTTTCTTTACCATTGTATATTTTATATTATATATATATTTGTCTTTGTATTCTAGGTGAATAGCATTTGTACACTTTTTATGATGACTTAGCTGTTCCTTTAAATGTTTTTAAAGTTTGTTGCAATTCCTGACATACATGGAAATAAATGATAACTGCTGTATTTGTTCTTGTTCCCATAATTTCCTAAGATTGGGTTTGAGACTGTTGCTGTGCTGTCATTTCCATTGCCGCTGCTTTATGATTAATTTAAAAAAACTGAGGATCCATTTGGTAAAAGATGTCAGAGAATTACATGCGAATAATGTTGTTTATTTAATAAATTTAGTTGCTTAAAGTTTTATTGTGAAATATTAAATAATTTGACATTTTTTTTTTCCATTTCATTAGGTCTGTTATTGCAAAACCTGATTATATATATCTTTAATTCAATATAATTTCTCGTAATAATATAAAATTAACAGAAAGATTAGTTGTTTTAAAATATTTATTGAACTTAATTATCTTTTTTAATTATTTACTTTTTCGGTTTTTTTTTTTTTTTTCATTTTTGTGTTTTGCTCTGATGCAGCTTAATTTAAAAAGAGAATAGAAAAATTAGAAAAACAGAATTTTCATATATTTTCCCCCCATTTTATTCAGAATTTAACAGAATTTAATACAGCTCACAACAGGAGAATTTCAATGCTGGGTATTCCCGAAGAAGAAATAAGGCCGATAAATAGGAAGCGAAAAAAGAAAAATGTGTCATTCAGTGAAGACGAAGAAATTATTAATCCTGGTAAACACTGTTTTTACAGATTTTTAATTTTAGATTGTACTAGCATTGGAAATCTATAGAATTTTCTATTTGGTTAGTGAAATACTTTTCAAAACAAAGCTGTGCATTGTCATGTGTAATTATTCTTAAATAGTTCTTTTTTTTATATTAATTCTCCAGGGAAATATATTGTTTTCCATTATTGGTTAATAATTATCTCTTTGCTTCATTTCTTATCATTTGAGGATTTAGATTTTTTTTTTATATTTTAGGCAACAATTTCATAGTTTTCACAGGGTGCACTGTAACGATCAGTTTCCTTAGTAATAGCATAATTTTGGCCTATAAATCACAAGCATTAACTTCAGATGCTTTTTATAAAATTGATTGCTCTGTGCCCGAGTTGTGTAAAGTGGTGGCGCAAAAATTTCATCATCATTAGCAAAAATAAAAATCCATTTATCTTAAAACTCTTCAATGGTTTCCTACTTTTCTTGTTGAAGTTAGTACTTGTGAAATCCTTCATCTGATATTTAAACATTCTTTTAATTATACCCTGTGTTTTTTTAAAACTGTTTATAGCATTTGGCCCTTCATAGCCCCTGAAAAAAAAATCAAATCTTTGTTTGAAGATATTTTTTAGGTAGTTTTTTGCCTAATTTAGTTTCCTTTAGGTCATTGTCATTACGTACTTAGAGATTATATGATTATAAATTAATTTTTTTTCCGTTGATCTAGTGGTGTACTATGTAATCTGTACTAATATAGCTAGGGACTAGTTATGCACTATATACACTGAAATAATCACTTAGAATTCAATATAAACTATTTTGGATTATTAAAATAATGAAAATAGTAAACAAGTTGATTGTAAAAGTCTCATGCTACTTTTTTCTTTATCAATAAATACATCCACCAATTCATTAAAGTAACTTAAAGAAAGAAAAAAACTGTAATGCACTTCATTGAATTTTAAGGTCAGCATTTGACAATACATGGTTTTTCTATTTTCAGAGGATATTGATCCATCAGTGGGAAAATTTAGAAATCTTGTCCAGACAACAGTGATTCCTAGTAAGGTGAGTCACACTAAGGTTTTCTTTTTAGTGATTTTAAAAATATAAATTAGTAGTTTTCAATAGAAATAATAAAAAAAAGGTTACTGAAATTCATGATAATCTAAAAAAATTAATCCCAACTAATATTGTAAAATGGAAAATCTGTAAGTTTGTTTGTCATTCAATCACGCTTCAATGGTGCAATGGATCAGAATGAAATTTTGTATGCAGGTAGTCTATGACCGGGAGTAGGATATAGGCTACCTTTCATCCCAGTCAATCAAGTAGTTCCTATGGGATACGATTGTATGTCTATACGGCACCACCAGATCTGAATGAAAACCTGCCGAAAACTGTCGATAGATGACACTAGTGTAATTTTAAATCACGCTATGGTTTGATGAACAATGATTCCATTTAAAATATTCCCAAAACAGTCAATAGATGGTGCTTCCGCAGTTTTAAATCGTGCTATGGTTTGGTTGACAATGAGTGCATTTAAGGAGATTGTTTGCAGTTATCAGACTTTTACATGCCTACTTCTCAATACACTTATTGTCACAGTCCCAACTGCCCAACTGAGGACATGGTGGAAAATAACAGAAATTCTGTTCACTTGCATAAAAATGCTCTTTTTATCCATGACTTCCTATTTAGTGTTCAAGGTTAACTGTGTATACTGGAAACATTCTATTACATTTTTGTTTTGACTGTGATAATGATTGACTTATTAACAAGAGTACATGAAAGTGATCAGGCAGCAGACAATATTGAGAAAGAATTGGCTGCTAAAATTTCTGAATCCTACCATTGGAAGTAGTTCAGATCTTCCATCACACTCGACATTTTCTTCACTTTTATCACTCCCAGACTTTTAATTCATTGCCTTCAACCGTGATTCTATATGGGAACTATCATTTTTTTCATCCACTACTATTGCTATCCCTTCATTCACCTTTGGTGATAATATGTATATTCTTGGGTATTTCACTTTTGTTGTATAAATAATATTCCATTAGTGAAGTTTTTTTTCTCAGAAGGCTCCTGCAGGAAGCACTAATTATTGGCAATACCTTCATGAGATCAAGTTTGTGGTCCTGTTTCATTTGTACTTAAGAAACTCTGCATGCTTAGATGTCATTGGAAATCATCTTTAGCTTCATTGTGCATCTTATCTCTGGTCTAAGCATTTTACTCATTGACATACAAGCTGTTGGATCCACTAATTTAAATAACATGTTTTTAGGAATTTACTAATTTCTTCACTTGGGCATTATTCTATTGTTTATTAACAGTGCTAAGTAAAGTTGAATATTGTTCAGCCTATGTTAATTTTAATCTTCTACAAACATTCCACTCTCCTCGCTCCAAAACAATAACTTACTATATTGTGCTTCCAGTGTAAGGTCAACTATGGGGACCAGATGTTGTCATGGTAAAATTAGGCCTTCTTCACTTGCGCCCTTAGCGTCATGGCAAACAGATTGCAGTTATGCTAATCCTATCCCTGTGACAGCAGATACTGTTTCTGTAATTTTTTCAAATGGCAGTAATACTCTCTTCTCCAATTTCTCCTTCTCAAAGTATGATTTTACATTAACAATAACTTCTTTTGTTTGACTTCTTAAAGTTTTTCCATGTCTACTTTGGCTGCTGCGATGGAAACGGACAATATTTCCTGAAACAATTGATAATTTACATTGTTCAAGGTCACAGCTAAGGTTATACTGGAAGGACCTTATACCATTTTGGGTCTACTATGAAAGAGGGACCCCAAAGCTTTAATATTACTTTATAATTGGGCTAGGAGATTTAAATCGAATTCTTGTAACTGTTGTTTGACTCGGATTAGTTAAGTATGGGTGGAATCCTCTTAAAAGACATACCGATTTACTTTATCATTTCTTCTCAATGATAAAACAACAGGGTGTCTACCAACCGGGAAAACTGGGAATTGTACGGGAAAATCAGACTATGTCCTTAAATTTTAAGCATTTTTTTTTTTTTTAGTTGAACAGAATTTTTTGTGAAAATGTCCTTAAATTTTTTGTTTGAGATTCAGTAGACACCCTGAACAAGAAAAGTTTGCTTTCCCTCATGATAAGATGATAGAATTAACTATTATCGTGATCAATGTTTTTAAAGTGGAAGAATAAACAATGTTTCTTCAGATGGGTTTTTATTTGAGATTTCTATAAATTTCCTTTGTGATGAAGTATCTGCTTCAGGATCAACATGTTTTTTTTTTTCACCAAACGAAAACAATTTTACTTAAGTTTCATCTTTCTTGTTTTTGTTCATGATCTGTTTTTCAATTATGAATATTTAATAAAGGTACTGCTGTTATTCTGCAAAGGAAGTCCATTGACAACAAATATTTTATATCGATACACTCATGTAATTTACAACTTAAGCCTTCCTTGAGTTGACAAACTTTTATTTTTTATTATTCTAATTTAAATAATACTTTCAATCTTATTTGACTGTGCTTAGGTTTAAAATGTTATTCATCAGATTTTGCATTAATAAATTGTATTATCTCAGGCTTACTTATTCTTAGTATTAATAAAGAAGACATTGTATGTAATGAGAGTACTGTAAAGAAAGTCTTTAATTTTAATAGAAACACAGCATTCTTTTAATGTGCTAAATCAATACAGATTTAATGATAAGAATCTTAATTGTTCTATTTTATTAATTTTTGTTTTTTTGTCATTTACTATTCTGTTTGGGAGCATAAAAAATACTTACCTTCATTACTCTTTCTATCTATTAAATGTTTAAATGTTTTGTAGAAAAAGAAGCTGGATACTGGGCCGATCAGTAGTTCTGGTGATCCAAATGCGAAGCATATGACAGCACTAGCCTACAATAATCTCTATCAAGACCTTCCAGCACCTGGAGATCAATCGAATGCTCCTTCTATGGGACTTCTTTTCCCATCCTCATTATCTGGCAAATTGGGGCTTAGTTTACCAAATCCTGCTCCAGAGGTAGATTTGGCCCCGACTCCTGTTGAGGTGGCTCCTACACCAGTGACTGTTACCATGGAAAGCTTACCACCTGAACCGAAAAAGAAGAAATATGCCAAAGAAGCATGGCCTGGCAAAAAACCCATTCCATCATTACTGGTGTGATGTGGTTTGCAAAAAATCAGATTCTTAATTTTTTAATTTAAAAGAAAAATAAAGCAGCCTTTGGCAGAGATGCCAGTCTTGTATGAATTTATCAAAAGTTAAAATTATTGCTATATTTTCTATGTAATATTTTGTGAAATACACTTTTTTTGTTTTTGATGCTTTTGAACATAATAGTTGTTTTTCAAGCTTTTTTTTTAAAATAACTAAAAGCAAAAATTCACTATTTGAATGTCTTACTTGCTTAGATAATCCTGCACCATGTGTTACTAATATACATAAGATAGATACTATGCTACATTAAGTGCAATTGGTTAGCTAAAGAAATAGTTAACAGTAATCGTGCATGATTAATTTCACGTAAACTGATAATCTGTAGAAGTCGTCATCTCTGCTTTTGGCTCCACTAGTCCAACTCTTTCTCTGTGTACCTTCTCATAGCATTCTTTAAAAAAATAAAACCTCATGTTGGAATGCCAATACTTTTTATCTCTTGAATGATTTGGAAGCAAGATAGCAGCTCTCATTTGATCATCATAACATTAACTACACACATCGAGACATCATCTTTCTCCATTACTTTCACAGAATACATTTGAAAGAATGATAATCAACTACATAAAATGTTTTCTGCATTGATAATTTCCTTCATGTCCATGTTACCTATAATAGGCAAAAATGAGTCATTTAAGGAAATTTATAAAAAGTTTTTATGACTACTGTAGAAGCTTGTTATCAAAAATCAATTCAGTACAGTTGTTTTAAAAATATTTTGTAAAAATGTCTTTACATATCTAAAAAAAAAAAAAAAATCATGAAGTCATAATGAATATTTTTTTTTTTATAAGCAAAAATATTAAATTTTATTTAAGTTATATGAGAAATAAAAATATTATGAGAAAACAATTTTCAGTTGTCTTTGTCTTGATTTTCCAAAGAAGTTCTAATTACCTAAAGTGCAACCAACATATGAAAACAATCGGGTCAAGTCACATGGGATGTGACAGCTGCAGCCTCTCTTACAAGGTTCATTGAAATACTACATTGAAACGGCATTTCTTTTAAATGTAAATTTCATTCTCAAATTCCTGCCGGAAATATTCCTAGACTTTAAAAATAATTTCTAAGCCACTGCTCTGCAATATTTTGAATCCCGAATTTTGAAGGGAAACTGTTAATTAAATCAGTGCTTGTATTTGATTGGCTGAAAAAAATAGCTACATCATGGCTATGTATTCAACTGCCATCATATGCTGGTTGCACTGTAGAATTTAGAATAGCATGATGTCCTTAAGTATAAAAAACAAAAATCCCTTTATTTTCGAGACAGATGAAAATTTTGTCTTTTAGTATTTGTGTGGATGCAAAGGTCTCAAAAGGAGAATTAATCAGAATCATTATTGATTCTGAACGCGTTTTGTACAACTTCGTCTATTACATAGGAGACACCACTTACCAAATACTAGCTCAAGATGAAATGAGAAAACTTATACATTTTTGTTTAATAAGAAATTTGTAAACCTTATATCAGCCTCAAAATTTTACAGATCTGTGAATCCAGTTGTCGAAAACTACAGTGATATTTTAATGTGTCAGTAAATGCTATCATATTGAGAGTACAAGGGAAGTGCACATTAATGTTTGCTTTTTCCGTATTTATTAATTCATATTAACCTAAATATTAGTAAATGTAACAACAAATGTATGTATGTAATGCAATATTTCCAACTATGCAACAAACACAGTTCGATCAGTCAAAACATTAAGACCATCCTGGGTTATGCAATGAACCAGTCCTACAGACACACAACAGCAAGGTCATCGAGTGGGTATATAAGAGCTGACATCAAGGCTGAACAAACAGTATTTGTTATGGTGCCCAAAGGAGTTAAGCAACAGATCTATCCTACTTCAACAAAGGTCAAAGTGCGATGGCTAGATGCCTTGGTCAGAAAATCTCTGAAATAGTGAAGGTAAGTGGGCTGTTTGAGTTCATCAGTAGTGAGGGTCTATCAAAGTTGGTTCAAAAATAGCTAACAACAAACCGTCAGCAAGGCGTGGGCTGGCCATGATGCATTGTGAAAGGGGTGAACATAGGCTGTCTTGTCTTCTGTGAAGCCATAGGAGGATACTGTGGCACAAATCTCTCAGTGGTGATGATGTTAGTGTCGGAAAGCACTGTTCATGGAATATTCTTGAATATAAGGTTCAACAGACCCTGTCGTGTGCCTATGTTAACAGTTGTTCATCGCTGAAAGTGCTTGCAGTGGGCACGTGAGCATAAAAATTGGACCACTGAGGAATGGAAGAAGATCGTCTGGTCAGACAAATTACAATTCCTATCACACCATGTAGATCAATGTTTCCCCAAAGTGGGCGATATTGTCCCCTGGGGGGGGGGGGGGGGGGATTGAAAAAAAAAAAGAGGGGGGGGGAAAAAAAAAAACGAGGAGATAAGAAAATTTTGAAAACCGTTCACATGTTTCATCTGTTGTGTAAAAGAGTTAGTTGTAGCGATTACTTGATTTTCCACAAAATGTGAGTTATAACTAGGGATGGAATTTTCGGGAAAATTATAATCCCGTTTATCGGGCGGGATTTGCTTTATTTCGGGATTTCTTCGGGACGGGATTTTGCGATTTATTTAAATTCAACAAAAGGCTTAATAATGCTGGGATTATTAATCCTGGCAACTGAAGACTACAATAAATCATTGAGAAATACTCTGGACTATTTATTTTCCTTCTACCTCCCAATATTACATCAACAACAAAGTGTTTTCGTCATGGCGTCATAGCGATCGACCGGCGAAAACAATAAACTGACGACGGCCTTCGTGATTTCGACTAGCGTCAGACAATAGAGACTATTCGTTTATCGAGGTAAGTACCAACTGCGCAAAAAAAGTTTTTGTTTGTTTATTATTATTATTGTCATCCATATCAAGTTTCAAAACCCGAACAACTATTTCCCATTTACTGAAGGAAGGACAATCCTGTCCCGTCCCGACCTAAAAATCCAATCCCGTCCATCCCTAGTTGTAACTGATCAGTGATCAAGTCCGCCGACAGATCTTAACAAGCAAGTGTTGGCAGATGAGCGTGTCACACATTGTCTGGGAATCCAACATTCATAGAGAGGAATATATGCGTGTACTGATTTGTGAGTTAACAATAGTGCAATAAGTATTTAAAAATTTTAATTCATATTCGATGCCGATCTTTACGAATCACATCTAAAGCAAATTGTATTATTGTCATTTCAAAAAAACAGCAATAAATAAAGCTAATATGTAAATTTGACTTTTTAGTATGATGCTGGCAATGCAAAAATTTGGAAACTACTGGTGTAACATAATAATAATACATCCACAAGCAAATTAATGCAGAAGTAAAAATTTTAATGATTATTTACCATACATTTAGCTACAAATGTAACAATATCATAGTACAAACACATTACAGATATCTAGTAAGGACTGTTTAGGAATATTTAATCAACATGGCCTGCTTTGTTTATTCTACAACCCTGAGCTGCCCATTACATAATACTTAATACTCAAACAAAAATCATATTAAAAAAAAAAAAAAATGCACTAAAATATTTATAGTAATCAATTATAAGTAGAATGTAATTCTTTTGTTCTGAAAGGAAAATTATGAATTTTGTTGAATTTGTTACAGAATTACTTTAAAGCAACACAATATTATCTGGAAATAAACGAAATTCCTAGAGGAAGAAATATGGCTTTGAAGCATGGCAGGTAGATACAATTTTATAGCTAATTTATAATTTATCTTTAAGCAGGAATTCTTTCTACCACAGGGCAACACTCGCAAAGAACTTCAAAAGGTACTGTCTAACAAGGCCAAAGAAAGTGAGCTATATTACTTATATATCTTGATACCACTAAAATTGTTGAATTTGAAAAAAAAAAAAAAATACTAATTGCCTTAAAACTAAACATTTAAAAGTTTTACTACTTGCATTTTGGGCACTATTTATCAGAGGAAATGTATAGCTATTTTTAACGGCACATAATTATATACTGTTAATTTTCAATTCCTTCAGAAGAATTCGCTGAATATGTTATTCAACTGAAACTTTACTATTTCTCAGTCAAATTATAATTTTCAGCACAGAAACTTTACATAAGCAAATATATGCCAAAAATACTGTTAATGAAAATATTTTAAAATTTTGTCATATATTTTTTACTAATTAATATGTTTGTGCTTTTTGCTCTTATGACTCAGGAAAATTCTATTTTCTTCAAAACGGGTCAGATAATTGAGCGTAATCAAGAACAATTTAAAGTAAATTAACTAATAATGATTTTTTCAAACATTATGAAAAATAAAAAAAATGCATTCAAGGTATTTACATGTAACCGAAGTTTTCATCAGGTGTAATAAAATATATAGATTTTTTTTGTTTTTAGTAGTAATCAACTATATACATGATCACTAGACAAGAGCTCCTGATATATTTGGAAATCTCTGCTTGGCTAACCTTATCAATTGAACTGGACAGCTTGGATGCATTGCAAACTATCAACAATACTGTATGTTGTATTATGCTGATCAAAAACATTAAAAATCATGATCTAAGTAACATTAGATAATTCTACTCCAGAAAAGACCAGTCATACAAAGAAGCTGTTGGTTTGATAAATTACTGAACTTATCAATTTTTCACAGTCAGTAGGAAAGTAACTGCACCATATATATTCAGTGTACTACGCTGCAGTTCGCTGTTCCGGCATGGCTGAGCGGTCTGCCGTGCGGACATTATGTTGGAATCTGGGTTTGAATCCCGGGCGTGGCTTGGTTGTTTCAATTTCCTTTCCTGTGTTTGTCAGCCTCCTCTTCACTTTCTCTTCGATCTGAAGCCTTACCATAATGGCTGCCTGAGGAAGGCCACGGAACCCACCTCAGTTTCTTTCCCCAGGTGCTTCTATGGGAATCCTTGAATTCCATAGGAGTGTTGACCTGTCTCCGGACAGAATTACTATGGATGGACACTGCAGTAAGTGTATACTGAATGGAGCATAAAAATTAGCAGTACTCAAAATTAAAGCAAAAGTTGTTCTTTAAGCAAAAAGTTTTATCTCGATTAGCTTTGAGAATATGACGAGAAATAACTATACATTCCTCCGACTGAAGACCACTCGCTAAAACAGATCCATACAAGATAACAGAAAAACAAATTATATAACTTATCCTATGAAAATATACTGTTTATCCCTGAGAAGTTATATATTTCAATTCAAAACTTACAATTTCTAGGTACATAAATAAGAAAGACATCAGATTTATTGATTTTTTTTTTTTTTTTACATTGGGTAACAATTCAAAATGTGATTTACAAAATTAGTTATGTGTTGTATTGATACAAACAAAAATATTATAATATTTAGTCCTTTATACTTGAAATTACTCAATACATATAAAATACAAATATGTGTATGTATGATAATAAGTAACCTTAAGTGAGCATTGTTTCAGTAATTTTCTTACATTACAGAGCATAAAAGAATTTTTGTAATATATAGAATATATATATAGAAATCTATTGCTAATTAAACACATTCCTTGAAATAAAATACAAAACATATATAAATACCAGCTTGATTATTCAACCCATCAGTGCATTTCCCCCCCCCCCCCCCACATACATTGACAACATACGTCTTTTTCAAAATACATGTTGACCTCTTAAAACTCCCATTGATAAAATGTTCAGGCTAATTGGTGATTTAATGATAATTTTGTGGAATAAAATAACTAAAAATAAACGTAATGTAATCAAGTGTAGTAAATTAAGATGTACTGCATATAGTTTTAAAGTAAAATACATTAAGTGAAAAAAAAAAAAAAAAAAGGAGATCTGAACTGGCTATACAAATTCTGACATAAGAAACCTAAAACAAACATTAATTCGTTTGATGATACCTTAGGATTCCAGTGTTAAGACCAAATCCATCCCAAATTTATGCAAAAGCATCTTTATTATAGAATCATTCAGTCCTGACAAAGCAATAACGACTACAAAGAAGTTCACTGAAAAGTTAGAGGAAGCAGTTTCTTCTCTTTGCATTTAACAGATTCTTAAATGTATTCTTAATTGAATAATGATCTAACTCTACCAAACTTCTTGAAAGAGGAAAACTGTATTGTAGTAAAGACAAGATCATCTAACTGACACCAAAAAAAAAACAAACAGAATTCTTTTAACTTCACCAGAGCAGGAAAATTTACGTTTGAAATTCTAAAAAAGGCAAAACCTACCAATTAACATTACCTTAGTAATTCAAAGTAGTGTCTACAATGAATGAAATATATCATTCATTTGCTGCAACAACAGCACAACTCAAAAAACATCATTTTCCAGAAAACGAGTTTCAAAACCTAATGAAATGTATTGATGCAATAGTGGCACAAATCACTGTTGTAATCAGTTTTAGAATCTAAGTTATGTTGTTCTACCAGTAACAACAACTGCAAAGACTTGTTCTATTTTTGCAAATAACCAGAAACTGGTCATTTTTGAGTTACGACAACGTTGCAGCAAATGAGCGAGATGACATTTGTCATGGGATGCTTTAAAAAGCGGAAAAAATGTTACTTGTATTTAATGGTGCAAGATTCACCTACAGTTAATTGTACAAACCAATGAAGTTGGGAGCTAATATACTTTTGTTCAATTGCAAAGTTAAAGAACCAACATAATGATAAAAGAAAAAAATATCGTAAGATGATTACGTGGCAAGCTATTTTATCCGTGGAACTATACAAAAAGGAAATGCTGATTTCAACTGAAACATTGTCATTACTCATCATTGAAACTTGTTGCAAATAGAAATCACATTAGATCCTTTATGTCAAGGCTTAACTTTCTTCATTCATTAGAAAACAGGAAAAAAAAATCTATACAATGTTTAGTAAAACAATTCAAAAATACATACTACATTCAAAAGTAGCACCATGCAATGGCAGGAAGTGATCATCATGTGATGTAACACTTGCAATATTTATATTCTTTTCAGATGATTGGAGCAACTTTTTAGATTTTTTTTTTAATTGAATGCACCATGCTTCATAAAATTGTATTAAATACAAAACTTGAAATTCCCAACATTTAGAAACAATAATCAAGAATAATAGCAAAATTGTTTAAGAAAAACTAGAAAGAATAAATCAATCAAAGCCTATTTTCAGTTAAATAGTCTCATTATTCACAAGAAAGAAATAGCAATTAAAAAAACTAATTAAAATCAGTCTCTAAGCGAATACTAGACTGTAGTGCTGAGCATTGGATCATAACTACTAAATATAGCCAAATACAGACAGCAGCAATGAAATATTTGAGAAGGGTCCTAGGAAAGAAGAGATAGAATTAGAAGTACAAAGTTAAGAGAAGAGCTAAATGAAAACCATTAACAGAGTATATAGAAAATAAACAACTGAGATGGTATGAACGTGTTGCAAGAATGGAAGGGTACCTAAGAAAAAATCCTACAGGCAAGAACAAAGAAAAAGGGTAGACCAAGAAGGATATGAATGATATATAATTTAAGTTGAATTATTGCTTTAATTTCCTTATTATTATAAATGTGATTGCTGTGAAGGCAAAAGGCGCAATTGTTGAGATTATTGTGCTTAATGATAATTTAATGAGATTTTAATGAAACTTATCTACAGACAGACGGACAAAGCAAGATTATAAGACTTCCTATCAGAAGCCTAAAAATAAAGAGAAAATTGCAAGGAAGAGAGGAAGAATATTAAAGAAATTAAAAGACATATCATGGACTATGTAACTTTTAGAAAGTGAATTGATAAAGAAGCAGCAGCAATCCCAATAATAAAATGCAAGATTTCCTATTAAGGATACAATTCTCATCAATTGTTTTGCCACACGAAATGCCGCAAATTAAATAATTAAAAAAAAAGTCCAAGAGGAGCGTGTTAAAATATTATGTTTTGCACTTGACATTTGGCACATTTTTAAACATAATCACTTCATGTAATAAACCTTTGTAAAATTAGGCTTGCAACAATATTTAATTAAAAGACAAAAGATTAACATTGAGAAATTAAAAATTAAGACATTCATCAGAGGAAGGAAACTTTATAATTGAAAGTAACAAAACATCAGAACTCTCAATGAATCACAACAGATCTCAAGTAAAGATATAAATCTGCTTCTAATTACATCTTAATTTGAAAAAAAAAAAAAAAAAGCTCCAAAAAGCTTAACAAAAGAATATAAAAAAGAATTTAATAATAATAACAACAAAAAGGTATATAGCTTACAGAAAGATGGCTTATGCTAACAATCATCTTTCAGAAATATGTATCATGTCAGAAGGAAATTCAAGATAATAAATATCATATTGAAATGTAACTTTTAAAAAGTTAGTCATAGTGTGGAGGGATAATGTTTAAGAATGAAAAGTATAATTACTTCATTGCTGCATAAAATTTTATTTGTTTGTAATAACAAAACACTGCTTCTAGGAAAGCAGAAGAATCCTTTTATTTGTAAATGTCTTAAGCTCCGTGTTTAAAATTTCCCTTCTGAAAAATCACTATTGTTACATCTGTTATTTTTCTGGCAACTGATTTGTGAGATTCTAATAACTCAATACAGTAAAACAGATTGGGAAAATGGGAGAGAAATAACAATGGACTCTTAATTAATTTCTTACATAATAAGATAACTTAACACTGATTTCATCTTAAAATTATATTTTTTTTGAATGATCAAATCAAATGCAATCGTTTTTAAAATAAGAATGAATTCTTAAAATTTCAAGTTTTCATTTATAGCTACAAATTTAGTCAAGTGTTGCTTCATTTTACTTTCAAGTTGTTGTAAGACAAACAAGGAACGGAGGTTTAACAAAATTAAAAGAAAACTAATCACTTTCACAATTTTTGAACCAAAAAAAAACAAAAAAAAAAAACTAAAAAGGTAATTACAGGAATTTTTTTTTTTAAATGGTAACCAATTGTATATATATATATATATATATATATTAAAAGAATTGCGAGATAATTCTTTGGATTAAGAAAAAAAAACCCACACACATGCAACTGAATTCATGGTATTTTCATTTAACATCTATTAATCATCATTCTGACATCTTCACCCTTTAAGTACTTACAAGTGATGTGATGCTTATAATTAAAAGTTATGATGAGATAATAGATCAAATTTTAGTAATACCTAAGGAAAAAAATACTAAGCAGAAGAAATAGAGCAGCAGACAGACACTGCTTTAAATATTTGCTTTCATTACTTCTTCTATTTAAATCTTTCATGATGGAAGTTTGACAAATTGAGTGGCAGAAGAAAATGGAGAATCTCTTAATAGATATAAATACATATTCACACTCCTATCCTGAATTCAAACTAAATGCTAATTTGAGTCTAGTTGTAAATGTTCAGGTTACTGCCCTTCGTTTTTTACCCTAATGGTTTTACAACTGTTAATGCTCTTTCGAAGTTTAAAATAATGTTATTCGCCAGTTTATTCAGATCTCTGAAAAAAAAAAAAAAAAAAAAAGTACTATCTAAAAAGGGAGTTTAAAAATAAATTATCCATCCTCTCTTGGAAGAATAGCGTTCTGTGGTTCCCTAATTATCGATGCGCTCAATTTTTTTTTCACTACGCATATCTAACCATAATCTACATTTTTATAAACTATCCAGGGAAAAAACAAAACAAAAAAAAAACTTCCTGGCATTACACAAACCGGTTACATATGGTCACTGTTAGCCTATACAGTTGATTTCTTTAAGATTTAGTCACTCAACCATTTCCTAGAAATATAGATTTCTTGTCTTTCAACTTTATGACTATTCAGTTACAGATTCGATACTCTAAAGGTCTGACGGAATTGACAAACACCAATCAATGGAATTTAACAAAAAAAAAAAAAAGTAAAAAAAAATGCAGTTATTTGAATATTAAATGAATTTCCATATAACAAGGAAGAAAAAAAATGATTAAAAACAAAACGTTTTAGAAAACTCTTATTACTTGAGTCATCAATATTGCACATCTTTGTTGTGGCCATATCCTCACCTGTTGATTTGTGATACCAAATGTAAAGAAACTTAAATGAATATTAAAATGTGTAGTTAACAATTCATTATTTCGTGGGATAGTACAAAAGATCTTTCAGGTCGACGTGCTCTGCAGTCATGCCATCCACTTTCAATTAATCAAACAATTCATTAACTGGAAATGCTGAAAGGAAGAAAGTTTGGGCAGGACATGTTCATTATATTTAACTAATCTGATATATACAAAAAAAGAAAAGCTCTTATAGGAAATTGCCATTTGTTAACATTTTACAACAAACCACTGAAACAACTACCTCACTGACAGGAAAAGCAAGAACTATTATTAAGACGAGAAGGTAGGGTTAAAAGATTAGGGGATTGGCTTCCAAAGCAAGAGCTCCTAGTGTTGGTGGGAAATGATAAAATGACATTAAAACTAACTTTTGAATCCATCAAAATTAAAAGCACCAATCTTGTAAAAAGGCACAGATGTGAAAATCCTCTCAAGTCTGTTAACCGGGAAGCTGAAAACTTTTGTGATGAAGAGACAAGAGTAACGAGAGTTGGTGTAGCTGAAATTTTAGAAAGCCTACCCAAATACAAATGGGCCGATGACTATTGAAAAATTAGTGGAGCCACTCTGTATAAAAATATCTCTCTATTATGAGCACCTTAACTTTTGCTTATGAATAGCATTGTAGTGATGGAGTGAAGAAGAATTTGTATAATGAGAAACTTAGTCTGATCACAATAATTACAAAAAAGGCTTCTTGAGGTAAATTCGATATAGAGATACGCTACTTCTGTGATGGCACTGTTGCTGATGACAACCCTTAAAGTATGAGAAAATGGGTTATTAAAAAACAGTTACTAAACTTATTGGAAATAGAAATGGAAGTTGATGGCGGCACTTGAGATAACAGGAAATTAGAATCCTGAACTATGAGATGAAAGAGTAAGACTGTAAGGGTATGAGATGTACTTTCATTTCAGATTATCCTTGAAAAATGGCAAGTGACCTATATTTGACAACAATCATAACTGAAAACCAATAAATTCCGATTTCTGCAAAAAAGGTCAAATCTTAAAAAAATAGTATGGACCTAAATAACTAATCAAAAAGAATTGTTAGGATCTTACCACATGAGTTTTTCAGAAAATAGTAGAACATATTTTCACTGAATCCTTAATTTGAGCAGACTGTTAACGAACGGGAATGTCCAAACTGTGAAATGAGACATTTGTCTTAACATACATAAAGGTTCCCTTGACAAGAATTGGTAATCTATATTTTAAGGTCTTTGTAAAGGATACACCCACACATCAGGCAGATCTTCTTCGTTGAATGGAGTTCTAATTTTACACAAATACTTGCAAGCAGAATGAAAAATATTAATTCTAAGAAGGTCCACCTAGTCTGTTGGTCTAGGAAAATGGGAGTGTGACAAAACAGACCACTAAAGCACAACAAGAATAAAGCATAAGACAACTTAAGGATGCTAAATAGAAGTGAATGATGGGTTTGAATCTGGCAATAACAAAGATGCAATTTAAAATCTTTATCATTATACAATGTCAAGTTTTACACTGATGACTGTTGTCAAGTCGAATTACAGAAGTAAAAAACAATTACATAACAAGAGAAAATATTGAAAGTTACATCCACCAGGTTCTATTGCACTTGTTTTTATAAACAAACAAAACTAACATCATAAATGATTAAGCAATCTACTACAATCTTCTTTCTACAATTTAAAGCCCTTCTGTCAAGCTTAACAGTTCGAACATTTTGCTCGAACCTATATTTACGAGGCTGACAAATTTCTTTTTAGGAATAGCGATACAATTATTTCTACTGTTTAATTTTATCCAATTTTGCATTACATTTTTAGACTAATTTTATAAAAGATAAAAAAAAATCATTATTTTTTTTTTTCTGGGAATCTCAATAGGGGGAAAAAAAAATCTGCAAAATTTGAACTTTTGTTGGAGCATACCTAAAAATCATTCACCAACATTCGGAATTTACTTGCCCACCTTTAATGCACCGTAATGGGTTTAGAACATTCATGCATTCAAGTCAAAAACATATTACCAATGCTTAAAATATGCTGAAATGAGTTCATCTACATCTTAGAATTAGAAAAAAAATCTAATTTTTGTTACAATAGGGAAAGTGCTTGTCAACAGTAGAAGTACAATAATAAAAGTTAAAAATTACAAGCGATTTGTAGATATGTAATAAACCAACAAATGCCAACTTTGAAATGTCAAATTAGAAGAGCTCGCAAACTGATGCCTGTTTTAGTGGGATTGAAAAACTTCTGGAAATGTTTACAATAAGAATAGTTCACAATAGTGCTCTCTGCATCAAATGATGAAAAGCATTACAAACATTACTGCTGCAGTTACAAGAAAAATTCATATTGATTGTTATCTATTAGCTATTAAATTTGTTGGAATATTTAGATTTAAAAAAGAACTTATCAGCATTGCAGAAATTCACTGGACTTCACAATGGATTTAAGTAAATGCTTTGCAAATCTTACCGATTATATAAAATGTACTTTAACATAAGTAACAAATGTCTCTCATAGAAGCTGATGCACTGTAAGTGTTGTTTAATAAATCCAAAATTTCCTTTAGAAAATAATTTTCCAAAAACCAGAAATTGTCTTGAAACAAAAACTCTGGGCAGCTTCATATTCAAGAAAGCTGACAGAACTGCAACGCAACAGCAGCAGTCATACAAAACTATGATTTCGCAGGTTGCTGTAGTTCACATTTCCTGCTATGGTCCACTACTAATGCCAGCAGTTTTCCAATCCCTGTGAAACAGGCCTAGGTATAAGCAAACAACATTTAGTTTTCATTCAAATTTCTTCCGAAAAGACATTAAAATACATCAGGAGATCCAAAAGAACAAGAACAGCTAAAAATTTAATGAAAAATGTCTGATCTAATATATTTGTTCCAATAGTTTGGTTCTGAAGGAGAAGTGGGACATGATTCTGTATAGATCCTTGTTTGAGAGATTAACCCACTCCGGGGCGGGAAAATCCCTCAACAAGGGTGTGTACAATATTTGTTCCTGTTCTTTTGGGGAAACTTGCTCCTTTCTGATCTGTTGAAAAAAGGTTGTATGGAGAAGTTGAAATTCAAGATGTTTGTTACCAAGCATCAAGAAAGATTAACACACACACACAAATTTATTTAGGAAAAACAATAAAGATGGGTTAAAGCAATACAAAATGACACAATTAGAAAATATACTTTAGTAGAAAACTACACTAACCAAATACAGTTTTATATTGCTGGTATTCTAGATTTATAGCTCTGTTATGGAACAAAATACTGTTTTCATAGAACCCTCTTTAATGAGGAAGAATTAAACTAATATAACTTTACAAAATTATATTAAAAAAAATACTTTGCAAAGTATCCATATTTCCCGATTAAAATAAAATAAGCCACTAATGCTACTACACAAGCCCTAGAATCTAATTTAAGCATTTTGCTTCCTTAAAAGAATCTATCGCTGGTTTCTGTCTACATTATCACTATTGCTTTTCATTTGCTTCTCTATCCTTATTTAAGGTGCTAGTTACTAATCTTATCTTATTTTGGCACATTTAAACTATTTACTGAAATTCCTATGGACTTAATGGACCTGTGACAATGAGGGTAAACAGGATTATTCTGGATGATTCTTATCAATTTTATTTACTGCAATTCAACTATTAATAATATTTCGTAGTATATTCGGGTTTTGAAATTTGTTGTACATTTTTAATATAAGTACAAATTTTCTAAGTTTAAGACAGGTTCCAGTTTACTATAGAAATTTATAAGTCTACATAACCAGACAAAAGAAACAGACAGGAAGAGGAACAAACCAACTTTGCTGAATATAAAATAATAATAATTACAAAACAGCCTCGTTTAATGCTAATAAAATCCAATAAAAAAAATCCTTTGGATCCATCTCTTTGTGGTGTGGAGTATAAACATTAAATGAAAGGACCGAACACACCAATTGGTGTGTTGGGTCCTTTCATTTAAAATCTTT
The DNA here is from genome assembly GCA_023159025.1 of Thereuonema tuberculata. Lineage (NCBI taxonomy): Eukaryota > Metazoa > Arthropoda > Chilopoda > Scutigeromorpha > Scutigeridae > Thereuonema > Thereuonema tuberculata. The sequence continues at coordinate 58,319,823 of JAFIDM010000002.1, forward strand.
CGGAGATTCAAAATTATATAAACTTAAATGACATTAATTAAAAATACCTTGGATAGTTATTACAATGCGAGGCCTCTAACAAAATCTCTTTTATTCTAATAAAACCTTGAATAAAAAAGAAGAAAAAATAATTATATAGTATATCTAGAAAAATGATAGAAACCAAAGAACAGCAGCTATAAACGGAAGAGAGAAGGGAAAACATTTTGATTTCTAGCAGTGTATGCAAAATTTCCTATTAAGTTATAATTTGCTCCTGTCGATTTCTTCACTAGTGGAAGCTGTTTCTTAAATATCTAAACACGATGTTGTATTTTTAAAATTAATCGCTTCTTATAGAATTTTAAGTTTGCTGACCCTCTATTTCACAAATGAATTCTCTACTTCCTTATATATTATTCCTTATTATGTAAACACAATGTAGTCGTTCTTATTGGCTACTCGGATTCTGAGTTTTCCTACTTACTATTTACATGACAGATAACTACAACATTTACTGAAATCTTATTATTACAATTCTGGAATTCAGTAAGGCATAAATGGAGTAAAATGTTATATTAACAAAGGCATTGTATGATAATGCTTTAACTTTGTACTGTTTCTTGGCTTTCTAAGAACAAACAACAATGAGGTAGTTCACTTTATACAATTTTAAATAACATTTTTTTTTTTTGTAGTATATATTTATATATACATATATTTGAGATAAAAGCTGAAAATTATAATAGAAACAATGAATAACAACTTGTAAAATAAGCTACTTAGTATTAAGTAAACCGTTAATTGTGATACATGTATAAAATAGATAATACAGACAATATGGAATGAATATACAGTATAATGCATAGATTTACCTATAATAAAAACAATATCTCCGACTCAAATAAAACTTTTTACTTTCCATAATCTTTGCAAACAAATTCAATGTCATCAAAAATAAATCAGGAGAAACATATAAAGGCTACGCACTGCTTTCAGAACATTACTGTCACTGCGTTTATTTAGCTGTTAAGTGAGCAATATAAGTTTCTAGTTTTAAAAATAGAAAAGGTATTTTTTTTTTAAAATATTTATTCAAGCATAATATACTAATCTTATTTAAACACTCCATGTCAAGCATTTTTATTAAAAGATATACCGAATTATGCAACAGTAAAATTCCACTAGAATGAAAAAAAAGATATTTTAAAATGTTAATTTTTAAAACAAAACACTTTTTCCATTATCTTTGTTAAATTAGATAGGTTTTGAAATTAAATTCAAAATTAATTTCCTGTAACCACTTATGCTTTGCAATATTGCCACTATAAAGTAGGCTGTTTTTAGCAACCCCTAGGTTACAGCTTACCTGTAAAACATAGGGGACCGCTCTTGCTTTTATGCTTGCTGGATGTCACACTCTGGTAGTGGCCAAACACTTAAAGAGATATGAGAATTAAACCTTCACCATTGTGTTTAGCATCAAAAAGTAAGTGACCACGTCCAAAAAATTAGACCTCTAGGACCACACCCTGACTGGATGTGGGGGGTCAAAAGTCAGTGCTTCAATACATTTTTCTTTTATCATATCTCGGCAACCGTTTGTCTGGCAAAAAAGTGTGACCATCACCAATGTGTTCAGAAGGGTCGATATTGGGGGACGTCTATCGCCGTTTTCCTCTTTATCAGAAGCGACCACTTTTGACCCCCCAACTTCAGGTTTGCTGTAAGCGTCCATTAGGTTCATTGTAAATGCTGGTTAGATTCACTCTATATTTGTTTATAAAACTGTGCATATTATGGGGCCGCTTTGCTTTTGACACTGTCTAAAAGCATTAATTATATTGTTTTTTTTTTTACTGTTACAACTTGCACTGAAGATTTTTATACTTAATCAAAACAAAAATCATTAGTTTTTATCTATATATGATTAAATTCACATACACATCTATGTGATGGCCAAAATAATAATGCTTGTTTTGAATGTTTGGTTAATAGGAAAAGGAATAAAGTTATTTTTTTTTTAACCATAACAAATCTCCATTTTTCTTTTGTTTTGACTTTCTTTGCAGATCGACAAAAATCAACATGTACAAATCTGTCAGATGATTTGATAAAGAGCTTGCATACTAAACTATGCAAATTTCATGTAGTGGTTGTTATTTTTATTTAATTTTTACATTATGGAATTTACATTAAAGTTCCTATTCCACTACAGCTCTATGTGGTCCTTGGGGTCGTGGGAGGTAAGGCTCGAGGTGTTTCGCAACCAACGGGACTGAGCTGAGGTCGATGGCAGCCCGCCCTTAACCCCCGACGAAAGAAACCCAGTATCCATTCTACAGAGGGCTGGGTAGACCCTAGGACCCCTATTTGGAGGAGAATGGAGCGTGGAAAAATCCCTGCTCTCCACCAAGGCCGGGGCTCAAAGCCATCACCTCCAACCCGCAACCAAGCACCCTTATCACTCGCCTACCGGACCCACAAATTATGGAATTCAGGAAAGAAATTACAGTAGCAAGAAGTTGTAACAGTAACGGGTTTCTTTCCTCTGAATAAAGACTAGAATTAATGTTAATTAGGCAAATTTTGTATTGCAAATGAGAAATATCTTCTTTTTTGGTAGTGTTTAGTTTTCTGAAAATCAGTATCATTATAAGAAGAATTTTACTATTGCTATCCTCAGCAAATAATACACAATACAATAATGTTCATCAAAATTTGCTTCCAAACTGAGTAAAGTGAAATTAAACAAGATCAGAGTGGACAATGTTTTTAGACTCCCTCTCCAACTACTTTAACTGAACAGCTTTGGGATTAATTCATTGTTTAACATATATAAACATGTATGCTTATAAAGTATGCGACAAACTAGATAAGCTGCTTTATCCAGAATTCACAATTTACAACAATCACCTTTTTCTACAGAGCCCTTATCTAGTGGAGGGAAGAGAGAAACATTGTTTCCGAAAATCTTGTACACTTAGGAAAATAAATCATCCACAATTCTTCAATATTTTAGGCTTTCCGATTGCTTCAGCAATGATGACTGCAGATATGTGGATATTTGTAGAACATGATGATTCATGTATATGGAGATACATAAGTAACTACTGTTTTTCAGCTTAAGCAGTGCTACATATATGGAACCCCGCTTTCTTCGTTAACACACTTTATGCCAGGTTCTAAATAAAGCACATTTTTATAAAGTTGGTTAATATCAAAGATAGCAATTTTATATAAAATACAATAATGGCACAAATAGTTATAAATGCTAGACAAAGTAGATTCTTCTGTAAACTGTGGAAAAGTTTCAGTTCAAAACGCTAGCAAATAATTGCAATTAAATTATATGAAAGTAACTTATCCTTAAGATTTGCTTCATTATACAACTTGCTGAAAACATCTTTAAAATATAAATGATATAAGAAAGTACACAATTTTAGTTAGCAAAAACAATTAACAGTAATTACAAGAAAGGCATAACAAAATAGTTTCAAAAGAGCCCTTAACAAACCAATTACAACAACACAAAAGTTTCTATAATTAAAGATACAACTGGATAAAGATAATGCTGAAAGAAAAAAAAAACATAGTTCAATGCATAAGAAAATATATATTTCTATATTTACAACCATTTTAACTTCATTTCAAAAAAGACAAATGAAAGAAAAAGAAAATAATAATAATAAAAACACCACTGAGCAAATAAAATTGTTAGTAGATTATGTACTTTTCTTGTTAGTGTAACTATAACAAGCAATTTATTCTACTTAGACATATAATGCTACTTTTTTTTTTCTTTTACTATTTGAATTCTAGTAATTAGAAAATATAATTTGTACTTGGGATTATGTAGATACTGAGTTTTTTTTTTTTTTATTATTTATTTATTTATGTATTTATTTTATTAATTTTTTTGAAGTACTGCAGACTAGAACTGGTAGAAATTCAGGTATGATATTACACTTTTATATAAGAAGATATAGGTATCAAAAAATAACATCTATAACTAGTAACACTTAACAAGATATTATGCTTCCACATAAATAAAAAAGAAATCGGGCAGTCAATGCGAAACTGTACAATTATCCTTCAAAAGTTTCCAAGGGATGAAAATGAATTCATTTTTAAAGGTTTGTCTGGGAACAAACTTTCATTGCTGCATTTTATGCTAAATGCATTCTTTTTTAAAAAACCACATTTTGTACTGAAATAACTAAGCTTCTTACTATAATAAAAATACTTTTACCAATAATAATAAAAAATTATATAATACAAGTATATAAAAGATAAGATTTAACTTTATAAAAATATTTCAATTTCATTACTGTAACATCAAAATACTTAAAATTATATCAGTTTAAAAATCATGCCATTTTTGTTTACTCTGATTTCTTTTTATTAAAATTTAAAATCTGTCATTTATAGGTATCAAAATAAAATAATAATAAAAAAGCCTAACAGCTGGTGGTGTCTACTGAAAACTAGAATTTTTTTTTTTTTTCTTTTTCAGTCAAGACAAAAAAATATTGACAGAAATCTCTTAAAAAAAGCCTATTCAGCATGTTGATGAAATAATAATTTTTTTTTTTTAATAGTACGATTTTGCATGAAGTACAACCTGCATGGAAATTTTATTTTTAGTAGGTCATTAAGATGAAGAATGTTATGCTTTGCTGGTACAATCTGCTCTTCAATCTGATATATTCTTTTTAAAGAAAGGAATTTCATTTATGATATTCCTGTGTTATAGCAAAATAAACAAGAAAGATGTTGTTTTTGCTTGCTCTAATGTCACTTGAGACTTTTTTTTTACATGCTAACACTATTAAAATTTTAAAACTTAAAATGGTACATTTGTAAAACAAAAATTTTCATAGAAGCTATTAACAAGAAAAATAGCACATTTGTGTGACTACGATATTAATTATTAAATTTTGAAATTATTTGTGTGTTGATTTTTGTTAGTGAATAAAAGGGATAAAGGAATGAGAAAATCATAAAGGAGTGAAAATCGTTTAAACATTGTAAAGTAGTATTTACTTGATATTATTAGTTATTGATATTATCAATGTCATATTGTAATGAATCAAATTTTAAAAATTTTAGAAATTTTTCAACTTAGTTATTTGTGCTGTATCAAATACGAAGTAGTTCAACAACAGATCTTATTCTTTGTACAGAAACCAAAAGTAATTTTTAGAAAAATTACAATTTTTTGTTATTTCGTAATAACAAATCTTAATAAAGCTTAAGAAATTATTTAACAATGATAAAAAAATCAAAGGGCAAAAGAAGTAATATTTTACTAAATTTTAAACAATTTGCAATTCATCATATTTCATTTTCTTTATCAATTGTTCACATTTTTTAAATGCCACTATTGACAAAGAGCTAGCGGCAAATATGGTTCAAAATGTCTTAAAATGTGCATTTATTAAGGAATTAAATAGAAGAATTTTATAAACAGTTCAATCTATTTTCAATATCAGAAGTAATGTTATTGGTATTATCAAAGTCTTTTTCATTTCATGCTGACCCAATTCTGTAACAGACTTAACAATTCTGCAGCCAAATAAGAACTCTATTTTTCTCTGACAAAAAAAAAAAAAAGTAAAAAAATAAATAAATTAAATAAAATGCAAATGAATCAGTTTATGCATTCATGATGATTCTACAGAAGTCCTTAACACTCAGCCCTCATACATTGCTGTTGATGACAAAAAATAGCTGGTTGCTTGAATCAGTCCATTTCTTCTCCTGTTTGTAACTCTTGTACTAATAACATATAAGGAACTATTGTTTTTCACAATGCATTTAAAAATATAACAAGATAGCGATTAGTAAACCAATCACAATGCTTCGCATCGACTTCTGATACGTATAAGATAATATAATAATGCTATTTCAAAGCTAAACCATAACACTTCAAAATTTCATTTCATTTTGTTCACATTATGTTCAATTATTACTTTCATTTCCTTATTATTATAAATGTGATTGTTGCGAATGCAAAGGTGGAACTTTTATGTTGTGATTATTGTGATTGTTGCTGTATTATAAATGGGATTGTTATGAATGCAAAAAGCGCAATTGTTGCGATTATTGTGATTGTTACTGAGCTGATAGCTGTCCACAGACGGACAAGACAAAGTGGGGATATAATGAGTCTGATACTGGGTATCAGAAGCCTAAAATGATATTATTTACTTAAAGAAGTGCAGTAATAGCAATCGTACTATAAAATCTTATAGAAAATTAAACATCATAAAGCTAATGTTTAAGACAGCGTAAGCTGTCTTTAGTTGCAGTGATCTACTGTACTTTTATATTAATGTTTTTAATTAAAAGGAAAAAAATTATTTTAATAATATATCAGTTAAATCTCATTTATAGAGCTGTACCAGCAAAAGCATATTTATATATAAATTATCATCACTTCAATTTCACTTCCAGGCTACTCTTTTTTTAAATACTAAAATGACTTTTCATTTTTTGCAACAGAACTGATATAATGACTATGGCACTTCCTACATAATAAAACGATATCTCTTTCCTTTCAATAAAAAACGAAAATGCTTTGCTTTAAATATATACAGTCGGGCAGTAAAATAAATTGTTATCATAAGAATAATTGCTCTCTTTGTTAGTGAAAGCTAATTGGATAAAGGAAAGTTAACATTTTAACAACAAACTACTTAGTGAGATTACATATCTAATTATCAGCAGACACAAATTGGATTGTACTCTGTCATCCTATTAATGCAGCAATAACCATCACATCTTCTCGTAACATAGTCTAAACATTTATTTTGAAACAAGTGTAAAATATAGGAAAAAAATTATGATTAAATGAGCAAAAAGCAACATATTTCACAAAACTACATAAAACAGAAGTTAGATATAAACCCTAAAACATTTTTTTTTTTTGCCTTGATTTAATTACATTTTTTTTTCTTTCCAATATTCAAAGATTCTTAAAAAGAAACGTTATTAAAGATCAAAAATTATTCTTTCTGATGAATACTTTTCCGTTAAGAAATACTATGCAAGATATAAAAAAAAATTCAGAAAATAATACTGAAATAGATGAGAAATATAATAATAAAAATTATGAAAATAATTGGCACTGTAATATATTAAAGCAGTAGATGCAAGATAGTTCTTAAATGTCATTATTTTAACTGCATAGAATGAACATTGCAAATTAATGAATTGTAATAGAAGACAATGGATTTTTGCTTTAAATTTGATATCTAAAAAAAAGTGCTCATTAATTTCATAATTAAAAGATATTCAATTAAAAAGTACTATGTAAGGCCAACACACCTTAACTAAGACTAAAAAACATTTATACATCGGTTCCATATTTAGTTTGTTATTTGATGAATTACTAGAGGAAATCTATATATTACTAAAATCTTTAGTATTATTTTATTATATTTTATTCCTTTTTGCATGCACTCCTCTATTATTTTATTATTATATGATTATATGATGCATATGAATTATTTAAAAGTAGTTAATTTTATTTTTAATTTCCTCGCAACAATGCCACAGGCATGCCCTTGTCCATTGTTGAACTGGGACACAAGTAAAAGATTTTAAATATAGATTAAAAATTACAATGGATACGACTGGTTTTGCCTCTTAGACTAGGCTTTCACAAGTGACCCACTTCTTAAAGCCTCATCTAAGAGGCAAAACCAGTCGTATCCATTGCAATTTTTAGTATGTATAAATGCTTTCTGTTTTTAGCCTTAGTTAGTTGTGTTGTCCTTACATTGTAGTTTTCATTTGATATTTGCACTCGTTAAATTTATTTTGAAAAGAAATTCAATTTTCAGATAAAATAAATATGTAAACTTTTTTTTTTTTTTAAGTAAGAACTATCGTACACCAAGACCCTCACATTTGTTTTTGGCAATTAAGCAATAACTGGACAATAAAACATATGTCATCAAGATTTTTCAGGCCTTATTGTCAAACTGACAATAAGCATTTGACAATTGAACCATGCGATCTAAATTGCACAAGAATACAAATTTTGCAAACTTTAATCCTTTAGAATATAAGAAACAATAATTACTCATATTACTTAGGGAAAAAAAAAAAAAATCAAATTTCAGTATATGTACATTAAAATAAAAGGAAAATAAGTATTATGTAAAAATCATAATTTTTTTTTTTTTTTTTTTTTTTTTTTAATAGCATCAATTGGTGAAAAGCAAAAAGTAAAAAAAAATTAAAAATAATCAGGCAGGATAAGAAATGGAGAGAGAGAGAGAGAGAGAGAGAGAGCTTACAGCAGAGCTTCTCAACCGATGTGCCGCAAGAAAATTCTGAAAATGAATCTATATCAAATCTTTAGCTTCATGCTTACCCAGTACACCAAAGTATAGACAATAGATAATCTAGGCAAGCTGAAATATCAACTATTATTCTGTTTCATTCTAACAATGAAGGTTAATAAAATATTTAATTTACATTCAAATTAGCTTAAAATATTTCAAGGTGTTGTAAATGTTTAAAAGAGATTTGTTATTCATCTAGAAATCATGTTAATTCGCTTTGTTACTTGCCTACTCAAGATGCCCACTTGTCTTCTCGACGGGATCTCCCTTAAGACGACTGGGTTGTCAAAATGCCATACAAATAAACATTTATCTTGTAAAATTTTATTGGCAATAAATTGAATTGAATCATATTGAGGTTGTGTTTTTTTTTTTTGTCTCCCCTCCCCAAGGGATTCTATTATACACCTCAAAACCAATGAAAATCTTTGGTGTGCAGTGGGATTTTTAGCACATATATAAATGCACCATGAAGCAAAAAAGGTTGAGAAGCCCTGGTAAACAAATAAAAATATCAGTTAAATAAAATCTTATTTTATATTTAGTAAAACCATTAGCTCTTTCCTTATTCGGTAACTAATTAATGGAAAGCTTGACTGAATCGTGGTAAGGGAGTTATGTTAGTGTTGATTTGAGGTGATGGTGAAAGATTGGAAGACAAAGAGTTAAGAGGAGATACTGGCTGGCTGGAGTTAATAGGAAGAAAGCCTAGAAGTTGCCCTAAATCACATGAATTGGAATCCATCATGCTTTCAGAGCGTTCTACCTTGATCTCTTCAAGAGGAATCGGGAACAGCATTGATACGGGACTGACAGAGGAAGAATGAAGAATATCGATGTCAGGTGAAGCACCCTTTAATTCCGTCTTCTGATAGGGCATTTTCGGTGGAATAAGTGATGATGGAGGAGGTAGAGGTACCACTGATGGCATTACAAAGGCACTTGAGCTTGATGAAGATGTAAATGGAGACGAAGACTGATGAATCAAGCCAGTTGTATTTACATCTTTCTCTGTCATGATATCAGGTTGACTGTTAGGTAAACAGTGGCTTTTCTTGATGTGCCGCACTAGATGGTCTTTTCGTCCAAACCTTTGTGGACAAAACTGGCACAAAAAATCTCGACGACCCGTATGAACGACTAAATGGCGTTTCACATCTTTGCGAGTGAAAAAGCGTCGATCACAAAATTCGCATTTAAATTTCTTCTCATTGGGATTCTTCACAGTACGGGACCCAGCATGTACTTTCAAATGATACAAGATCTCTTCCGTTGTATCAAAATTCTTTCCACAAACTTTGCAGTTCAGATCACCAGCTTCTGCTGCATGAACGGCAATATGTTTACGATATGAAAGACGAGAATTATATTCTTTATGGCACTGCTCACAACGATGTAACTTCTTATCAGGATTGTGAACTTGCAAGTGATTCTTCAAATGATCCTTCCGATGAAAGCAACGCTCACAAAAAGTACAATGGTACTTCCTCTCGTTAGAATGAATAAGAGCATGTCGCATTAACTTAAATTTTGATGAAAAACTTTTACTGCAGTCCCCACATCTGAAGGGTTTTTCTCCAGTGTGTACATACATGTGCTGTTGTAATTTGCCTGTACTACTGAAAGATTTTGAGCATTCGCTACATACATGATGTAATCCGGAACTTGAAGCACCAGAGTTTTTTTCTGAAATCTGTTTACCCATTTCCACTTTCTTTTCTGGAAAGCATTCTTTTTTTAAACCAGTTTTCATGCTTGATTTCACAGCAGCTCTTCTGAGTTTATACGGCAGTGAAGAAAGCCCTTTTGAAATCTTAGCTTTCCGTTTCATTACCATAATATTTAGGATGGCAAGGATTATACGAATAGCTTAAGTAATACGTATCCCTCAAATTGGCTGCGTTTTGTTTTACTGCTCTCCCGTAATTACATTCCTCGGGTTTAAGTGTCAATGCAAGCATGTCCCTTCTTGGAGTTGACAGATTCATTTCCTAATAAAAATACCAAAATAAAATAATTTTATCTATCTTAAAACAGTGTTTTCCGTATTTATAATAATTTGGTGAAAAGGGGAACAACAGAGAAAATGCAGCTAAAATATCCAATAAAAAAAAATAATGGGGAGGATTCCCTATCTGAGTTTTTACCAAATGATTCATCAACAATAAAAGCCTTATTAGAAGCTCTGGACTTTTTTCATAACCTAAAAACCATATAATAATGTATTAGAAAAGAAAAGCTAAAAGGAGTTTACAACAGCAAAGATTTTTGTGTAATAAGGAAGAAAGAGTTCACATGTACATCCATGGCTTCTCTCTACAATCTCAATATTGGACAGAAATAAAGTTTCCTGAAACTTTACTGTAATTTTTTAGTCCATTTAAGCAAATGATATTTTTTACACCTAAGTTATGCTTTGTTACACTGCTCAAGCCATCACTTGTATCCAACTCTCGGCGATTTTAGGGCTAAGTTTTTCTTGGGAAAGATAGTGAGATGGTTTCCCATTGCCTTCCACAGGAAGCCATTAGGGAATGGCTTCAGTCCCAAAGTGAAAGTGAAGATGAGGCTGATAAACACAGGAAAGGTAATTAAACATCCATGCCAGAATTCGAACTCAAGTTCTGCCACATCTGCCTAGTGGAGGCCGCCGCCTAGACCATTACGCTATGCCGGAATGGCTTTGTTCCATTACATTTCTTAAGCCCCGCGAACACCATGCAATTTTTCAGCAACTTAGTCCTCCGATTTTGACGTCACGAGTCGATATAGACAGTTTTGAGCTCGTTTATATGCAACTTGACTGCAACTTTTGTCATCCGACTCGAGTTGTTCACACACCTGCAACTCGAAAAATTGCATCGAAGTCGCTGGGTATTACCCAATCACAGGGCAGCGTTGGAATACGTCAGTTGTGACATCACGCCCATGGAAGAAATGGCGTTGAAAATGATATTCGCCGATTTGATATGAAGACATGCTCGTACTCAATGAATATCAAGAGTATTGCGAGTTTCTTTCATGCATGCATAAAGTTTATACTGAAATGCAGAAATTTCAAAACCTCGATTTATTCGGATTTTCCACATCGGGTTTGGAAAACGCATTGCATTATGGGATTTCTTCTATCAACGCCGACTTCATGTCGAGTTGCATGATGTTCGGGGTTTGACAAAAGTTTATATCAACTCGTGACGTCAAAATCGGACGACTAAGTTGCTGAAGAGTTGCATGGTGTTCGCGAAGCTTTAAATCTTTTTGCTTCTCACAATTACATTTCTTTTTTTTTTTTTTACTAAGAATATTATTTATCTGGAATTTTGTGAATCAAAGAAAAAATTTCTCTTCCTTATCTAAATCATCTAAAAATGATTTTTCCTTTTAAGTTTCAGGGCTTCCTTAAAAAGAGTTGCCAAAAGATCTTATTCCTGATTCTACCACAGCAATTTTACTTTTTTGCAATTACCACATACATGGTGAACTCTTCCACTAATGTCCTCTCTTTCAGACTCTGAAATAATAAAAATCCAAAGAATAATTCAATGTATTCCTCCAGACAGTTTTTTTATCCTTCACTTTTAGTATCTGAATGGTTTATTACTGGAATCATTGTTAATAAAAATAAAAGCAAGCTTATGAGGAGTGTTAAATCTGTATCTTTGCTACATGTTAATCTCCTTTTGCTGTTTTATAACTGGCCTTTTGTACATCACTATTCTATGCTTCTGCAATCAATAGATGTATCTTTCTTATATCTTAAAGAGATCGACTGAGAATTGACCAAACTTTGATTAACTGGAAATTGTTCCTTAATGATAATAATAATAATAATAGTTAAATGGAAATTAATATTTAACTTTTCGGAATTCAAAGAAATGATGTTTTAATGTCGATAAGACTTTTAAAAGCAGATTATTTTTAACATTAGGACATAAGTAATTCTGTTCATCTGCTAGTCTACTAACTCGAATTCACAGACATCCTCTGCTGAAGTTGTTTGAAGAATTCCACTTAAAATGCCAAGCTACCCATATCAAAGACACATAAATACAGTTTTTTTTAAATCCAAGCTTTTTTTAAAGAGGTCAATCTAGAAGCTTACATCTAGTTTTGATAAGTGAAAAAAAACAATATTTAGTTTGGCTTGACTAAGAGGTAC
>JAFIDM010000002.1:58362317-58378682 GCA_023159025.1 Thereuonema tuberculata
CAAATTTCATATCACTGTCCGGCTATAATAGTTTAGTAATATAAGTTAATTTTTATTCTTATATTCTATACGTTCTAAATTTAAATTGCAAATGATTGATTGATATCTTTGCTTTTCTAAACTCGAAGGATAAGCTTCCAGTTTGGACATTATATATATAGAAACGGTAATCTGAAATTTGAATTGGCATTTTCAGGCAGTGATTTGTTCTTTACATTGGTTTCAAATTTCATATCACTGTCCGGCTATATATATATATATATATATATATATATATACACACACACATATATAAGCTGTATCTACAAGATCAAAAATAATATGTACATTTTGATTTTATTCAACATGCTAAATTTTTCCCATCCTATAATCAATCACTACCATTAAAGTTTGAAAATTCAAAACAAATAAATATCCTAATAACCCATGTACCTGAAACTCCATAACTGAACATCCAAATTATACTAGTACTACATAATCATTTATACTAGTACTATATAACCATTAGCAAAACGTTTTCCAGCTATTTTACTAAAAAGCTGGAAAACGTTTTGCTAATGGTGCATTAAATTATCAAACATTCATTTAAAATTTCAGAAATTAAAACATTTTCCCACTATGAATTCTTGCTCTGTAGACATCTATTATTTTCCTGTCATTTATAAGAGGTTGTCACCAATATAAAAATGGAAACTAAACTGAACTAGTTAACTGTGAATAGTCTCTCTTATTAAAGATCTTCTAGGGGTTTGAAATAAAATATGAATTAACTAACAATCTGCAGAATATCCATTGATACTGGTGAGTAAAAGAACTTAAGTATTTAAGTTTAATAAAAATCATATTAAATAAAACTAAAAATATTCTAGAAATTTAGTGTGTGGATTTTATAAATAGATTAATAAAGTCTTAATCATATACATTCGTAAAGATATGAAAAGATTTGATATAGATATGTACATGAAATCTTTGAAGAATTGGTATCAATGTCCATCATGGGTGGAGTTTCCCAGTTCGTTACAATTGGATGTAATCAGGCTAACATTTAAATACCGGAGAGATTTTATATTCTTATCTCACTCGTAAATGACAGACAGATAGCTGACGAAATTAATTGTGTAGAAATCTATATTAAATCTTTTCGTATCTTTATGAATGTGTGTGATTAAGACTTTACTTATCTAAAAATATTTTTTGTAAATTCTAGAAATTTAAAAGATCTTTCATAAAAAAAATAAAATAAATAAAAACTGCATTATAAAGCATTATTTAAACCCCTTTCACCTCGTCGAGTATCACAGTTGATAATAACCTCAGATAAGGTTGAAATGTTCTGCCTCTTTTAAAATATGACGATAAATTACATTAATAATTTTGACAAACCTTTTATTCATTTGGGATATTTATCTACCTTTTAGTATTTAAATTTTCACATCAAAAATTTGTTTAATAAGAAAAAATGATTAATATTAATATGTAATAAATATAAAACAAATTTAATTTTTTCCCCTACCCTTGAAAATAATAAGTTATTTGACAAGTTCTGATATCAATGAAAGAAATATTCTACAGTAATAAAAATGTTTTTCTAAACTGACAAAACAGTATAAATACGAATGTTATCACATTCATATTTATAGTGAGATGTATAGTAATGTGCAAAGGAATATTATGGATAAAAGGAGCTCTTGGAGAGAGAAAAAAAATTGAAACAGAATATGCTGTTAATGAAGGAAAAAAACAAAACAAAAAAACTACTTACTTAAAAATATTGTACAATGAAACTGGAAGGCTGAATGCGTATGTTCCTACTGGCGAAAAAGAGAGAAATCATTGCAGTTAGAGATAATCTTTGTGAAAAAATATTTTCACATTTTGTCAATTTGTAGAAAGTACAAACAGAAATAGACAGTAAAAAACAAAACAAAATTCTCCTAATTTTTTTCAAAAAGCTAGTAAAAAATTGTGTTTAAGCTGTCAAAAAAAAAAAAAAAAGAAAGAAAAAACGAAAGTGCCTCTGAAATAACTAATTGATAAGAGGAACCTTGCTTTAATTAAGTTAACCTAAATAGAATACTTGGGTTAATAAAAACTATTTAATATAAAATACATGTTTCGTAGCAACTTTTGCTACATTTTCAAATGAAATAGAACTGAATAACATTAAAACATATGAAAATACTACATCAAATTTCAAAAATAAATAATTATTAAGAAACAATATATCAAGATAAAACTTAAATGAAATGCTAACAAAAAGCTTTAATTAACATACAATTTTGATACCTCAAACAACAATAACTAGATATGAACAAGTTAGTTCTAAATCACAAATGAGATAACTACAATGCATTCCCAGGAATTTGTGCTACATGAAATGATAAACAGATTTAAAATTTGTTTCCTTTAATTAAAGAGTTTTTACACATTATCTAAATTTCACTTTTAATAATTGAACAAGGATCTTTATAAAAACACAAAATAAGTTAGAGAAAATGTCAAATAGCAGTAGCTGCCTAATATTGAATCATTAGGCATGGAAAAAGTGCTGGACTCAGAAATATATATGCCATCAAAGATACCAAAAGAAACATTATAGCTAAAGGTTGAGTGCGGTATATGCATCTCGCGACGCATGGCCTTGCATCTAGGAATGTCCCCTCCACTCCCTAGATCTATGCGGCGTTCTTTTTCAATGGGGACGGACGCATCTCAACTGTGCGACTTTCTTGGGAAGGGGAAGCATTGGACGCAAGGGAGGCCAGTCATCATTGCGTCCAAACTAGTTTGGCTAGCTTTTCTGTAGCAAAACATATCAAAATAAATAGTGTTCTTAACTAGTCTGTGGAAACAGATACAAAAATAAATTGCAAAAATGTTTGCATTTGTTATAGTAATTTATAAAAATACGGGAATTTGATTTAATAAAGATAAATTCATTTTCATAAAGATACAAATTAACATCAAATAATTTAATGGTGTGTGTGTGTGTGTATGTGTTTTTTTTTTGTAGAATCAAGACAATTTAACTACCATAGTAACATTTTTTTCGGAAATGGATATTTTTAATATTCTAATGAATAAAAGCTATATTCATAACGGCTATAAATCTTTTACGAAGTGTATCCCAGAAATTGGAATTTTCCAGATATCGCAGTATGTCTGAATTTCCAAGAAAATCTGCTTTTTCCCCGTTTCCCTTTTGATGTGCCCGGTAACGGATTACAGCCATTAAGTTATTAAACGATTATATCTATAAATGATCGGTGATTTAAGTAGTAAAAAAATACAGAAATGAAAAGAAAGGGTATTCAATAGATTTTTCAAGACAACTGAAAGTTGAATATATATATATATATATTATTAAATATATATTTTGATATCTTTTTTGAATCAGGTCACATTCACAATATATCAAAGTGACATTTCACTCAGAAATGGATATTTTTAATGTTTTTAATGTATAGAAGCTATATTCATAATGGCTATAATTTTTTTCAAGATGTATCACGAAATTGGAATTTTTCAGATATCACGCTATGTTTGAATTTCAAAGAAAATCTGCTTTACTTTTCTTTACTGGCAACGGATTACAGTATTAAAAGATTGTAGTCCAATTAACATTTCCCTTTCTGATTGCTCTCGTAAAAGAGCTACACAGAAAAGGAATTAATTGACAAAGCGAGTGAAGTTGTGCGAGGATACATCTGAAATGGTCTCTATGGCAACACCCATTCCTTTCAGGAACGTACTTGGTCTGTTGCATGGCCTGAGACAATAATAATCTGGCTTAATGCATGTTTTAGATTAATACTGGCTTGAATAAAGTTAAACCGTACCACAACAGGCCTTGCAGACCCTGGGGTATGCCAGAGGCTTAGGCTCCCAGTGATGCTCGGACTAGTTGAGGTCAGTCGCATAGTAAGCCCGACGCACAACCCACCGAGTAAGAAATCCGGTAACCATTTGAGAGAGGGTGGGTGAACCCTAGAGGAGAAAAATAACTGCGGAAAAATCCCCCACCACTGCCGGGAATTGAACCCGGGCTCCTCCAGTCCGAAGTCCAGTGCCTAAACCACTAGACCCACAACAGTGGCTTAAAACTTAAGAATAAAAGTACTTTATTGATTCATACAAGAACTATCAGGAAAAGTAAAAAAAAAAAAAAAAACTGACAACAGAGAAAAACTAGTTTGCCAATATACTATACACAAATTTATCTCTAATGTTTTCAAGTTTCCAATGTAGCCAAGTTACAGTAGAACCCCTCTCGTCCGCCCTCGGCTGGTCCGACACACCGGTTGATCCGTCTGTGGTCGAGCCGGCCGAACTTGTCCCCGACTCATCGGTGACTCACTACCCGTCGTGCCATTGTGTTGTTTACTTGCATATAGTGACGGTAGATGGTGAAAACGCTCTTAAGAATCGCAAAACATTGAAAAAGCCTAAACTTGAACTGCTTGACAACGCAGTAAATCCGTATTTTTCTGTATTTTCTGATAATTCGACCTTTCTTGTGTTCCGATCATACTCCAGTCCCAAAGGTGACAGATTACAGGGGTTCTACTGTACTTAAATGGCATCGTTAAAATCTCTGCCTTTAACCAGGTTAAACAAATTTCTAAATTGCAAAAAAACAAGCTTGCATTTTTATTATGAACCATTACTACAAGAGTGAACCTGGGTAGATCAAATTGATTATGAGATGGAGGAGCTGAATCTGATCTCTGGTGGTAGTAAGATATTTCTTTGATTTTTTTTCCTTCAGAAAGACTTGAAGGTTCACCCAAACTTTTGTAAATGAGAATCAGGTTTCTTTCCTGGGGATTAATGTAAGTATACGACTAAGAGGCTCTGTGTGTGTATGTGGATAACTCAGTTTTAATTAAGATGACACATTAAATGGCTGATATACAACATAGTACTTCTTAAATCATAATGACAACAACTGAACAAAAGAACAACAATTATAGTGCAAACTAACAAGAATCAGTTCGGTTTTAAATCCTATTATTATGCATAACGGTTAAAGGTGAGTGGGCTGATCACCTGTCGTCAACTTAGTCCCATAAGTCTAGGAATACCAGGAGATTTGTCTCCTATGGCCCTGTTACGAGATTCTTTAACTTTAATAAAATCTATCTCAAGTAAATTATTCATAAAATTTATAAATCATGTTTCACTTGAATTAAAATACATTATTACAATTGATACTGAACTTCAACAAATCAGCATACACAATGTGTATTAATGTGTAATAAAAATGGTGTGTTATGTACATATTTACAGTATATTTATTGCTATTGCATATACACTAGAAAAATACAGGTGCTTTGCATGGGTTACAAAAAAGTGTTGCTGTGGATGAGGAAGAAATTGTAATTGTGAGATCACTTTAAAACTTTCTGATTTGGTAAAAAAAAATAAAAAAAAATCACACGATAGTTACAAATTCATGTTATATTTTCATAATACTCGATAACCTCTAGATATCAAATTAATATCGAGAACAGAGAATATAAGACTTCCCACCTCCCTTCTGCCTTCTCCACATCTTACCAAACCTTCCCGAGTTGGTAAAAAAAAAAAATCACACGATCATTCTAAATTAATGCTATATTCTTACCCAAAAACCCCATAAAAGTATCCTACAACAAATTTTGCCCCCCCCCCCCTACATCCCTTAGGAGGTGAATATCGAAAATTCGTCAAATACGTATCTTTTAGATTTTGACAAAACCCACCACTCATGTCAAATTTCATACTTCCAACTAATGCACACCCTTCAAGAAAGTTTGCCACCTCTCCTCTCCAGGCTGTTACACCCCTTAGCCAGGATCCGGGTTTTTGCTGTTTGTGCATTACTCTGGGATGCATGTGAAAATTAAAGTGCCAAATTTAGTAAAGATCAGTTGAGAAATGGTGACATTGTTTCTACCACACAAACTTTCATGCTTATTAGATAGACATACACACAGACAAGAGCAAATAATCATCCTTTAAAAGTAATGATATCACAGAGTAACATTTGGTAATTTTCCTTGTGTTATACACAGTGAATTAATTCATTTAAAAGAGAAAGAAAAATCTATAAAATGTGAGACTTTACCATGAACAGAAACCTCCAATGCCTCCCCTGGAGTTAAACCCATAATAGGAATTCTAAATTTCCAGTAGTTGATGCTTGTATAGTAAGTGATTATGTACACGAGAAGAGTAATCTATTAAAAAAAAAGAAAAAAAAAAAGAAAGAGAAACATATTAAAGAAGTGCTGTAGTTTAAGTAAATATTTATTATTAAACCAAAATTAAAAGATTTTTAATTGTTCTTTTCAGGTAAGATCTCTCTTCCAATGACATCTTCCCTAGAATCACATCTGATATCCCATGAGAGAAAGAAAAAAACAAATTTCTGATGTGGTCTTTTTTTGTATCACTGGCAGTTTTTCAATGGCAAATATGAAATGTGTCAAATGTAAGAATGACAAGATCATCATAGTAGCAGTCAAGTTTTTTTTTAATAAGTTCAGATCAGACTTGCTAGCAGGATTTCCTTAAACAAGAACCTCTAGAATTTCTTAAGAATTAAAAAACAGCAAATCTGCAAAGATTATTTATGCTTTGGAGGCTTTTTTATGTTATAAGCATATTATATCCTACTAAAAAAATTGAATTTTAGTATTTTGACATTCACAGTAAACAGTACTAGTTGTCACCAAGGGATCGGGTAGTCCAGTGGTTTAGGCACTGGACTGCGGATTAGAGGAGCCTGGGTTCAATAACAGGTAGTGGTCAGGAATTTTTCCACAGTTATTACTAGTCCAGACAGATCCTAGGGTTCACCCAGCCCTCTGTCAAATGGGTACCAGGTTTTTTTTTACTTGGGGGTTTAAGGCAGGTGGGCGTCGGCCTCACCATCCAACCGCAATTAATTCCGTTGGTAGAGATTAAGTAGGAGCCTAAACCTCCCAAGGACCTGTCTGGCCTGTTGTTGTACAGAGTTAATAGCTATAGTTGCCACCATCAAAGAAAATTTGCTATATGAAGAAATGACTGAATACTTAATCATATATGGAAGTTCATGTGACAACAGGGGCTATTCAAAATAGGAATGAAAAAAAATCAACTGGTAAGTGAAATTGATACTGAAATAAATATTTAACTTAACTATCATGATTATAATAATAGATAACACTCCAACATTTTTAAAATTCATTCACTAACAGTTCATTTTTCAACTGTAGATGTCACTGACATACCGGGAATGATTAATCCATTGCTAACTGCCATACTTTTTATTTCCCCTTTAGTGAAGAGTATTTCAAGCTAGTCTTTCAGCACGGGACCAAAAAAAAAAAAAGGAAAAATAACCAAACATACATCTTCTAATAAATTCGATATTTCAGTTTTCTTAAAAAGGAGGACATTGTTTTTCCTCTTCTTATATTTGTTTAGTTTTTCCTGAAGAAATGTTTTGGTAAAAAAACTGAAATATCGAATTTATTAGAAGATGTATGTGTGTTAATTTTTTTTCAAATGTAGCTTATATACCACACCCTATAATCTCCTCCCCAGTCGGTTTTGTTAAACCACAATGGCTTCTAGAGCACATTACATATATTGTGCCTATAAGCCACAGCCATTCTTAAAGGGTTGATAAACTTTTGTGAAGTCAACTAAAATAATGCCAGGAATGTCACCACTTTCATTACAAATATCGAATTTTAAACAAAGTATCTTTAAAAGAGAAATGAATTAAGCTCTCATATTTTCACCATTTTAAGGAACCATATAATGCAAAAAAACAAAACAAAAAAAACCCAACTTTTTTATTCAGATGAAGCATTTGGTTGAGAGCATTACCACTATTACCACAGAAGTTTAAGATCTACAGCGATCAACACTATTTGAGTCGAGTAACTGCATATAATCTTTTGGTCCAATATTCAGGCTCGGTTTCTATGATGCTTCCAGATCTTTAAGAGGCAAATGTTGCAGAATGTCTCAGGCTGGGGAGATTAGGCATAAAGTAGAGTCTACTCTACCAATAAAGAAATACTCAAGCCAACTCAGGGAATAAAATCAGGCAAAGGCTAAGTATTCTAAACAAGTCAGTCAGATATCTACAATATTTTATCATCTAAACAGCTTTATCTGAAAAACATTTCTTGATCTATGTTGTTTAAGTCCCTTCTTAAAATACTAATTTTTAAGCTTCTGATTGAAGCCTTATAGTCCTGGTTTGTCTGTCTGTGGACAAATATCCCACAATGTTTCGCAATGGCTTCTGATATACGAATGAAGAAAATTATTCAAAAGTTATTGAATTCAGTCTATTACCAAGATTTGAGCTAAGAATGAAGATTAGTCCATATAAATAGTGATTTTTTAAAAATCATGATAAATAAAAATTATTATTAGGAATTCAGTGTTTTAACAAGGTTTGAATTAAGAATGACGATTATTCCATATATAGGGGTAGGCAGAATGTTTTTTTATCTTTCTGCAACGATTGAAGACAAGATGAAAAACTTTCTGCCGGTGCTGGCGGTTTTTTTCGTTTGTGTCCCTCAAAAAACGTTCATTCTATACCAGGGGTGGGCAGACTTTTGTAAGGTAAGGGCTACCTCAAGTATACCAAGTGGCGCGGTCACCTTAAGACTTCAACCAAAAAAAAAAAACGGAATCTCCAAATCCACGACCGCGATCGACGTCTTGCCCACCCCTGTTCTATACGACATGTTTCTGCAGCCCTCATTTTTGTTCTGCGACAATGTCGCGCCGTCCCTTGATATTCTGCTTCGGGGGGGGGGGGGGGGTAAGATAGCAAGGGGTCGTGCATTTTCTAGATCACCCCGGCACATTCTATTCTAATGTAAAGGTGACTCAATCCATACTCTACTCATCCTTCTTTTTAAATCATTATTCGAAATTCAGTGTATTAACAACTTTTGAATAATTTTCTTCATTCAGGTATCATAAGCCGTTGTGAAGCATTGTGATTGGTTTACTAATCGCTATCCCTACCTTGTTTGATTTTAGCGCTGTATCATAAACTCTTAAAGTGTTCTATACATTCAATTTTAGAAGATAGATGATCGTTAATGATAAGTTACAAATCATTAATTATTTGAATCAGAAAATTATAAAAAGTAATAAAAGAATCTATAAAATAATTCACTATTTAGACTTATTAACGCTGAAATTTTTAACAAATGTAATAATACTTACAATTTGTGATAAGTCATATGTCCAGGGTAAATACAAAACCCCTGTGTTATATTTTTCCCAGTGAGAGGAAATAAAAGTAAAGAAAATGCTCCAAAGGCACACATAAAATCTAAATGGAGAGATACTGTGATCGTCACAGCCGAATGCAGAATACAGGCAAATGGGAATAAATAATGTGGCCCAACTATCTAATCCATGATCAAATAATTCACCCAAAGGACTGCTGGAGTTGGTTCGACGAGCTTGCTTTCCATCAATGCCATCTATCAAGAAAAATAAAAAGTACAAAATTAAAAATAGATCATTTTACAAGTATAGCTTCTTTTTAAACCAATATTAATTGTAAACACATTTGTTCTCTGCCGATGTTACTTGATTTTCATAAAGTTTAATGACAATAATATTTTGGACATCCATAAATGAAGATTTAGCCACATCATGATACTTCCAAATCATAAATACAAATAATAAATTATCTATAACAAATCATCTACAAATTAACTGTAATATTTGGTTTTAGAATGAGCGGGGATTAAATAACAAATCAATCAAAATATAATTTGATTTGCAAATTTTTAATAAACCTTTCCTGAAAGTAACTACAGCATACACTTCAGCGAAGTAAGTGATTCTATTCAATTGATGTGAAAGTAAAATTGGAGGAAAAGAGCAAAAAGATTTCCCAAAATTAGCTGTCCTCGTTAGATAACGGGGCGAAAAAAATTGCTGTAATACATTTTTACGGGACAGAAAAGCTACTGAGACAAATTAAAACAGTAATTTTTTTATTTAGGCAAATTCCTGATAAAAACATTCTTTTGCTTTAGATATTTCCAACTGAATTAAAATTTAATCTAACATTTAAAATTTATTAAAAGTAATTACTATACCATCAAATTTTTAAATTAATTTTCACATATTCTTTCTCCACATTATAGTAGTTTTCAAAAAATAAGGGTTTGCCAGATATGGTCATTATGTAGCGATCAATTTTGTCTGGAACAAATGTCGCCAGTCATGACGTCATCAACTTGACCTCCGAGCAGTCAGTCCAAGATGGCGTCGTTTTGTGATCGCAGCAGCGTGACCAAGAAAGGACAAACTTTGCATAGCCAAGCAAGGGGAATAGTGAGGAACGTTTGTAATTATTTCAATTTTAATTATTATTAAGTAGTCGTAACTGTAGAAAATACAAAACCCAGAATGTTTTCGTATTGGTTCTAAGATTCAGTTACGGATTTTAGCAATAGATGGCGCTATTACGTCCTGGAAACATCAATCTATAAGGAAATTACATCATCAAAAGATCTTCTTTCATGAACTGAACTGATACTGATCAAGCTAGAGAGAATTCCAGATACTTTAAGATCAAACATAATTACTTCATAATAATTCGTAAGCAGAGTACTCAAGTAACCCATAAACATGCTCTTTCACAAACCTACACCCATTTTATAAAATCACCTTCTCTGTAAAAATAAAAACGTTTAATATTTTGACACCTTCCAATTATGTAAATCAAGGATGGTTTATGTAATCTGCTTAAAAGAAAATAATTCCTCTGTAAAGTAAATAACAATCATGCACAACTTTCACATAAAAGCCTTTCCACCAGTTTTGATTAGAGAATGAAGTGAAGTTAAGGATGGGGACGACTATTACAAAGTTTTACAGAATGGCTTCATTAAAAGCAAGTTTATTTAAAAAGGGGGAAAAAAAAAAAACACCGATAAAAAATGAACTTATGTCTAACAAAAGTGAGATGTCTGGAACTGATAATCCATTGATAAGTCCAGTTGATAACAATATCATTCTGTTATTTGTTTAGATAAAGAATTATTTTTTTTCAAATTGCTTGTTAATGGTGAGTCAGTAAAAGCAACTCCAAAATACAGAAACATAAACTGTAACCTAATTTTAGAAGACGACGATGTAAAAACAAAGCAAACAGATTTGGAGAAGCTAAGCTGGAATTTTTAAGGTCCTGACTCAGTCAATTCAGGTGACTGCAAACCTTTTATATATTTCTTTTACCAATGCACCTAAGAATCTGAAAATTTACATATGAACTTGTGAAGCATGTGGGATTTATATTTTCTAGTTTTTAATTTTTAAAATATTCTGTAATTAATTAAATTAAAATTCAAAATTTGTTAATTCTATTATAATTTGTTTCTTAAAAAAAATACTTCAAAACAAATTTATTTTTGGAAACGAACAGCATCAAATGAATTAGAATGATACTTGAAAAGCCTTTAATGAAAATGTTTTTTATTATGATTATTTGATAGCAAGTAAAATAAAAATAATCTAATCTTAAACAATATTAAAAAAATAATGCTTATTTTTTTTTTTTAAATTAACTGTTGTATTTTAAAATATTTTTTTATTAGTGCAAGTTATTATTTTACAAATTTTTTATCATTTCAGGTTTTTGTCAATTTTTTCAAGGTTGAAAATAGCAAGTAATATCTCGAATCGCCCCTCCCCCTGACTGTTTTTGAATTTCAATTTAATTAATTACAGAAGATTTTGAGTCAGGACCTTAATGAATGTGCTCTTCACTACTACTGACCATTTGTTAGATAGAATTGCAGGAAGTGAAAGTAAAATCCATAAAATCTTGCTGTAATCACCAAACAAAGTAAATAAAA
This sequence comes from Thereuonema tuberculata, assembly GCA_023159025.1. NCBI lineage: Eukaryota > Metazoa > Arthropoda > Chilopoda > Scutigeromorpha > Scutigeridae > Thereuonema > Thereuonema tuberculata. Next base: position 58,374,203 of record JAFIDM010000002.1, read on the forward strand.
GGTTTTCTTATATAACTGTCAATACGGAAGTTATAGATAATACCTTAACAGCAGGTGTTATGTGGTTCAATCTGAGAAGATTTCAAAAGAAAACAAAAACATCCCTACATTAATACTTTGCAGCTTTTTATTAATTCCATTCTTATTCAATATGCATTAAATACAGATCTTCACCCCTCCTCCAACTTTTGAAGAGTTGGACATGGAAAATTATTACAGAAAAGAACATTAGGGAACATAAAAATGTGATAATTTCAAGAACCACTTACTGACTTTTAATAAAGGCTAATCATCAGAATAGAAAATAAATGAGCATTCACTACCCTAAGTTGGCCATCCTAGGGCAAATTAGTAATTCGTCTCTTTTTGATAAAAGTTAATTCTTCTAATAGCATTTTACTCTCCTTGAATTCAGTTCACAAAGTAAGGTGCCGAATACAAATCTAAAGATTTTTTTTTTTTTATGGATGCATTAGTGGAATGTGCTTTCTTCTGTTAGTTGATTATGAACACCTTTGCAGGCTATTTTCTCTCTTTGCTGTAAAATTATTTGCGTGAAGATATACAGCCAATCCTTCAATTGAGACTGAATTTGAATCTATTCATCATAAATAGAACAGAGAATAATCCTAAATAAAAACAAGGTAATGGAATTTATTGAATAGGCGGGAAAAAAAATAAAAACCTAGTATCTGCCACTTTCCTGAAGCAGTTTGTCAATGATCAGTTCATCTTTTTCCTACTTACTCTCCTGTTTTCTGTGTAAAATCCAAACTAATGAATTATTTTTATTCTTGGTAAAAATAGGGCCAGTGTGAGAATGCTTGTATCTTATATATCTCTCCATTTCCAATTAATTTTATTTTTAGTGTGATTAAAGATATTGCTTTTATTTTAAAAAAGTCAATATCTATAAAAAAAAATATATAAAAATAAAATATAAGTATAAAAATTCAATAGAAATTAAAAACAAAAAGAAAATTGGAATTACATCTCTATACTTACTTATATATTGCAAGGCAAAATGAAAACTTATTATGTACGTTCTATTTTTGCAAAATTGTTGCCGTACAATTTTTGGACATCTTGTACAGTCAATTAATGGTTAAACGAGATGTGGATATATGTAAAGATAAGAACTTTTTCTTTGTTTTTTTTTTTTTTTCTCTCTTAATTCTGGACTATCTTTACTGCCGACTTTTACCAATACTGAACTTCCGCCCCAAACAATTTGTTCCCAAGCAGCAAAACCACAAAACTGTTGATGCAACTAGATGGTAGAAATATTTGAATATATTTGTACATAAGCACAATGAAATTTAGAAAAGTTTTTTTTTTTTTTTTATTTTATACTTCTAAAATTTTATGGGAATTGAGAGTAATCTCATCAATTATACAAAACTTCTGTATTATTCCTATGAAAGAAGTACAGCTCGAAAACGCCTTATCTGCCAGATTCCAACATATTAAGCATAATTCAGTACAATTATATTGCTAAAAGTACATGAGATATGCTATTCTGGGAGAAAGGAAGTAAAATGTTGATGGGATCTATGCTCTGGCATATGTACAAGAACTTTTAGTAATAAGAAACAATTTTAAAGCATACCTTCAATCAATCAACTGGCTAACTGAATTATAACACAGCAATAATTCACATTCCACACTGAACTCTGCGTTCTCTTACAAATTTTTCTTGCATCCTCGATCCTCCCAAATAACAGCCCTCTAGTACATAAGAAAGCATGGATATCTTTGCAAATCCTAAAGGATACCCATCAAAAAAACAAATTTTATAAATCTTCTAAAGAATTAAAAAATAAAAAATCCTTTCCACTAAAATGCAGAACATTAAAATACTTCAATCAACGAATTCTTCAGAGAAAAAAACCAATCAAGTCCCCAATAAAAAATATATGACGAACATTATAATTAATTTTTTTGCTAAATTTTTAACTCAAATAATAAGATACTATATTGCTAAATTACTGAATTAGACTGTTACATTTTTTTTTTCTTGTTAAGCCCTTTTTCAAGAATAAAATACCTCTTAACATACTTTACTATCGGGAGGGAAGGGGGGGAAAGGAATACTCTTACGAAAGAAAACTACTGCCCAACGTTTGAAGGCAACTTTGCTTTCTCCTACTAGTAAAAACAAAAAATCCTTTACTTGAGACTCGACAATTTGGAAAGTTGTCATCCTAAGTAATTCATTTTCTTTGAATAACTGCATATTAAAAACAGGAATTTACTAAAAAGGCAAATAACAAAATTATACTAATCTACTCATTGTAACTCATTAATCAATAATAATGATAATAATAAAAGAAGCCTGAAGACTCTTACATGGTTATTTTTATGTCTCAGTGATTTTATATTAAAAAAAAAAAAAAATCCCCAAATATCCCCACATAAATGCTGCTTTTTTTACATATGCATATTTAGTGGAGGACAACTGATCCTTTGTACATTAATAACTCTAAATTTAGAAGAGGAACGTCTAATCTATATGTTCCACCGTCTTTGTCTCTTTTCTCATCTTTTTTTTTTGCTTTTTCTCTTTTCCTCTGTACAACAAAACAGACCTCAATTTTTACATATTCCCAATTTTTTTTTTTTTTAATCCTATGCAGTTATATGTTAATCACTGCCAACTTAGTATTTCTTCTTTATTAAGAAAATATATCGTGGATTAGTCAAATAACAAACATCATTTAAAGTTTTATTATGTTTCTGTGCTTATTTTTTTTTATTCATTTTTTTCATATGTTTGGCACCATTGTTCTTTGTATTTTGTGGCGAGTATGTCCTGATAACTCTATGACTGTAAACTTTCTTATTTGTCTTTTTTAGACTGTACATATATTTGGGATAATAAAGTTAAGAAAATGAAAAATGTAAGTAAATCTTTATCTGAAAGTGTTTCAATTTCAGCTGTGGTCCGTGGGTTTTATTTGATTAACAAATTTGGAAGAAATCAGAACTAAAATGTAAAAATTACAGAAAGGTTGCAAAATTTTTCAAATCTAAGATGCTTGTAAATTACAACAGTTAAAACTGATTTAAAGTAATTTTTTGTTGTCACTTCACTTTTTTTATTCACTGAAATAACACTTACCTAAAGTGTGGGCCAAAAAATGATTTATTGCAACTGCCATCCAAACCCATCTTGGAATACCAGGATACTCTGGGTAATTAGTACTGGCAGAATAAAACCAGTAATCGTGATAAGAAAATATTAAAAAATTCAAAGCCGAAAGTAAAAAGCCTACAAAAGTAAGCATGTTAGGGGCCAGCCATCTTGGACACAACTAAAATAAAAGAAACAAAAGAAATTAATCATGATTCTTTTAAATATAGGGACAGAAAGAAAACAACACAATAATTCAGCATTTATAAAAGGTCCTTATTCCAAAGTCAAAAGAAACAAAAGCGTAAACATTAATTTTCATTTTCTGCTACCAAGTAGGAATTCTGTCTTCAATAATCAATATTTAAAATTATTATTTAATGGGAAAAATCTTATATAATCTAATATTTTTTTAAAATTAAAAATTTAGAAGAAATTATAACAGAACATTATTCGCCTGTTTTTATTAAAGTACTTGATAAACAAGAGTCCCACATTTTATTCTAAATCTATATTTTATACCTAGATAACTTTTCTCTATTTTAGTTATAAAAATAACCCCCATTTCTAATATGAAACATGTTAGACAATAAAATCTCAAAAACTGATGGAAGACAAAAAAGAAATACAGTAGAATCGCGGTAATCCGAGGTAATTGGGGCTGATGGTACCTCGGATTACACGGAAAAAGGAAAAAAAAAATGGAATTTTCAACTAAAACGAATCAAATTTAATTTATAATAGATATTAAAGTTACAGATATATAACCAGGTAATACATTTCCTGGTTACATGAAAAGATTCTTTATAAGCATTTACAACTTTAAAAAACTGTCCAAGGTCTCCTGCTTCACAGTAGAGCAATGCTTTTTAGCAGTGATGTCACGCCATTGTCTAAGTAGTAGGGTATCACTTGGGGTCACCTTGATGAATTCTCCTCAATGCTTCTAGTTTCTCTTTAATAGAAAAAAAACTTTTTTTGGCCTTTCCACTCATTTTTGCAAAATATAACTGGAACTGAACAAAAAAAATGAGAACGAACGGGTCACAGTAGCAGACAGAATGATACCCACTGACTTGGATGCAGCTGCATCTCGGATTACCGCGACTCTACTGTATATAGGTTTAAAGGATTTTTAATCCATCTCCCTCGATGAGGGGGATTAATTTAGTTAATTAACATTGCTTAAGTCTCATTTCTTATAATCACCTGTTTATGAGATGCCATAATTTTAAAACAACACATTCAAACTGGTTATCGAAAGCTCCGATATAAAAGAATTAAAAAAAAAAACACAAACAAAACAAAGGCATGTTACACCTTCAATGAAGTATTTATAATCAACTT
>JAFIDM010000002.1:58422106-58443307 GCA_023159025.1 Thereuonema tuberculata
ATATTCATGTTTATCTTGCCATCATTTTTATTCTCAGGTTTCTGGCGCCTCTTGGATTTTGACTATAAAGCTCGAGTGCTGATTCAGATCTTGGATTTTATAGAAGAGAATTCTTGGTCTCATTCTCAGATTCCACTGAAAACAATTGTTAATGTTTTAGAAGAATTAGAGCCAAAGGAAATTTTACAGCAGTGCATTGAATATTATGGTGTACAATTAAAGGAAAAAGACGAAAGTGGTAAATTTTTAAATTTGCATAATGGTTTTTAAAAAATAGTTCTGATTCCATGTAAAAATGAAAAAGTGGATTAGGGATTAATAATGTTATATTTTGCTTAACCATGTGATTTTCGACGTGTTCTAAAACAAATGATTACTTGATTTAAACAAGATAGTGACAGCGATTAGTAAACCAATCACAATGCTTCGCAACGACTTCTGATATGCATAAGACAATGTAATTGATATTGCTTTAATTTCCTTATTATTATAAATGTGATTGTTGCAAATGCAAAAGGCACAATTGTTGTGATTGTTGCTAATGATAATTTAATGATATTTTAATGATACTTGTCCACAGACGGACGGACAAAGCGGTGTTATAAGGCTTCTGATACTTGTATCAGAAGCCGTCCTTTGAAAAGCTTTAAGTTTTTATATTTGTTATGCCTGTCTTTTATACATTTATATAAATAAATCTGTGGAAAAAAAAAAAAAAAGGATTGAAAACTTTTGCTGCAGCAATTTAAAAATTATTACAATCACTGATTCTTGTATTTTAGATTAGGAATGTTGGTAACACTATCAAAACTCAATCTTTGTTGTGTATTGAAATTTTAACAGCTCTGCTAACTACCCAGTCTAACAAATAAAGGAATGGGTCTTTTGTGATCCTGTAATACCCATGGCAGGAAAGAAATTCCTAGCATTTGACTGCTCATCTGATCTGAATCTTGAGCATTTTTTTGGTATGAGCTGGAACTCTGCTTTACGGCAATGTTTCCTTTGTCTTTCAACGTTACGCTGATAACTCATTGAAGATTGAATTTTTTAATTTTGCTTTATGCACTGATTGAAAGTGTTCTGTAAGGAATTATTGCTGTGATTCAGGTCAAAAGTTGGGCTCGTACATTAAATTCCTTTATAGATGACCACTTTTGTTAAGTTAGCTGGAATCCATATATTTTTTGAAAGGTAGCATATGATTGTATGCTTAACCATGGGCTAGAAAGACAAAAAAAAATATTGAAAGAAATTGAAGCATATAGGTGAGATAAAAGAAAGACTTCTAATAGTTTATTAATGCTTTTCAATGCTTCAATTTGATTAGCATCTTCACTGAGTTTTCTAATTCTCTCTATATGGAGAAATATATGAAAAATTCTTCAGTTTCCCCTACTTTGCAATTTATGACAATGTACAATTTTCTTATATAGTAGAATAAATCAGTGTAAGCTGTTGTAAGGCAGAAGCCTTTAGAAAAAGCAGTTTTGTGGCCTTCTCCAAATCATTGTCAATATCAATGTGTTTAATAACAATGTAATGCAACATTTTAGAACAATTTTAAAAAATAGACAAAAACAAATGATATTTAGACAGTTTTTCCTCAAAGAAAATCAAGTGGTGATAATGCTAATAAAAATAAACCACAATTCTCAATTAGTGATTCCAGAATAAAGAAGGGTAATTCAAATTTCAGTGAACAGTAATATCTCTCCTACTATTATTCTTGATTGATTATTATATAATATTTTTATGTATGTATGTACACACGTACTATTATAAATAAAAACATTCAATTATTGAAATTAAATATACTTGTTTTATCATTATTAACCAATATGATCTTTTAAAATAGACACTTAAAATGTTTTATATTTGGTAAATTTTTGAGGTCTAGAATGGATTAATTCAATTTACGTTATTTCTTATGAGGAAATCTAACTCAAAGTCAAACCGTCTCCTGGAACGGAACACGTTTGTACATGCAAAACAGTAGACAAAGAATGCAGTCTGTAAGCTTGGATTAGGGATCAAATGAGTCCTATCTAGTCACAAACTACCATGAAGTGTGATATTTTCACAGTAAAATAAACATGTGAACAATAGCATTTATCAATAATAGTACAACATTTATCAATAATATAACTGCTAATTTTAGCTGTAAAGTATTACAAATTCGATATTCAATACCATTATTCATACTGCTTGTAAAGCAGTTGGTTTATTGTGCTAGTGAGGAAGCCCCATGACTTCTGCCTGGCTTATTCTTACTTATGATCTCCTTCGATGCAACTCGAAAATGCTTGTAGAGTATCTATGGGATCTTCATCATAAGTGCAAATGGTCATATTTCAGTTGGTCACAAATCAGGATCTATCTGTAATTATTCTGAAATTTGAAATTCTTGAAAGTCAGGTTTACAAGCAAATCAATGATGCTAATTAACTATTTGGACTCAAATAGTTAATTACTAGTTGCAATTTGGATGCAACTAATAGAGAGTTTTTAATTGTAAATATTTTTCATTTTTTAATCAAGTGCAGCGGCTAATGTCATTTTTATCTGAAACAAATTAATGCACGTTAAATATTATCCTACTAATTAACTATTTCTTTGATCATTTCGTGTTATTTCACAAATAATTAATTTCATGATGTCTTAAAAATGCCTTTATAGCTATTTTATTTAATTATGAGATTTGTTGTTTAAATAATTGATTTCACATATTTTTAAACAGTAAATAAAAGCCGTTAAACATGAAATATTAATATATTTTTTTCATCTTTCGTTTTCTATTAGGTAATGAATTTGCCTTAGATTGTAAAAAGATTTGCCAGTTTCATGCAGAGATTTTACTTCGATCTGCTGGAAGAGTAATTACATTTTTTCTTTTTTTACTTATATGTAATCTGAAATTCTTTGATTTGTATGTTTGAGTAAGAGAGAGACTTAATAGTTATCGTTCTTTTTTCAGTTCAATCTTGCTGAATTTCTTGAAGCTTGGCAAAAAAGTGTACCTGAGGGAATGGTTACAGACCCAGGACAACTTCAGGTTAGCATTTTTTATTTTAAATAATGTTTATTATTATTGTATATCCCTGTCTGATTTGCCTTGTCTTCAGATAGGTTTAAAATTCCCTGTATTTTTGTCGAATAGTTGGTTGACAAAAGATTCTTGATATTTTTCAATGCATCATATTTTTTCATTTATTTACTTTGAAGTTCTTTTGTATGTGTGTTTCTGATTTTCTTGGATTTTGTTTTGTTTTGTTAGGGGATGGCTTTAATTGATAGAACAAGTAAACCTGAAGTTATATGGCATTTCCCAGTCAGTAATTTACCTCAAGATGTTCAGGAAAGGTAAATATCTGTAACTTTTATCAACTATCATTTTCAACAATAAAATACTAAAAGAATTGCACACATACATGAAGATGGTGGTTCAGAAATCTAGAATAAAGTGATGAGAATTGAAAAATTATGATTGGAAGTTTCAAGAAATCAAAATATTAAAACAATACAAGCTTTTATTTTGCAATTGGTATATTTTTAACATTATAAATTTGATGAACTATGCTTTTGGCTCTGTTGTCTTAAAGCATGGTTTCTGAATTGAAGTCCCTAAACACCTTCAGGTTTCATAGATAGATTTCAGGGATTTCATGACTTGATGGGAAAAAAGAATTGCATCTCTATTTGCATTGATCTCCAAGGCAGCTCAAGAGGGTAGCAATGCATCAGAGTACTATAAACCAGGGGCATTGCTTTAAGTTGGTTCCAGTAACTCGGGTTGGAGAAGCAACCTTGACTGAGGCCAACATTCCTACAATTCCAACAGTTTTTCGTGAAAAAGAGGCTCGGCTGGCTTATTTTGATCATTTTCTTTGTAAATGTATGTATTTTATTAATAGAAGTTATTTCGCCCTACTACCTCTTTTGAAGTCATCGGTACTGTCTAGGAGGACCGAATCCAGACTATATAAAACCATGATCAGACCTGTTGTTTTGTATGGGGCCGAAACATTGTCTGTAACATGGAAGGGTTTTTCCATACTTTGTAAATGGGAAGGGAAAATTCTGAGGAAGATTTATGGAGCTATTTATGACCGAGGTTTGTGGCGTATTCGCACTAATAAAGAACTAACGGAATTTTTTCAGGAGCCAAGCTTTGTTTCAATTGTTAAAAGTAAAAGGATTCAATGGGTAGGCCATCTCCAAAGGATGAATTTGAACCATGGAGTTAAGAAACACTTCATTGGAAACCCTGGTGGTAGAAGATGAAAAGGAAGACCATGACTTAGGTGGCTTGATGATGTGGAACACTATTTGAAAGAGCTCCAGGTATGAGGATGGAGGAGAAAGGCTCTAGATAGAAAAGAGTGGGATCATATTGTTAAGGAGGCCAAGGCCCTACATGGGTTGTAGTGCCATGGAGTATATTATGCATTTAAAAATATTCTGAGAAAGAGTCAATAGGATTCACCAGGCTTTCAGAAGTTCCAGGGAACGAAAAAAGGTTAAAAAGCAATGTCTTGAAAGAAGTTAGTAGCAATATTGAACAAAATCTCTTCAATATTTCAGAACAGTTTTTTTGTATTCCCAAATGTAGATAAAAAGGAAAAATACATAAATAAAAATGACATTGGCAGCATTTGATTTTTCCAGTGCCTTTTTGAATATTATATCTTTTTCTATTAAAATACTTTTCCAATTAAGAAATTACTATTTTTTTGCTTCACTGGGTTTGAATTTTGACCATAGGTCATTTAAGAGATTTTCCCGTTTATTTTACCTTGTGACATTATTAGGAAGAAGGATCTTCCTCATTGCTCTTATTTCCTGCTATCAGTATTTAATTCCTTACTTACATATAAATGGTAAACAAATTCACTGATTATGAAACGGCCTGGTGTTCGAAACTGAAAGTCCAAAAAAGATGAGTGTTTTGGGGAATTCATATTGTCAGCTACAAAACATTTTTGCAATTTTTTGTATATGCAGACTATTATTATGTACAATATTTATGAATTCCCTTAACATCCTATTGGGTTCAGATTGTTTTCACTTTGACAGGACATTCTATGATATTCTTTGTATCACTCATCATCAGGAAATATTTTGAGGTCTCAGTGATATAGAAGTAGACACTTCTAGAAAACTTTCTAAATTATAAAGAAGATTTCAGCAATTAAAAATCAGTATCTTAAGGAGAGTCCTTTTAAAACTGGAATACTTCCCCTTATCTTTTATCCCTCCCTGTTTTTATTCAAACCAAGAGAGAGTAAATTGTTCTAATGATTTTGTTCAAGCATATGCATAAACTTGAACATGCATAAAACTCTTATTCAGGAAAGATCAATTGTAAAATCTAGGGAGAGTTAGGCTTGTAGTTTGCCCATAACGCACACATTAGATTTCTTAATAAGATATTGTTTTTAATCCCATATTGTTCAGTTTGCCTATTATTTTTTTTATGATAGATCTAAATCTAAAAAGAATATTTTTAGATATAAAAATAATAAAATAAAATAAAACAAATATATGTAATCCAAATTAATAAATAAAAATAGTTGTAAAATGCACAATAAAGTCAAATTAGTTAAAATAGCTTAATTAAAAGAACTAATAAATCTTTATTTCTTTACTTTCAGATTTAATGTATTATTCACAACTAGAGAGAAATGGACATATGATGATATACAGCCCTATATACTGTGAGTATTTATTACAAATAAAAATAAACGTGCATCTAAGTAATTAAAAAAAATAGAAATGATAAAACACTAGTAAATTTTTAAAGATAATTAAAAAAACAATTCAAAACAGTAAGCAAAGAAATTTATATCTGTTTCCCTCCATCCATACATTTGAAAAATGAGAATCTTATGAATTAAAATCGTAATACGTAGATGGTGATCCTCTACTGCAGAACACCACAATATTTTTCTTCGTATCTGAGATATCGTCAGTAATTATTTTAACATTGTAATAATGGGATTCAACAACAAAACTCCAAATTTTGAGGGAATGCAGTATTGATGGTTTATCCCTCACAAAGCATCTGTGAGTTATCGTGATGATATAGATATATGTGTCTAATATTGCTGGAATTATAGAATATTGCACTGAAACAAACAAAAGATAAAAACAAACAGACAACTAGGAGCATGTTGGGATGTGAGGAGGCATTTCATTAACGTTGTCTCACAAAGTTTCTAACATCCTGATGATGGTGCTCAGATGTAGAATGATGAACTAATGTATCAAACTACAAATGGAGTAGATATATTTTTGTTTTGCCATCTCCGTATATTTGGAGTGAAACATCATCCTACTTATTCTCTCAGTTTCAGTTAATAAAGCATTTGTAAGATGCTCTTGGAAAGCATGACTGTGGTATCCCTCTCAATTAAACTTAACAAGAGTTGGATGTGAGAATAATTTCTTATACCAACTGTATTTTTATGTTTACAGAAGAACCTCGATTATTCGAAACTCATTTAACCGGAACCTCGTTTAACCGATGTCGGTTTCCTTAAATTTTTTTGGGGGGAAATGAAGAAGTTCTCCCCCTCCCCCCCTCCTCGGTAATTCCATTCTATTGTCCACCTTTGCCGGAAATTCCATTTGTCTCCAAGACCATCTGCCTTTTGCCTTTCTATTGGCTACTTTCTGTCCAACTCAGAAGCGTTGGCTTTACCGAAATGAAGAACATTCATGGAGCCCACTAAACGAAAACACGTTTTGTTAACAGTGGAACAGAAGTTCCAAATTGTGAGCAGAATTGAAGCAAGCAGGTGAAACTTCTAAAATAAGCAACTTTGATGCTTTTGAAAGTTTTGCTAAAGGACTGATGTGGATGGAGCAACAGACTGACTGTGATTCTACAGAACTTATTATGCCACTGAAACAACTTCTGGACAGCGGCTAAACGACATTAGTCATGCTTGCAGCAGAGCAAACTTCCGTTTAAGCCAATGTAAAGTATGCATCGTATGTCATATAAACATTTACATTGCATTTTCTGACTTGTGTGACATCTATTGAACAAATTTATTGTTCATAATTATAGTAATATAATTAAAAACATCAGATTTTAGTTATTTTGTACATGTGTACGTGTTTAAAATCCAGTGTTAAAATTTTTGCGATCTGACTGCCATTTTTAAGTGCTCTCTTTTAGCCGGAATGTTCGATTTACCGATGGAGGTCCGGTCCCGACCACTTCGGTTAATCGAGGTTCTACTGTATTTCAGAATGTGAAAGAGTTGCAAGAATCTGATAAGTCACTGACGTCACTGCAAGAAATAGGATGACGGAAGTTTGTTGTAATTTCAAATTCAGTTTCATTTCTATACATCTCCAGACCTTATCTCGCCCATTTCCTGCAAATTGGAGGAACGACTTTTAATTTCAATACATATGTCCTGAGGAATAAGTCTCCTTTTTAGCTGTACTTTTCCCTCTTCTCTTGCTACTGATTAGTCTATTTATGTCTACATTTACAAAAGAAGTTTTAATATGTGAAGCTGATATAAATTTAGTATTTTTAATGTATGGGTTTTAAACTTCAAGATATTCCTTGCTTTTATATTTGCATTCCCATTGAACTATCATCACCCAAGTACTTTGTAGGAAATAAGCATTTTACAGTAGAACCTCATTATAACGGACAGTTTAAAAAAAAAAAATTGGCAGCCTAGAATTAAGGTGAGCGAAGTGAAAGACCATTTAAATTTTATTACTCAATATGTTGAACAATCGGCAAATGAAAATATGTTTGCATATTATGAAAACTTACGGCATTTCCGTCAGTTATTAACTGAAGAAATAAGCAGCAAAGAAACCCAGCAGAAAATATATATTTTATTTTTTCAAACCAATGAATGTAAGCAATCAACACGAACCAGGACCTTCTTGTTCTAAAGATTAATGCATTGTATATTTTGTACACATCTTTTTCAATTCAACCTATTATGTTGAAGGCTGTTTTTTTATTTGATATATAATAAACACTTTTTATAGCTAACTATTGTACTTTCATTGATGTACACCCTGCTGCATTAGACCCCTATAAGAATTGTTTGTTATAAACCGGACTTTCATTAAAACGGACAACCTTCAGCCCCTATTAGTCCGTTATAATGAGGTTCTACTGTACTTTCAAATATAAAATTGTTGAATTTTCTTCTAAAGTAGTGGTAAATTGATTTGACATTTCTTATATTTTTGTTAGTTGAATGTGGTCTTTCAGAATAAGCAATCCAAACAATGCTACCTGGAATAATTAATGAAAAGAAATACTTCAGTACAATCTTGAGTTACTTTAACTCATATGTTAGTTCACAAACACATGAACTATATATTCAAATTTTATATTTCTTCGCAAACTGGCGTCAGCTTTGGTAGCATCCAGATGCTTTCTGATGTTTGCAATGTTCTCAATTTATTTTTAATTACTAAACAGTTGGTTTTGGACCTTAGCATAGAGGTATTTGTAAGTCTGTGGGCCAATTATATTTTATTTTTTTACATAAGAAAATATATAAACTCCGTAGTTTTACTTTGATATTTTGTGGTTTTATTTTATTTTTTTTCTTTTATTATTCTCCTTAAAGAAAGATCTCTCGTTTTCAGTCCCTTTTAGTCTACATAATCTCTCTCCTTTTTTTTTTAAGTTTGTGCAACTCTTTAACTCATAATCAGTTTCCTTCAGTAATTTTATTTTACATTCTAATGGAAAGTTTCTTCAAATCTTCTTTATTAGTGATTTAACAACCTCCCAATTGAATGTGAATGCCTTATTAACAAAGTTTTCAAGATCTATTGTGATTAAAGGAATCCGATATTACAATGCAAAATAAAATGTAAGTTATATTTTCTTTATTATTGTTATTATGCTTGAATTTTAATAAATTTTAAACAGCCTGAATCGTAAATGTTAATATGCATAAGGTTATGAAAAACATTGTAGCGTTATTGAACTTATATTTTACTTAATTCATATATTTAACGGTATGTCCAAATTTCAGATGAACCTATATTTGTTAATGCAATTTTGAAAACTGAAAAGCAACTTCACTTTATGCTAGTATGGAAGATTAAAATAACTTTATTATCTTATCTAGGGCAAGATTTTGATTAATTATGAATATGGTGAACTACATTAAAACATTGTAGCATTTTGTGAATTTTGATAAAAAACATTTTGGCACTCATAAAAGTAAACGATGAGAACTTCTATTGAAAACATTCTCTTGAAAAGACAAATTATTTAGATAAATTGCTGTTGTTAAAAATAATAACACTTATTTTTTAGCATTATTATTTTTAACAATAGCAATTTAATCTAAGTAATTTGTGCATTTTCTAGAAGTTTTTCAGTAGAAGTTCTCATTTTTTACTTTTATGGGTGCCAATATGTTTTTTATCAAAATTCCCAACAATGCTTTAGTGCTTTAATATAGCCCACCATATTCATAATTAATCAAAATCTTGCTCTAGGTAAGATAATAAAGCTATTTTAATCTTCCATAACTTATTAGCATAAAGTGAAGGTGCTTTTTTCAGTTTTCAAAATTTTTCAGTCTTCAGCAATTAACTTTTTTTTTTTTTTTTTATAACATTAATTTCCAAAGGATTATAGAATTTGAATTATGTGCATATTTTAAGTCACAATTAAGAGAATGAGTTATAAAAGTTCTCATAAAATATGCTTACAAACATTTTAAAGTCATCAAACAAATGTGTACATATCAAAGTCCTAATAGACTTAACAACAATGCTATTTGTTTATCGTTACTTACAATGAAGAAATGAATTTTTGAAATAAACAAGGGGTAACAGTAATGACAGAGTTAAAGCAATAAATACGATTTTGTCAGTGTTTTGCTAGCATAATTTGGCAGGAATAGTATCACACAACCTGAAGTCAACCATAATATATCTAATTGTTCCATACCTTTTTTGTAGGTCCTTTCTCCTGCAATAGTTATTATAATAAAAGATCTTCAACATCTCACAATTAAACGTAATATTTTACATTTATTATTAAAAAGCAAGTTTTCGAGTGAATATGCGTTCCTTCTTTCTCAAGCCTATTTACAACAATAAGTTAGCGAAATTTTTTTAAATAATCAAATTTTTTGAATACTGGTAGCAGGTAATAATTTGATTATTCAAAAAAATTTCGCTAACTTATTGTTGTAAATAGGCTTGAGAAAGAGGGAACACATATTCGCCTTGAAAATTTGCTTTTTAATAATAAATGTAAAACATTACATTTAATTGTGAGATGTTGAAGATCTCTTATCATAATATATCTATTAGTCTCGGCATTCCTGGCAACATTCTTTGGATCAAAGTGATAACATGATTTTAGACATACCATAAGATATTTCTTGCAGGTTAAAAGAATCTGTTATTGCACATTCTACACATTAATTTCCATATCAGTTTCAATCAAATGACTGTATAATATCTGGGTGTGGTTCATTGTCTGAAATGGCGACGCACCATTTTCCAATTAAATCTATTGCTTTTGTTACTATTGATAAGATATCCATTATTTCTTCATCAATACCAGTAATGTTCACATTGAAAGTGAATTTGTTTTGTAATAATCTTCATCTTAATTTACGATGTTCTGAAAATTGATATCTTATATTAAAAACATTTCTGTGATAACATGAATCTAATCGTTTCTGATCATGGTTTTGGTATCTCGACAACATTTTGAGCGGCCTCTTTGTTTGGCTTTCCTTCAATTCACTGTTTCTCTATAATTAAATAAATTTGACAGTAATTGTTATTCAAACTTTTAAGGTTAACTGTTCAATTGCAATGGTAATTACCTATACATATAATTTACATTGAAGATGGATGTGTCATTGAATTAGCCTTTATTTTTCTCTCTGCACTTCCACTGAATCATTTCCATATACTTACACTGAGCTAGCTGAGAAATAGCCTTGATTTTATGACATTCCTTTTTTTTTATATCTGTTCCTCTCTTTTAATCGATATTAATACTTTCTATGGGAATCAGGTTCACGTCCATGACGATATAACCTCTGCTTCTCAGCTCAGTTACCGCCATAGCTGTCTGGGAAAATGTATGGGAATAATTAAGTTATCAAGAAAAATTGTAAATTTGTTAATAATTGATAATTACTGTAATTGTTAAAATATTATTTATCATTTATTCTGCCCTGTCATTTATGCTATAAAACTGTCATTCCTGTTACTGTTTGACAAACCGACATTGTTTGAACAAATTCACCAATTAGGCATCAGGGACGTGCCAAGGTTTGTTGGTGCCGGGTTGCCAGGCAAAAGTTGCTCCTGTAATAAGCTAATTTATTTGCCGCCCGCCGCCCCCCAAGACATGCCGCTTGGGTGCCTTGCACTCCTTGCACCCCAGCTTGGTGCGGCCCTGTTAGGCATATTAGTTCCAATTCAAAAACTAATGATTCAGACAGCACCAATTCACAATTATTTTAATGAGTGAAAAATTCCTACTGCTGTACTACAGTAAGAATAAAAGAGGTAATAGTAGATGACAGATTAAAAAGTGTATGAATTGAATTTAAATTTAATTACTCACCAAAATATTTATACCAAACCTCCTCTACAAAATCTCTTCTTTTCATATTTAGTAAAGCATAAAAGTAACTCCATATAACTCCTTCATAGTATTTAAAATGTTTATTTAAATACTAAAAATAGCAAATTTTCGGGAACGTAATACATAATTCCCTTCCTCAAGCCAAAATAAGAATAAATGAAACTAACAATAATACATAAAGGAAGAACATCAACAATATAAAAATTACACTTCAAAGTGAATGACATGAAATTGTTATAACAATGATACTTGAATCACAGGGTAAATTTATAGATAATGACAAGAATTAACGTTTACGAGAGCAATGAGTTGATTAAAGTTAATAATTTAAAGAATTTGTACCAGTGATAGTAACACCATATTTATTGTCTGCTTTAATAAAGTCTCTAATAAACCAATGGTGATGAGGTCCACTTTGATGCCTTCATACCTATTCAAGTTACTGTTTCTAGTATTCTTTATGATGCAACTTTCTATTATTTTCCTTAGTTTCCAATCAGATTCTTTATATAAAATCTTGACTTCTTCTTCCATGATATGACCTTTTTCTAAACAATGATGGGCTATGTCTGAAGCGTCATTGTCTTTGTTCCTTAAGGCTCTACCATGTTCAGAGACTCGCTCCGCTAACGTTCTTTTTGATTCTCCAATATAGAATTTTCCACAAATTTTGCAATCAATACGGTAAACAATTCCCATTTCATTTTGTTTATTTTTACTATTTACTTTTTTACATATTATATTTTTGATTTTGTTTTTATAGGTGAAACCAATATTGATGTTAAAATTTTTACATATTTTCTTTAACATCATGCTGTTAGCATTAAGATAAGGAATGAAAATTTTATTCTGGATTTTATTAATTTCTTTAATTTTAAATTTGTTGTACTCACATATTTGATTATTGATAAAGTTGATCGGGTAATCGTTTTTAATGAGAAGACTTTTCAAATCTTGGATTTTTTCTTTATAAGTAAACTCATCGTTAGTATTTTGATCTAATCTTCTAATGTAGTTTTCTATAATGTTCTTTTTGATGTTTGACATGTGTCCTGATTTGAAGTTTAAAATGTGGTCACTCTGGCAAACCTTTTGTATTGATTGCAAAATTTGTGGAAAATTCTATATTGGAGAATATAGTAGACCCCATCACCATTGGTTTAATTAGAGACTTTAAAGCAGACAATAAATATGTGGTTACTATCACTGGTACAAATTCTTTAAATTATTAACTTTAATCAACTCATTGTTCTTGCAAACGTTAATTTTTGTCATTATCTATAAATTTACCCAGTGATTCAAGTATCATTGTTACAACAATTTTATGTCATTCACTTTGAAGTGTAATTTTTATATTGTTGATGTTCTTCCTTTATCTATTATTGTTAGTTTCATTTATTCTTATTTTGGCTTGAGGAAGGGAATTATGTATTACGTTCCCAAAAATTTGCTATTTTTAGTATTTAAATAAACATTTTAAGTACTATGAAGGAGTTATATGGAGTTACTTTTATACTCACCAAAATGTTATGAATTCAGTTTTCTGATGTCTCCCTAATGCTAGAAGGTTATGTAGCGAATCTTAGTGGCAAAATTTTTAAACAAAATTATTCTTAAAGTTAACAAAGGATATTAAAATAACTCCTGTAACAGCAATGGCATTGACTCTGGGACATTCGAAAAAAAATTAAATACATTTAAATTAAAAGTCAATTTTAACTCAACTCAGTTGTTTTTGTAGTTGTAGTTATGTAGTGAACAAAAATAAGTCCTTTCATTAAAAAGTTTTTTCGCCTTTTTATGTAGTAAATTAATGAGTATCAGTAACCATGTGTTCTACTAGGACGTCAGTTTTTGATGTTTTTTGCGTTGTTTTGTAGATAAGTAAATTTTTAAAAAGTAGAAATTACTATTCTATTCTTAAATACTTTTCTGCCATCACAGCTCTAGGGATGTATTACAGGTTTTTTACAAGAATAGTCAATTTTATGTCAATTTTGTGTTTTTCAAATACTGGGACATCAAATGCTACTCTAATGATGGAATGACCCCTAAACATGTTAGTTAATTTCTTATTTATAATTGCATTTGGAAAATTTGATGCAATCTATTTCTTTTATTAAACCTTTTCTAAATGCATACAGATTAGTTGAGAGTTTTCAGGAAATAAAAAAAATACCTAAAATCAGTTCTTTTTTTTTTTTCTAGGGTAAGAAAGAACTACAATCTTGGAACTTCTGTGAAAAGTAAAGAAGAATGGTTATGTATTCTTGAAAAAAAAATATTTAATTCTTACCTCAATATTTAAAAGACGAAATGCCGTAGAAAAGACATTTAAGTGTTTTCAGCATATTTTTTTTACATAATTGTAAATAATTCCATCCTACGGCTGTGGCGAGTCATGCCTACATTTTCTAGATTGAAGTCGCTTGCATTTACAGATCTGATGATCTTTTATTTCATTCATGCCTATCACAACATATATGATATCTTCAAACTTGGACAAATTCTCATCACAACCTGTACTGACTCATAACTTCTACATAATTATGATTTGAGATATATATATATATATGTGTGTGTTTGTTCATTTAAAATTTTCAAATATTTTTTTTACATCCTCATGTAATTATTGAAATATTCATTAATTTAGAACTATTATACAGCTGAGTGAATAGATCAGTTTTAAGAAAATTCCTCCGAATCTTTATTGTATAATTGCCATACATTTTGTTTGTTTTTATATTAAGTTTTGATATTCATGTTTAATTTCGATATCTTCTGAAACACTTGTGAAAGTGAGATCAAACCTGATCTTTGGCATTATATTACAGATAGGTGAACTTTTATTTTATTGAGATATTATATATTTCAACTACATTAATTAACGAAGCTTCTTCTGCACTTCAACCTTTACATGTTGCACCACATACATTCTCATCTTTGGATATCAGCTGAGAATGTATCTGTGAATATTAGATAGAGAAGGAATACACCAAGTATGGGCATACACGAGGTCAACGAGAGCCACATTCTAGATTTTCATTTCGTATAAAGAGCCACACCATAGTACTTTCCATAGTATTAAATACACAAATTCAAATTTAATTACATTTCTATACACATCTTAATTATAAAGTATAAAAAAATACATTTATAAGAAAATAAAAAATGAGAAAGAAAACACAAAATAATTAGTTCAGAATTTAATATTTTTTTTTTTTTTAATTCTGTATTTTTATCAAGAGATATTTGGAGCCGCACTTAACCCAACGAAGAGCCGCATTTGCCCACGGTCTGGAATATACGTTAAGAAATAAATATGTAATATCTCCTTATTTTTTTATTAGAAGTATTTCAATTTATTAAAAACTAGCCGGATACTGTTGCATCGCTCCGGAATCCTTGCATATGTAACATAAAAAAAATGCTTTATTTTATTTAGCAAATTAATATCGAGATATATGACTTTCCAGCCTGTTGTGACCTTCTCCGCTTAATTCAGGTGTATTGTGAGATGGTGCCACACACTTCATGGCCATTTCCCACCCCACCCCCCCCCCCCCCCCCAAAAAAAAAAAGAAGTTATTTTTATACTTTTTACATTGTCTACAGTATGGAACCTACACACATCTCGAAATCTTATGTTTGTAGCATGTTGGGAAGTATGCCAAACATTTCGAGCAGATACATACACACACACACACATATCCACAAATTTCCCTTTTACATTATGGACAAAATAAAATGTCTAATTATGCTACTTAACTAAACTCTTTTTCTTAAATCTTATCTTTTTTCTTTCCTATACTAATACACTTTTCTCTTGACATGTTGTTAATATTATGAATACTTGAACCTTTAAAACTTATAAATAAGATTTCTAAGATTGATTTATTTTTTCGGAGTAATTGATTTATTAGTTTTCTTAATAAACCCATTACAAATAAAACATGTCCCTTTTTTGAATTTGGGGAGGGGTTCAACTTCACAGACATGTATCATTGTGCTTTTCTGAGACTTATCCTGTCAATACATCAACCCTTTTACATAAATGTAACTATAATTGAACTGTAAGAACTGTTGAACTGTACAATAAAGATCCTTAAACTGTAATTTTGTTAGCTAGGTATTATGTATAAAGCATGTAAATAAAAAAATAGTTTTTCAAAATTAGAATAAAAATAATTTCAATTAAAAAAAAAATTAAAAGAGGTATGACTATTAACACTTATCAGGATAAAAACCTTACTTGGTAAAATCTATAAAACTTGGTTATTTAAAAAAAAAAAAAAAGTGAGAGAGAGAGAAACATTTATAGTTTAGATGATATTATTAAATTATAATTGAATACTTTTACAGTAGATTTCTTATCCAACAATTTAATTCAAGTATTAATATTAACAAAATGTCAAGAGAAAGGCACATTAGTATAGGAAAGAAAAAACAAGATTAAAAAAAAATAGTCAAGTTTAAGTTACAATTTTATATATGTCTTATTTTATTTTTAATAAATTAAAATACTTCTAAGAAATAATAAGGTGAACATTATTTATTTTTAATCTTATATTCCTTTTCTACCTAATATTCTTACCAGAAAAAAAAACACCCTACATTATTTTAAAGAAAGAAAAAAACAGAAGAAATAATTAAATAAAGAAAAATGGAATTTAATCCCCCTCCATCCAGCAGAATTGAGTCCTCACTCCTTAGATCTCCGCTCCAATATCTTACTCATTACATTACATGAACACTTCTATTGAATCGAACAGTATGAAGTTAATAAGCTAAAATTCAAAAATCGATGAAAACAATGTCAAAATACCTTAAAATAGGTTGAGTGCTGGCCCCACAACCTATAATATTTTTATATTCTTGAAGTACTCCATTTGTACATTCATCTCCCCAAAATAGTATTGATTTTGGTGATGTACAGGTGTGCTATCTCCTTGTAAGTCAGTCAAAAGAATTTTGAAGAGTAGTATTTTTAAATCTCAATGGTGTATGTGATTTTTTGTTGTTGGATTTGTATTCAAGCTTTTTAATATTAAAATATTTATTTTGTTATTGAAGTAAGTTTTTTTTTGTTTTGACTCATTCAGATTTTTTTTTTTTTTTGTATTGGTAATGTTTGGGTATAAGAACTGTCATTTCAGACAAATTAAATTTGTATTTGATGAGAAACTTCTAGCTGGTGGTAGAAAGGAGAACTGTGGCAATACGAAGGGGATTTTTGTGAGTTTTGGCCTTGAAAGAACAATTCCCATGGTGCAGTTATTTACTTTAAGCATAAACAGGGAAGATGATAGTTGGCAGTTGACATGTCACAATTCTTATCCTTAAGGCACAGCTTAACAAACAAATTCTCATTAACTATCAGTTTCTTTACCTACCAATTGAAAGAATTTTATTTGGTGCTTGCTTAGGCTAACTTTTGAACATGGAATGACAAGTATTGATAATTGTTGTTTCTGCCGAAACGATTATTTAATTGATTTTATAGTGACAGCAGCAGTTATTTTTTGAACTTTTATAAGTATCATATTTAATATTTATATATATTTATATTTAATATTTGCAAGCACTATTACAAGGAATACACTAGGAAATTTTCTCTTATTATTCCAGTGAAGCTTAATTTCTAAATAATAAATAAATATTTCTCCTGCAGGTGGTGGTGGAGAAAGTGACTTCCCATTCTGTAGTATGGCCACCACAATGCCTGTGCAACACCATCCAGCCCGAACTGTCGGAAGTGTTTCATTTGAGTAGGAGCAGGTGACCACTAAGACTGGGAAGTTGAGTCAGTGCATCCAGTGGTAATCGCAGATGAACCAGGATCTCGTACATTACTTTTGCACCATTACACAGTTAGGGACTTATCTCACAGGATAAAGATAGTCACTACACCATGCATTCAACCACGTTATCCATTGTCAGGGCTTAGTGAAGAGATAGATGAACCAGGATCTCATGCGGTACTTTTACACCATTACACAGTTAGGGACTTATCTTACAGGATACAGACACTAATGTAATACAGACATCTTCTACATTAATGTCTCACTTTAATAATCACTTCTTAGTTTACTTCCTTGCTGTTAATCTTTGAATACATAAATGTCACAATATCTTTTATTCTCAGTAGATCCATGATAAATCACAGAAACGTTCACTTACGAATCCTTTTTTCATTAGGGTAATGAACATGTTGTAGCATAGAATCTTTTATCATTTTTCCATTTGTGATATCTATATCTCCTGAAGTATTAATTTAATTCTTAGCTTGTTTTCAATGAATATTTAATATTATTCTCAATAAATTCCATATTGAAGAATTTTCTCATTGATATGAATCGGATGCAGACATTATATCTGACCTTTATTACTTTTTGGTTCCTTTTTCTTTTTAACAACATTTTTTCTTGTTACATTTAAATTTTTTGTTATTTAACATACAATACACTATTGTTCACTTATAATTCACACTTTAATTTCTTTACTTTTTAAAATTATATTCCTGCAAAAATAAATAGTTCAAATAGGATTTTGCCCGAATTTGACTTGACATGGATTCGACAAGAATATGCAGGACTTTTGTACTATGTACCCATAATTGTATCAAACAGTTGCTGCAAATTCCAATGATTTTTGTCTGGTTGTGGTTAGCTTGCGTGATTCTCACCATCCTCCTCTGAAGTGATTATCTTCAACAGGATCGTTGATTATTAGAAATTTTTCTGTTTTTCATATTTCTTATACGTGAAACTGGTGTGCGAGAAGCCCATACAAGCAGCCATTACAAAGATGCTTGATCCGACATGCTACATTCAAATTCACTTAGGTCACCAGCTTTTCCTAGTATGATGATTTTTCAGTGGCTAACTGATGTTAGAAGGTTTTTATTTATACCGAAAATCACAGTCATCTGACATATAACATGAAGGAACAAACTATTTATTTGAGGAGTGTGTTCTACATCTATTAAAGCAGTATCTCAGTAAAGTGACTACGACACATAACTAAGCAACTCTAGGATAAAAGTAGAAATGGGATTTGAAGACATTCTCCATTAATTCTTAATGCAGTGTTTCTCAAAAAAAGAATTCAAAGTTAAACTAAAAAAATATTATTTTATTTTAAAATATTAAACAATTGACAGTCAATGCAACAAGTTTAATTACAAATGAAATATAATTATAAAATAGTAAAAATGATCTAATGATAAAAATACAAATAAGTTTATATATTTATAGAAAAAAATATGAAATTAGCTGTTTTAGAATTATTTCTTTTTATTAAAATTTATGACATTTCAGTGGATTGGCCTAAGTTATAATCAAGTATTTCATTTATTTTCATTTTTTTGTTCAAATAATTTTACATCTTGAGATTTTCTTTGAAGTAAAGTTTGTTAAGTTGATAGTAGCTTTTATTGCACCACTCAAGAAATGGCATAGACTGCATTTTTGTAAATTTGTTTTTGTTTTCTCTATCAGATTTCTTTTCATTAAGTTTTAAAATTGTTCTATTAAATTAAATATTGTAAGATTCTAAATAAAGGCAGGGCATAATCTTTTATTTGAAAATAAAATAAATAAATAACCAACTGAACTTTATCAGAAAACTTATAAAAATCTGAAAAAGCATTTAACATCGCTTGTGAAAATATAGGATTGTCTAATGTCAGTTGATTACAGCATAAACAAGTCCATTGAAATGTTGTAAATATCAATAAAAAAAAAAATGTCAAATCTGAAACATTATCACTGAATTTCTCAAATTTTCAAATATTTGAAATTTTCTAAAACACAAGGA
Organism: Thereuonema tuberculata; assembly: GCA_023159025.1. Classification (NCBI taxonomy): domain Eukaryota; kingdom Metazoa; phylum Arthropoda; class Chilopoda; order Scutigeromorpha; family Scutigeridae; genus Thereuonema; species Thereuonema tuberculata. Next base: position 58,441,554 of record JAFIDM010000002.1, read on the forward strand.
CATTGGAAGATTATATAAGGAATTTTCTAAAACACAAGGACATTGGAAGATCATATCAGGAATTGGAAGATTATATCAGGAAACGACTTTAAAATTTTAATGAATTAACTTCCTATAATGGTTATTTGGCTTTAATAATTTGAGCGTGATTAAGTGTCACGTTCTATTATTGTAAAATTGTGAATTCAACTCTTGAGTTGTGATATTATTTAGTTTAGAAGAAAAATGGCTCGTCAAAGTCCTGTAAAAAGGACGAAATATCGCCTTTTAAGTTTGTAGTTCTTTATGAGTATTAGTTATTAAATGTTATCTGAAACATTATTTTGTATTTTTGACAATCTTCATAAATATGTAAAGTGAGTTATATTTTATCAGTTTGTTATTTTTATTATTTTATAATTAATGATCAACAAACTATTAGGATTTAATTTTATCAATTAAAATTGAATATGTAAGTGGACTAACAATATAGATACAGTGGAAACTCGATTAACTTTCGCTCGATTAACCGTCACTCTCTGTTATCCGTCATCGATCGCAAAACCTACTTCTCCGTAAAATATGGGACATTGCCGCGAAAAAAAAGCTGGAGCCTCGAAGAAACAGAAAATGACAGATTACAGCTTCAACATATAAACCTTATTATCTAGTAGACCTACTGTTTTATGTTTCTTTTATTATTATTATTATATTATTTGTTTGGTGTTTGACGATATCTATTTGTTAAATTTCTGTTATTCGTTTATTCGGTTAACCGTCACAGTCTCGGTCCCGAAGGTGACGGTTAATCGAGTTTCCACTGTATATGATTATATAAATAAATACAGCTTAAATATTTTTACATAAAAATATATTTAAATTAGTAATATCAATTAATTATGCCAGTGGTTCTTTATGGTTCTCAGACCTGGAGCACTCGAAAACAAGACCTTGTTCGATTACTGACATTTGAGAGAAAAGTCCTTAGGAAAATTTATGGACCAATCCAGGATGAAGCTACGGGAGAATGGAGAAGACGACACAACGCCGAACTTTATGAGCTTTACAAGGAGCCCAATATTGTGGGGGTGATGAAAAGTAAGAGACTTCAATGGGCAGGGCATGTAGTGAGGATGGAAGAAACAAGGTGGCCCAAAATTGTATTGGATTGGACCCCAACGGGCAAAAGACCAGTGGGAAGACCTAGGAAGAGATGGATGGATGGATTGAGGGAAGACTTCTTGCGACTGGGACTTTCGGAGAGCTGGAGACTGGTAGCTGAAAATAGAGACAGATGGAGAGCCTTGGTTGTTACATCGCGCGGTCCCCTGGGCCTGATCGCGTAAAGTAAAGTAAGTAGTAAGTAAAGTAATATCAGTAAATATGAATTGAAACAGATCAGTAAATAAAGCAACGTGGTTATTGGATCATCATCTACCAATTGAAAACATGGAAGAATTGTCCACAATTGGATCTGTTGTTACAGTTTCGCTTGAGCGTTCGTTCTCCAAATGCTTTCCCACACCATTGGTCAGCAACCTAAAATTAGGAAGAACTAAGTTAGAGCAAACTATCTTCATATGAAAGTTATTATTTTTAAGTAGAGTAACTCAAATTAATAATAAATTTGCACATAAATAGTTGCAGTCCAAAATATGTAATATCTGATGGACTCTTACCAGTCTAAAATATCATAAACACTGAATGGACACTGTTGTAGGAGAAATTATGAATAAGAATGATTTAATATGACAAGAGATGTCTACCATAAAGTA
>JAFIDM010000002.1:58451490-58464469 GCA_023159025.1 Thereuonema tuberculata
TAATAATAATAATAATAATAATAATAATAATAATAATAATAATAATACCCCCAGATTCAACTATTACAGAACAAAGACTCGCAGACCAAAGGCGTTTTGTAATGCGAAATAAAGTGTTTAGTGATGTAGAACTAGAAGAAATTCAAGAAATTTGTAAAAGTAAAAAAGTAGAGTCAACCGTTGAAACAACTGAAGGCAGTTTTGAGGAGACTAGTGGCATGCACGAAACACAAATGTTGTATGATGAAAATATTCAAATTGAAGAAGAAAGAACTACTGAACCACCACTGACACAAATCAACATAGAAATCACTGATGATTTGAATCCACGGCAACAACAGTTAAAAGAAAAAATAATGACACATGCACAAGCATGTACAGAAAGACAAAGATTACCAACCTTAAAAGTGGTGTCAAAAAAAGACCTTGCACCAATCATGAAAGATGTGAATATGGCATTAGCAACAGTTCCAATTTTATCTTTGGAGCAAACCAATCGGTTTGCTTACAGCACAGCTGTAATTGTCACAGAAGAACTGGGTATTCAAAAAAACAAGCCAAATGGATCAGCAAAATCAACACCAAAATGGAAAATTAGACTGGAATTAAAGATAAAAAAATTACGCTCTGATGCAAGCAATTTGAAGAATATGAAAGAACAAAAATTGAAGAATGCAAAAATCAAAAAGGAATTAATAAAGAAATACTGGCTCAATACAAGAAAAGTTGATGAAGCACTAGAAATTGTAAAACAGCAGATAACAGCAACAGCCAGAAAAATAGAACGTTATGATGCACGAATTGTTCAATTTCGACAAAACCAGCTTTTTCAATTAGACCAAAGACGATTCTACCAAAGCATTAACTGCCTTAACCAGCCAAAATGTAAAAAACCTGATAAGAATGAAACAAATCAGTTTTGGAAAGATCTGTGGGAAAATGAAAAACATATTAAGCAAAATGCTGGATGGATAAAAGACTTTGAAAATGATTTTTGTGAAAATCAAATGCAAGATCTTTTTATTACTACAGAAATGATTAAAAAGCGAGTAAAAAAAGTCAAAAACTGGACATCACCTGGAAATGACCAATTACATGGCTTCTGGCTCAAATATCTGACTAGTCTACACCCGATCATAGCCAAGCAATTTAACGAAATTTTACAAAGTGGAAATATAAGTGAATGGTTAACAACTGGCAAAACTTATCTTATCCAGAAAGATCCAGCAAAAGGTGCGACACCTGGAAACTATAGGCCTATAACATGCTTGCCAACATTATTTAAATTGTTAACTGGTATCATTGGTGATAATATTCAAGACTTTTTGGAGGCAAATAATATCCTGCCTGTAGAACAGAAAGGAAATAAACGAAATAGCAGAGGTACAAAAGATCAACTTCTAATTGATAAAATGATACTAGAAAATTGCAAGAAACGAAAAACAAACTTACATATGGTCTGGATTGACTACAAAAAGGCATTTGATTCATTGCCTCACAACTGGATCATAAAGTGTTTGGAAACAATAGGAATTAGTAAAAACATTACAGTATTTGTTAAAAAAACAATGAGGAAGTGGAAGACACAACTAATTGTTGGAAATGAAGAATATGGACTAGTTAACATCAAAAGGGGAATTTTTCAAGGTGATTCATTATCACCACTATTGTTCATCATTGCCATGATCCCCCTTTCTATGATTTTAAAGAAAACAAACCTTGGCTATCAAACTTCCAAAAATTCAACAAAAATTTCACACTTACTTTATATGGATGATTTGAAGCTTTATGGAAAATCGGACGCTGAAATCCAATCACTTGTTAACACTGTCCGCATCTTTAGCACTGATATCTCTATGGAATTTGGACTAGAAAAATGTGCAAGTGTGGCATTAAAAAGAGGAAAAATTTTGCACAGTGATGGAATTGAAATGCCAAATGGTCAAAATATTAGAAACAATAATGATAAAGCTTACAAATACCTTGGCATTTTGCAAATGGATAATATCAAGCATGGCCAAGTTAAGAATATCATCAGTAAAGAATACGTACAAAGGGTCCGAAAGCTATTAAAAGCAAAATTAAATGGTGGGAATACTATCAAGGCCATCAACACTTGGGCAATACCAGTTATAAGATACACTGCTGGTATCATCAACTGGACTCAAGCTGAATTGGACCTTTTGGACAGAAAAACAAGAAAATTAATGACAATTCATCATTCGTTGCATCCGCGCAGTGACATTGATAGATTATACCTACCCCGTCAAACTGGAGGTAGAGGATTACTGCAAGTTAAACAAACAGTAGAAGAAGAAAAACATGCACTGGCAGATTATGTACAAAGCAGTCAAGAACAAATGCTTATTGCAGTTACAAAACAAAATTTACTAAAAGTAAATAAAACAAAACAAGATTATCGACAAAATGCAATTAAAACAAGGATAGAAAGCTGGCAAGATAAAAAATTACATGGCCAATTTCTTAAAAACATCAAAGGAAAAGTAGATATGGATAAGACCTGGTATTGGCTTACGAATGGAACATTAAAAAAAGAAACAGAGGGCTTAATTCTAGCTGCTCAAGAACAAGCTTTACGAACAAATGCAATTAAAGCAAAAGTTGAAAAATCGTCAACGGACTCAAAGTGCAGATTATGCAAAGAATCTGATGAAACAGTGGATCATATTCTCAGCTCATGTAGAAAAATTGCACAGACGGACTATAAGACGCGGCATAATGCAGTTGCAAAGATGATTCACTGGAACATCTGCAAAAATTATCACATTGCAACAACAAACAACTGGTGGGAACATACAGTAAACAATGTGACTGAAAATGATATCGTGAAAATACTGTGGGATTTCAGAATTCAAACGGATAAGATCTTAGCACACAATACGCCAGATTTGACAGTGATAGAAAAGAAACAGATATGGCTAATTGATATAGCCATACCTGGTGATAGTAGAGTGGAAGAAAAAGAACTGGAAAAAATCACACGGTATCAAGACCTAAAAATCGAGGTTCAACGATTATGGCACAAGCCGGCAGTGGTGGTTCCAGTGGTTATCGGCACACTGGGTGCTATACCAAAAAACCTTGGTAAGCACTTACAAGATCTAAATATTGACAAAATCTCCATCGGTCAACTCCAAAACGCCGCACTGCTTGGATCAGCACATATTTTGCGCCGATACATTACGACATCCTAGATTCTTGGGAAGAATTCGATGCGTTTGAAGGCCAACACCAGCTAAAGAACTGGCAGCTGTGATACACATTGTTTTGTAGTGTCCTATAATAACTTTTTAATAATAACTTTTTTTTTACACTTCGCAATATGTGCTTTGGTCCTTGACCCGCCATATTGTCTTAGCTGGGGAAACCCATGGTTTGAAACTTTTTCGAGATAATAATAATATTAATTTATTTTCTTTGATACATTGTTAAAGTCCTGTTAGGATCTCCCACAAAGAGATGCTGTCAACAGGTGCTTGGATTAAGTTATACAAAATTATATAATTACATAAATTAACAGCATAAAAAAAAAATACAAATATAAATCACAAAGGAATATAACAGATTTAAAGCCATTGTTTTATTTAATTTACTAAAGAAATGCTAAGAGAAAAATAAATAAATTTATAATAATAAATTTTGAAATTAAAATTATAATATTAATCTTATTAATAATTATAAAATCAGTCTAAATTAATCAAAAGTTGATCTGTAAATAAGACTAGGTGAGCAATAGCCAAGGCGCCATTCGATTAGCATTTCTTGCTGAATTCTTTCTTTGTTTTAAAATATCGCTGAAATGTAAAAAACAAAAAAAACAAAACAAGCTTCACTGGATTTAGTTGTTACAGGAAAGTTGACTATTTTTTGGTCAGGACTTCATTACTCTCAGAACGGAGTCTGGTTTGCATATTGTTGCTTGGCGGGAAGCCATGAATTCGAAATTATGCTCTTGAATTTAATGAGCGTGAAATATTTAGCAAATTACGCTGTTAATGAAATTGATGCCATTATTTTAAAGTGCTTGTTAATATCTACTTCAATATCCCTTACCTTACGTCCTTTTTTCCAATTGCCTGTGAATGGTGCCCCGCATAACTCGAACACAGCTGCCACGCATTGCCCAGTGCCTCCATTTGGGCATTTAAAAGATCGAGAATGATTAATAACTTTTCCATAATGACTTTCGGGATTCTTACAGGACCGATCTAGGTAGTAGCAACAATTTTAGAAGATTAAATGGTGAAAATGTAGTAAGTAATCTGAATAAAATTCATTTACAGTAATATAATCGATTATTTCTTACCTGCAACCAAAAGTGTGCAGAGACATAAGAACACAATGATTGTCATCATTTTGGATTTCTTAAAAGAATTTCTAATAGGAAAACCTGAAAGAAATTGTAATAGAATAAAATACAAAGCTATATATAAAAGTAAGGATGATCAAAATTGTTATTAGAGTAGGATATATGTTGAATGTGTGTATTTAAATTACTGTGTTGATTAAATTGAACGCGTTTTTTTCATGTATTATTTCATAATAACTGATTGCTTGTCAGTAACCCTGGAAAACGTCAACCGTATCATTCATTTATATCATGTTCCTCTCCTGCCATTTAGGTGCGTTGCCGGTAGTTTGGTATCGGGGATCCAAATGGACTGAACATTTTTTATTTTATTTTAGTTTTTAGTGCAGTTAAATTTTTCACCCGAGATGAAAAATTATGGTGTTATTATAATTATTATTAGGTCTACTTGATATATTTGTGACAATTGTACACTTAAAAAAGTAACATTACATTTCATTTACCATACATATAAATATAGCTAAATCTGATTGGACGATTCCGCGGGCCCATTACTTAATCTTATATTCGGAGCCTTTCACGTAATCTAGTGCAAGGAGGTCCGTCATGTAATCTGATTTGGGAGGGGTGGCACCAGTCCCATATTTTTGAGTATAGGAGCCAAAACTGCAGTTGTGGGGACCTGAATTCTATATTTTATCTGAGAATAACTGTTCGAGCTTAGCCAACAATATAAATTGTTATTTTTAAATGATCATGTGCTCTAACCAAGACAGATTTATGTGTTGATTTATGTGCACGTATATCATTCAACGATTATGTGCTCTATTAACTAAAAACAAAAAATATTCTCTTTTTATAATTTATAGAATTACAGTATATTCATTTAGACAATATACAGCAATTTTTATTTTTTTTGTAAAGTGGCACAAATATTAGCAGTGATAAAAAAATAAATAAAATAATTGAAAGGAATGTAATACAGTGTGTAAAGAAACTAAAAATACTTGCAGCAAATGAATTTTAGTACTTAAGATTATGTGAATAAGACCAGATGAGAGGCAGAGATCTGTGCTCGTAATTCTCTGCAGGGTTTTTATATGAATGGAGAGAGTAATTCTGAATATATCGGAAATCATTACTTCCATTTGTAAACATATGCTTCATTTTCGTAAATCCAATGATTTTTGTTTTCTATTCTTTGGCTAGCTATAGCTGTTTAGAATAAACTACCAACTTTTAATTGTATTCATAATGCATTATTAACTAGACGGATGTAGAAAAGAAGAATGTATTTCCCATTCTGTCATCAGGCATTCAAAGATGAAGTGAAAAGAACATCTCTGTTTGTAACTGATGCGTGTTCAATTCTTTGTAATGTTTTGGAATTTCTGATTTTAAGGATTTTCCATTTTAATTTTAAAGTCCTGAATAGTAAATAGACAGGAAATGAATAGCTTTTACATATTTGCCTCCGTTTTTAAAAATTAATTTCTGCATATTGATAATATATATTTACATTAGCTGTTTTTGTGTTAAATATATTTATATTTTATATGCTTCTTTATATATTTTCTTTTCTTTTTCAGTTTTTTAAATAGTTCTTATATAGTTATTAAATTGGCCAGCAAAAATTAAGTATTTATTTATTTATTATATCGAAATACACAACCTTCTTAAAAGCGAGAATAATTCTCTAAATTGTATGAAGTATTTCGCCACACGATCAATGAAAGAAAAGAAAAAAACACAGGAGAAGACGCGGAACACTCAGATCGGGAAAAGAGAAGCATTTGAGAGCACAAAAATTTAAGGGATATTGCGAAATGAATATAATACACCCCAAAAAACAGAGGCATTTGCGTTTCTTTATGAAAGAACATCATTAGAGAAGCAAATGACACGAAAATGGAAGATGTTGAATACGCAAATGTGATGCAAAATGTTAATTTGCCTGTTTGCCCACAATCTTGTATAAAGAGGCTTGCGCTGCTGGGTTATCTCCACTTTCCTGGATCAGCATCAAGTGGCAGAATCGTAGAGCGACACCTGAAAATGCCCCTGCAACGTGATTTACCCGAATCTGAAGCATGGAGAGTCGTAGGCGTCTTGAAGCTGCCCAAACACAGATGACAGTGGCACCAGCGGTTGGAACCTCCGAAAGCGTTATTAACAGACTCTGGAATCGCTTCAGAGAGACTGGCACAGTACGAAGAAGCTCAGGGCAGGGCAACCTATGTGCCACCACTGCAAGAGATGATCACTATTTGACGCTTATAGCACGAAGGAACCAGCGAAGCAATGCGACTGAGCTGTGGGGACAGTTTCTCGTTGCTACCGAACGACGGGTGTGTACTCAGACAGTGCGAAATCGACTCCGTCACGGTGGACTGTATGCCGGGCGACCAACGGTATGCATTCCGTTAATTGCTGAACATCGCAGAACCCACAGAAGGTGGGCTGAAATGCATCTTCCTTGGACCCGGAAAGAGTGGTTCACGGTTGTCTTCAGTGACTAATTAAGATTCAACCTGCAGCCTGACAATCGTCGTGCCATGATCTGGCGTGAATGTGGAACACCGGAGAATCCATGTTTCGTGCAAGAAAGACATTTCTTTGTGGAGGTGGAATCATGGTATGGGCAGGCATCAGCATTGGTGGTCGTACTGACCTCCATGTTGATAGAAATGGAACGGTAAATGCTGTAAGATATCGGAATGAAATTCTCCAGCCTGTAGTGGTACTCTACGCTGGAGCAGTTGGGGCCAACTTTCTTTTTATGGACGATAATGCACGCCCCCACCATGCGCATCTCATCAACAATATGCTGCAAGAGACTAGAATCCAGGGCATGGACTGGCCTTCACGTTCTCCGGACCTGAATTCCATCGAATACGCTTGGGATGCACTAGGAAGACGTGTTGCTAATCACCAATCACCTCCCATTACACTTCCTCAGCTGGAAGTTGCCCTGGTGTGCGAATGGCCACGAATCCCACAGGAACTGCTGGACAATTTGATGCTCTCCATACCTCATCGCTGTCAGTGTGTTGTAGCAGTCTCAGGTGACCATACACCCTACTGAATAACCAACGTGGGACACATTTTTCACGTTTGACATGCGAATGTTAACCCCGTCTATGTGTCACAACCTGCTCAATCCCAATAAATAGATTCTGCACCACATTTGCATATTCAGACAACTTCCATTTTCGTGTCATTTGCTTCTCTGATGATGTTCTTTAATAAATAAACTCAAATGCCTCTGTTTATTTGAGTGTATTATATTCATTTCGCAATATTCCCTAAATTTTGTGAGCGTGTCTATATCTTCATGCGCTTGATGGAAAATCGGTTAATGCTTATTTGGGTACGATGCTATATCCCTTTTTATAGATCTAATCCTACATTGTAATTTTGACTATATGAATTCCAGTGTAATTTAAGCAGTGATATTTGTTTTTAAGTGCAATTCAATTTGTAACGAAAGTTTTGTAAACGAAAATTAGAAAAATATAGCCTTCATGTTTAAAAGTAATTTTAATAGTGTTCATTTTCTTAATTTTTTTAATTTAAAGGTAAGGGCTAGAAGCAACAAAATTAGGAAACCATTGTCGTCATTGGCTTATAAGAATGGAGCCTGGTTGAGGGGTTGAGGGGTGCCTGAGCCTCCTCCCCCTCCAAATTTTGAAATATATGGATAGACAGTGTTCAAATCCTGATTTTTTTGGTCGTGATACCGTTTCTTACTGACATTCAAATTCAATTCAGTCAGGCCTACATCAGTGTTAGGAGGGCTCCACACTTACTAACGACTAAAAATTTTCAGGTAAGTTACTAGTTTTATTTATTTATTTATTTATTTATTTATTTATTTATTTATTTATTTTGTATTTACATTTGCTCAACATTTGTAGGATGAAATTTACAGTAAAAAATTACATCTGAAAAAAAATAAAAATTAAAGTAAGATATACTAGGAGTGGTGTTTATAATCTAGTGAGTCTTACAATATGAATGAAATTGGTTTAAGCAAGTAGCTAATTTTTATATACCGTATATGCTTCAATAAACGCCGAGTCTCTTATTGTCGCCGGTCTCTAATAAGCGCCGGGCTGCAGAGGGGACACGGCCAAATAGTAGCCAGTCTCTAATAGTAGCCGGATCTTTGATATTTGCCTACCGTTACGAGGGTAAGCGTCCGTATCTTTATAGTCGTGTATAATACCTTACGGTACGTTGCCTTACAAAATGCCGCCGAAACGGTCATTTAACATTGCCTTTAAGATTCGTGCGGTGGAATACGCGAAAGAAACTTCCGGTGAGGCGGCCGCCCGTCATTGCGATTTCGGACGACGAATAGCAGTGAAAGGTAAAGAAGGACATTGCCATCTATCTTTAAGAAATTGAAATAAAGTAGCTATTTGTAATATTAGCCGGTATTTATATGTAAAAATATTGCGTTCTGAAGGTTGTTGTTAATAATGGCCGGCTTCTAATAGCAGCCGGTCTCTATTAAGCGCCGGGAGCCGAGGCTAGTTTTGCAAATAATCGCCGGGGGCCTCTATTAGAGCATATACGGTATATAAATCTTCGTAAGAGCTTATTAAACTTCATTATTTTAAGAAAAAAAGCTTCCAAATGTAATTTTGGAATATTGTTCGTTATGTAATCTGAAGAAGTAAGAACCATAACTCTTTAAGGAAATTTATATATGTATCGTCTAAAAAAATGTAGATATACTAATGTTTTATCTAGTGATTATTATTTTCTTTCAATATGAGAAAAATAATATTTTTAATTTTAATAGTAAATTCAAAATTTGATAACTTTTGCTTTACAAAACTAACGACTAGCATGGACTTATTTTTAAAAATATTATTAATGGTTAGCAATTAAAAATAAGTCTAAGGTAATTTAAGCGACACAGTTATATCACAAAATGTTTCCTATCAATAGAAAATCCCTGGTGAGAAACGCAACTGACTGTTTCCTCAATTTTCGTTTTTATTTCTTTTACATTTTTGTTTCTTTGTTGGGATTTCACTGATATCAGCTTTATAAACAATGAGAATAAGCATAAAAAAATATACATTTTAAGATTGACTGAGCTATTTTTGGAAATTTCGTACTGGGATCCCAAAACACTATTTCACGCTTCCTAGCGATCATCAGCTGAATTAGTACTCGTACTACTATGTACTCGTACTCATAGCCCAGTACTCATAGCTCAGTGGCATTAAAAGAAACATAAACAAAGGACAAAATTAAACAAAAGAATGATCCTTCAGTTAAAAAAACAAAAAAACAAATTAAGAATAAAAAGAGCAATACGGAATGTGAATCTCGCCCCACCCCCCTTCTTGACTTTCACTAACTTCGCCCTGACGTTGGCAGGTTGAGCTAGTTCCGTGGTCCCTAGTTGGTCAAATTCGATAAAGGAAGAAAAAAGAGCAATAAATTAATCCTCGCTAGCAGAATGCTTAGCTTATAAAGGAGTAATTTCTAAAGAAAACATATGCAGAACGGCAAAATTTAACCTGCATGGTACATATATTTATATGAATAAAAATAAGCATAATAACCGCATATGTGTAAACGCTATTTTTGTAAATTTCCTACTGGGAACCCAAAACAGACTGTTTCACGCCTCCTAGTGATCATCAGTTGAATTCGCCCATTACTGAGTACTGTACAATATTATGTACACAGCTATGAGTACTGGGCGAATTCAACTGATGACCACTAGGAGGCGTTAAACAGTCTGTTTTGTGTTCCCAGTACGAAATTTCCAAAAAATAGCTCAGTGAATCTTTAAATATGTGCTTTTTTATGCTTATTTTTTATTGAAACATATATATATACCACGCACGTTAAATTTTGCCGTTAACTATAAAAACAGTCAAAACTTTGAAAAACATATTGTTGACCATTTTCATTATATAATGATAATAATGTGGTCGATACAATTATGAAACAGCATTTTCAGTTTCGTTTTACTTGAAATCTCAATTGAAATTGAATAATTACGAGCTAACAATGTTAAAAAATATATAGTATTCACATGATATCATTTAATAATACGGTCAAACTCCTTATTGCTTAACAAAGTTGTATATCGTGTTACATAGTTGGATTGGAATTTAACATTCTTTATGATATAAGCAGTAACTTTTCTCTGAGCAAAGGCATTAGGTCCTGTCATGGGAACAACTAAAAAAATTCATGAACTTGCTAATGTTAGTAAGTCATTTACTGTGACTTTTAGGAATTGTTGTTGTTGGAATGCTTAATAATATAAAGGTAATTTTTAGATTAAGTTTTTGGTTGTATTAAGGAATCTTGTTATTTTCAGTTCTCACAAAAGCAGTTCAGATTTTTAAAAAAAATTAAGGAAAGTATAGTATTAAATTCTGAAGGATGAACAATTTTTAAAAAATATTTAGAGAATTTTTCCTTTAATTTTCGCCGAAGTGATGATAATGCATAAAGAATATCGGAAAGACCCCATGTCCTCCAGACTAATCCAAGGTAGGGACAAATATGGGATTTTATTTCGGGAGGGCGAAGGTTGGAGCCAATCTCGAAAACCAAAAAAAAAAATACAGTTGTCTTCAAAATTAGTTAGGAAGAGGAGCTAAGGTCCCCTCAAGCAGCCACCTAATCAAAAATACGAAAGAAACAGGACCTATCTTACACATTTCGAGATTCATGAGAGTGGAGACAGAGTTCTCTCGGCTCTCCCACTATACATATACGTATCTTTATGATGTATATCAGGTTAAAACTGACGTTTTCATAAGCCTGCCATGGATTAAAAAAAATAATAATGAACGTTTAGATCTTTTGGAATTAAATGATTGTTATTCAATATAAAATAACTTGTTAAAATATTTTTTACTCAAAACACCTTAACTTTATATACTATACAGGGTGGACATAAAAGAATGGTAGGGTTTCAAACGTCGTTCGTATCCGGTGACGAATTGTAATGCATTAGTCATGTCGACATGCAGGTGTTCAAGTTTCTGTTTATGTCCGCTTGGTGCCTCCGAAAATGGCGACTCAGAAAAGGCTTTCTGCGTGCTCCGATTTGAGGTGTCGAAATCGGTTCCAACATTTTCCATCAGGACGGCGTTTCCTACCCTCCCTCCTCCATTATCATTTCCATCATGATGTGCGACGCCTCTTCAATCGTGCTCTTCCAAAGCGCTGGATTGGTGGATGCGGACAACCACCTCCTGCGGTAGCCACCACGATCCCCTGATCTAACACCATGCGACTTCTGACTATGAGGGTACGTGAAAGACCACGTGTACGTGTCCCAATGCCCAGATTCATCAAGGAACGGATCACCCATGTTGTGGAGGCCATCACACCGGACATGCTTCATCGAGTCTGGCAGGAATTAAGACTACTGCTTGGATGTGTCCCGGGTGACGACAGGTGCGCACATTAAGGGACTTTGAGTGACGTATATCAAACTTGGAAAGTTATACAGTGTAACTTGGATAATTCGAACGTCTTTAATTCGAAATCGTGGTTAATTCGAAGATTTCTCTTGGTCCCTTGAATTTCTTATTAAATCAATGTTAAGAAATCGTGGATAATTCGAAGTTCAACTTCCTTAATTCGAAGTTTTTTATAAAAAAATTTCGAACCATAACGACTTTTCGGCGTTTCATCGTTAAGAAATTCGACACGTAACTGAAATCCCCTTCCCGCCACCGTACGACACGTGACGCTTCAGACGCCATTCGAGCTTCCTGCTGTCAGTGTCTCCATGTCTTTCAGTAAACCACGCGAGTACAAGAATCTAACGTTCGCTGAAAAGGTCGCCGTCATTCGCGAGGTACAAAAGGGTGTGAAGAAGAAATGCCAAATCGGCAACGAGTACGGGATAGCGCCGAATTTCGTCGGTAAATTGAAGGACAAACCAACATAAGTGAAGCTGTTTTCCGTTCACTAAACATGCTTGATGATTTTGCTAACCTTAAGCGACTAAATTCTACAAAACAATCAGACATTGCACAATTTTTTTAAAAACTATAATTTTCTGTATTGAATGTAATATGTACTGTAGCTTATGTCATATAAATCTTATTTTGTTTACATACATATAGTTTAAGTCTTTCATACCATGATCTTTCTGAATAAATATTTACTTATTGACAGAATAATCTTTTCAAGCATTCAGTGGACCTGAAATTAAAGTTAAAAGATGTTTAATTCGAAGTCTTGGATAATTCGAAGTTTTGTAGTGGTCCCTTCAGCTTCGAATTATCCAAGTTGCACTGTACTTCCAATTGAGAGATATCATGACTGTACACTGAAGCAATACAGAAAATACATATTTTTGAAACCTCAACATTCTTTTATGCCCATCCTATATATTTTCTAAGTACCACAGAAACAAAATTTGATATTTAGTAGTCTACTATTCATTACTAATTGCTCCTTTGCTTTAAATTCTTCTAGCTTAAAAAAAATCAGAAGATTTCTAAAATTTGATCCACTTAGCTTATACGATAAACATTGCATAGTATGTTTGAGTTCTTGCGATTTCATTCCATTTAAGATTATGAAACGTCTACAATACAATTATACTACATAGTTGCATACAAACCTTAGGCGTATATAAGGGGCCCC
>JAFIDM010000002.1:58464569-58488678 GCA_023159025.1 Thereuonema tuberculata
TATACTACATAGTTGCATACAAACCTTAGGCGTATATAAGGGGCCCCTAGAAATCTCAAAATGTATATATTATCTCCATTTTCTTTCGGTTTTTTTTGGTTCGATAGAAAGTTGATCTTGGCATTCCCTACCCCGAAATTTGGAAAACGATGTTTTTTATTTCTTTTTGGTTGTTGTTGGTCAGTTCCATAACTTGCTTCCATCCGAAATAAAATCCTATGTACACGCCCCAGATACAAATGTATTGAAAATATTAATTTTAATAGTATTTATTTCTGATAATCGGTTATTATTGTACTGTTTGGCGTTATTTATTGTTTAATATCAATATAATTCTTTGTATATTGCAGAATTAATCCTGCCTTACGGTCGTTGACTGTTTTCTTTTTGAGCTTGTAACATCTTGATAGACATTGTAATGAGAATTTAAAAATTGCACTTTAGTCAACAAGAAAAAAAACAAAACAAAAAACAACAACCTATAAATTAAAAATCATCGTTTCGGTAACATATAGTTACCATTCTCAAGCAATTACTAGCGTTATGTTATATAGTGAATGTGGGTGGCAGAGAAGCCAAGCACTGCGGCCGGAGGTCTATTGTACTATCCCACGGAAATAAGAACAGATGGAGAGAAAGACTGAGAAAGTATGGTGGGAGAAGTGCAGGGGAAATGGGAAAACCTGCCCAGCGCTGTTCGTCCACCAGCACGAAACCCACATGAGAACCGAACCTGGTACTCAGAGGTGAGAGGCCAATGTCATAGCGACAACGCCAACCGCGCGGCCATTACTAGCATTTAAAAATGGACAACGAAATAAAAATAAAACGGTAAAAGGGAGGAGAGGAAAGGTATGTCAATTATATGTATGTAAGATCCAATCAGGAAGGGGTTAAGCCAATCAGGAAGGGGTATGTCGGGTAGGATTGTTTGATGTAATTTTTATTAGGGGTGGTGGGATATATGTGACTCCCATAGTTATAATAATAGAAGTAAAAAGTTTTGAGCGTTTTTCGCTGGATGGCGTTTGTGAGCCATAAGTCACGATGTAAACGTCGCATCTGGTCATTCTATACTGCACCATAAAAGTGAGATAACGCTTTACAAAAAGTTCTTTGACAGTTTTGTGGTTGGTGAAGCCAGTTGTGTGTTAGAGCGTTCCAAAATGGAGGTAAAAAAAGAGAAAATTCGATACATTCTTCAGTACCACTACGACCAAGGCGAAAAAGCGGAGCAGGGGACCAAAAACATTTGTGCTGTTTATGGACCCAATACAGTATCGAATGCAACAGAAAAGCGGTGGTTCCAACGATTCCGATCTGGTAATATGGACGTCGAAGATAAGGCACGTTCTGGTAGGCATATCGTCGAAAATGTCGATAAAATCATAGAATTCGTCGAGTCGGACCGGCATGCGAGCACTTATTCCTTTGCCCAGGAACTGAAGATGAGCCAGAAAACCGTTTGGAACCATTTGCTTAAGGCTGGTCTCACGAAGAAGCTCGATGTATGGGTGTCACACGAATTGACGCAAAAGAACCTTTTGGACCGAATTGATGCCTACGATTCTTTGCCGAAGCGTAACGAAATCGACCCAATGTTGAAGCGGATGGTGACTGGCGATGAAAAATGGGTCACATACGAGAACAACAGGCGAAAACGATCGTGGTCCAAGCGTGGTGAGCCGGTCCAAACGATCGCCAAGCCCGGATTAACGGCCAAGAAGTTTTACTGTGTGTTTGGTGGGATTGGAAGGGAATCATCCACTATGAGCTGCTCTCATCGGGCAAATAACTCAATTTGGACCTATACTGTCAACAATTGACCAGATTGAAGCAGGCGATCGACGAGAAGCGGCCAGAATTGGCCAATAGGAAGGGTGTTGTGTTCCATCAAGACAATGGCAGGCCATACATATCTTTAACGACGCGCCAGAAACTCCGAGAGCTTGGATGGGAGGTTATGTCGCACCCGCCGTATAGCCCAGACTTAGCTCCAAGCGATTATCACCTTTTCAAGCATTTGCAAAATTTTCTTGATGGTAAAAAACTGGCCTCAAAAGAGGCTTGTGAAACTGAGCTGGTCAAGTTTTTTACCAATAGGGACGAGGATTTCTTCATTCGCAGAATTATGAAATTGCCTTCAAAACGGATAAAAGTTATCGAACAAAACGATGCATATTTGATCTAAATCCTATAATCCTAACTTTTTTAATTTTATCGTCGAAATAAGAAAAAAAAAACCGCTCAGAACTTTTTACTTATCCCATTATTATAAGGGTTATGGTTAATAATGGTCAGTGCTGCAGCTACAATTCGTTCGTAGTGATTAGTGTGATGTGATAATGCAGAGACTTTGTCAAAATTAGGAATACGGTCTGTATTAACGAATTACAGTGTAAGTTATAGTTACTTCCGTTCGGGAGTTGTAGCGGGAAACAGACACGGACGGACGCACAGGACAAATGCAATAGCTACCAATTTTGGTCGCTATTACAATAGCTCTCAAATGGGTCGCTAATAACAGTAAACGAAACAGCTATTGTTTTATGTTTTCTAATTAAATAATTTTCTAATTACTTTTTCTGTAGCAGTCATGCAAGATTGGTTTACTAGTTAAAGAACGACGATCATAATGCCTGACTCAGGAGGATCTACCTTGTCGAAGTAATAACAATCTTCTCTCTATTTTAATTCTTACTTTTTTAATTTTTTAAATATTAATCTGAAAGCACATCATAACGTTCATCGTGAATATTAAGTGACTTACTGATAAATGTTCTGAGAGGCTATAGAAATAAACTGGTTAGAAAAATATCATTGAAAGGGATCAAATAATGGCAGAGGTAACGATTCAGCAGCGTTGTATTATGAAAACGAGAAGTTACTGCTTTTACAAAACATTTAAATTCTACTATTATAAAAGAAACTAGCCGGGTACCGTCGCTTCGGTCCGGAACCCTTGCATGTATAGCATTAAAAAAATAACTTTATTTATTTAGCAAATTAAAATTGAGATCGGAGAATATACGACTTCCCAGCCCGTTGTGGCCTTCTCCGCTTAACTCAGGTGGATTGCGGGTTGGCACCACACACCTGGAGTTGCCGCCACAAACTTCATGGTCAGTTTGCTAGATTATTCCCTATCCCGTGGGAATTTCGAAAAATCCTGCCTTATTCCTTATCTACATCATAAAGGGAACCTGTACAGCTGTTTCTTGTTCCGTAAAGGCAATTTTTGAAACCATTATGCACATAAGTTTTAGGTATTTCTGTACTGCATTGTTTTTATTCATTTTGAAAAGATCTATATTTGCGTCGCCAATCAGTATAATTGGACAGTTGTTTAATATATTTTCATTTTTTTATGAATAGATTCTCTAATTCTTCAGTAAATTTACCTTTCTTTGTGTTTTGGTGGCTTATATATGGCTAAAATGTTAATATTTTGTGTTTGATAACACAAACACATTTTTGATAATGAAACATATTAGGTTTTATTATAAAACTTCATGATAAATAACATGTTTTGTTAAAATTCTTGAATCATTTTCCAAAAGATTGCCTTACTCCAACATTTTAGTAATTTGTAATTTAACATTTTGCTTATAGAATGACAGACAGAATAACTTTTTATAATATATGTTTTTTATAATTTATAATAATAATAGCCTGGTATCATCACTTCGCCCCGGAACTCTTGCATATATAGCATTAAAAAAAAACAATTTATTTATTTAGTAAATTAATATTGAGATCGTCGGAGAATAGACGACTTCCCAGCCCGTTGTGGCTTCTCCGGATAACTCAGATGTATTGCGGGTTGGCGCCACACACCAAAAATTTAAAGCGAAAAAATCTGCTGCTTTTGCGCCATTAAAACACCAACATAAACAACAACAAAAGCAAAAAAATCACATTTTTGCATATATCTTGCAAACGCAGAAACATTTATGATTGAGTGATATATCGTTCGATAGAACTTTCAAATACCAACATTTTCTCAATATAATGTTCTCTTCCAACTTTTATACTTATCGTTTAAATTAAGAAAAAGTCAAAATTTGACCCTTTAAAAAGCGACATCTTTGAAACCAAAAAAGTTTTTCGAAAGATTTTTGTAGCATTTTGTTTGTCTTAAAAACATCTACATTTTATCCATTTACATGACCACTCTATCTCTTATAGTTTGGTCATAAAATTGGAAATACATAAAGTATTATGACAGACAGAATAACGCTTTTATAATACGTATGTAAGATAATTCTTTGATTGAGGCTTATCTTTCGCTATATTGACGACGACATATTCACAATTTTATACTCTTCAATTTTCTTCTGTGCTTCCAGAAATATAGGAAGGCAGCACAGAAGAAAGAAAGGAAAATACAGAAGCCAGTGTCGAAGGAGCACGAAAGTGTCCTGACCTTTCGGGTACGCCTAAGGCTGGCCGAACACGTGTCAATTTTCTTCAGTACTGACGGTCGATATTGATTAAAATTGATATTGACAGTTGATATCACGCGCGAACACACAGTTTTTTCTACTTGAGTATTGACCTGATTATTGATGCTTTACGGCGCTTCGTCCTTCACTAGGGAGAGCTAGAGAGAGCGTCTTCGCATACAGTTTATTTCCGTTTCCGGTACTCTTCAACAATGGCGACGCCCATGCTGTCAACGTTTATTAAAAGAAAACAAGCTGCTTCTATAATTATGGTGGATCAAAAAAATGCTCGGAGTGCGTTTCCTATCTTCAAAGAGGCGCCATGCTTGTACGTCACCATCGTCACGTGATTTCATCCGTTCATGTGATTCGCTCGCGCACCATCAATACTTCTTGACAACTGAAGTTGATCCTTTTTTTGTATCAACATCAATTTGCTTGAAATGGTCAATATTGGTCAACATTGATCATTTTTATTGATGGAAACGGTTGATATCAATAAAATTGACCATCAATACTGAAGAAAATTAACACGTGTTCGGCCAGCATTATAGACAGACACAATTGTTTAAAATGAATCGATATCCATTGATTAACTTAATTTTATCTTTGTCCAACAAATAGAACCCTACTTTATTATTATGTTTAATTTTATACTCCTTTGGAAAAATCCTAAATGTCGACATCAAATTTTGATTGTGTTTGGAATTCACGAAATTATGCTACAGCATAATATACTGTATTACAATATTACATATACTATCTTTTCCATATAACGGTAATTGACTTTTTCTTTCCCGGCCAGCTACACACGATTAAGGATGCATTTGATGTATAAATATTTCTATTTTTATATATGTATGAACATTGGCACTAGCTGGTAAAGCAGTTCAGAAATTGCAGACTACATAAAGAAGTATGGAAAGATTTATGCTGGGAATTATAAAACGAGAAACTAAAATTGGACATGTAACAATACGAAACGGTCATAGATTGACACAACAGAAATTTTAACCTAGAGGCCAAGAAAATGCTACAAAGTAGATGAGTTAAAGTATTCCGATTACAGGCCTAAGTCAGCCTTTTGGAGTTACTGCGTTTTGTGACCGACGTGACATGATAGATGAAGTTAGAGAATTTTTTTTTTTTGTTGGGTTCCACTGGAAAAGAAATGTTTTTGATAGAAAGAACTGGAAATAAAGTGAAGAGAAATTCGTCCCATGGTAGATTGAAAATAGTTATATATAGTACATATGTATTTTTTTTTTGTGAAGTTCCTATACTAATAAATTTTTAGACAAGGAAATTAACGTGCGTTAATACATTTTTTTACAGTAAAATAAACCAAAGCCTCGAAACAGCGCTGTCCTCCATTTCCAGCACTAATATCAAAAATAGCTCAGTGAATTTGTGTTTTGTTTTGTTTAGTTATGTGCGTTCTTTGGTTTATTTTACTGTAATAACTTTTTGTTTTACTTAAAACGCAGCTTATTATTATTACAAGTATTTTGATATTTTTTTTAGGCATCATAAAAAAATGATGTCATTATTGAGTAAACAAATAAAATATTTTTTTAAAAATTTTTGCAAGCACTTCTGTTTTGTATTTAAAATTAAAATGATGATTAGCTATTTTTTTTTTATGATGTATAATATGTTTCGGCGAAAACTTGCTTATAATACTTTTAAACTAAAACTATTTCAATTAGTGTAAAAGAATTATCAAGATATCACCA
This sequence comes from Thereuonema tuberculata, assembly GCA_023159025.1. Lineage (NCBI taxonomy): Eukaryota > Metazoa > Arthropoda > Chilopoda > Scutigeromorpha > Scutigeridae > Thereuonema > Thereuonema tuberculata. Next base: position 58,470,751 of record JAFIDM010000002.1, read on the forward strand.
AGAATATCTTATTTCCTTAATATAAGGAGATATCATAATCAAAGCTCTTTCCTATTGCGTTTAGATAGAACGATAGTTCAGAAACTTTTAATGAAACAAATATATATATGTTACCGCTAAAGCTCGGAAGCCGTTAATGTGCACATTACCTAGCTAATCTGCAGATTAACTGATTTGCTCCGTTAATGTGCGGAATCAAGAGTTTTCCGCAATTTACCTAGGTAATGCGCACATTAACAGCTTTCGTATCGTTAAAGTTCAAAAGTTTGTTTCTCTTAAAGTGAAAAATTTTAAAGGGAAAACATTGTTTCAAAAGTTACCAACAGATACATCCTGGAGCTGAGCAGACCTCACTTAACCTAACCTACAGCTAATCGGAATAAACAGTTCGGTCCTTCGGACCTCAAAATTTGAATAATAATATTTTAAACCGTTTGATTCTTCCTATTATAGTTTTTTAATTAATTGATGATTGATTCTATCTATTAATTTGTTGATTGTTTAGTTGTATTAACTTGATTCTTTAGATATCGAAAAATAAATAAATAACATTATGTTAATTTAAGCGTACAGAAACGTTGCTGTTGTTCCAGCAAAGATCTTATTTTCACTTTAACGAGTGCCTAGTAGGTAATTTGCGAATTATCTAGGTAATTTGAGACAGAAACAATTTTCGGCACTTTAACGGATCACCCTAGTTAATCTGCACATTATCTAGATTATGATAACTGATTTCTGCACTTTAGCGGTATCATATGTATGATTTCTGAATTGTAATCTTTCATGCAGTATTCTACGTAACGGACCCTTTTATCTGGCATCTTTTACCTTGACGTAGAGATTTGTGTACGTAATTGTGAAGTGATTTTTCGTTGCCTCTTCTTGCTGCTGGTTGAAAATTCCGTTTGGAGAAGGAAACAGTTTTCTAATAAAGAGATCTGTCACTGACCGCTTCACGTCTCAAACTTCGTTTAGTCTGAATCTAGAATTTGACTTCACTTTCCTGACAGTGGCGAAGCCAGGGACTCCCACAGCTATTGTTTTCTAGTTTGGGGGGGGGGGGCGAAATATTTTGGCAATATATTTTATACTATAAAATCATAGAAATTAACTAAAGTAAATAATAACTTAAATGAAATTTGCCATTTTCTAAATATCTTACGAGAAAGAAATTAGATGAATTCCATTAAATTGGCAAATGACTGGTGGGGAGGGGGGGAAGGCAAGTACCCCCTCTTGCCGTATGTGCGGGCGCTTTTCTGGGTTTGATAACAATAAGCAGGATGAGGAGCGGAACGCACAGCTTAGCAATTTTGATGAATTAATAATTATGAATTCACTATCTTAAAAGTAAACAAACATTTATTATTAGGCAAGATTATTGGAATTTCAGTATATTCCTTTCTTTGATTCTTTTTTTTTTTATATATATCTTTTCATAACTGATTTCAGATTAATACCCCATCAATCTGGACTAATAATGGGATTTCTTGTAGTTTTGCTTTTGGGTCTATTACTTTTCTTTTCTGATGGTAAGAAGAATAAACAAAGTTATATAGTAACTTTACAATATATTAAATATATAGTAAAACTTCGTTAAGTCGTCACTCCGTTTAAGTCGTCGTTTTTCTTTGGTCCCGACAAGTTCTCATACACAATAATGTTTACCTCCTTTACCTGTCACCAAATTTAATTCTACTCCGGATAACTCGTCACCCTCAAAAATGGCCAAAAGCATCTTTTTTCTCCATTTTGCATGCCATCGTCTTGTCTTTCCAGCCCCGCCCCTTCACTTTAAGAAAGCCAAGCCTTTACGGGGAATTTTCGACCACGCCTGTCACTTCATTCCTTTCCTACCCTTTCGGAGGATTTGGGTTCATGGAATCTCGCTGCTAATCATTCAAAGCTGCGACTCTGTCGAGTATAGACGTTTTTCTTGACCACTCCTGAGTGTAATTTCATTTCATAGCGAGTAAGCCCCGCTATAAGGGCTATTTTTTCTCTTGCAATTTCGTGGTTCGATTACGTTTTGAACATGCCAGGGAAACGAAAACTTACCTTGTTATCTTTTAAAGAAAAAAAAAAGACTTAATTGCCCTTTCGAAAAATCAAATGTTTCGAAAAAAGCTTTTGCCAAAGAACACCATATTCCCAGGACTACATTAAATGATATTCTTTCATCGAAACAAGTAATTCAGGAAGCTGACTGCAAAGAGAAAAGAAAGAGAATGAGGAAATCGAAGTTTGGCGAGATCGAGGAGGTTTTAGTTCGATGGCTAAAATATGCCAGATCGCAAAATGGCCGATTTCTTCCGTGATTCTCAAAGAAAAGCCATGGAAATTGATAAGGAGTTGAACATTGAAGATTTCGGCAGCAGCAATGGTTGGCTGGAACGTTTCAAAGACAGACATTGCCTTTCTTTTAAAACGATTAAAATGTGGTAACTACAAAAACTTTTTTTTTATTTTCCACTCATTCATTTGCATGCATTGATTTCTGAAAAATCTTGTTTTTCCCAATGAATCCTACAGCAATTTATGAAAATACTGTATTTCAGTGTTTTTTTATTTTATTTGTTTTTTTTCAAAAATTCCCACTCCGCCTAAGTCGTCACTCCGCTTAAGTCGTCAAAAATGTTTGGTCCCTTGAGTGACGACTTAACGAGGTTTTACTGTAATAAGAAAATTTATTTTCCTTTATATATTTTTTTTGTTGTTGTTGAAGCTAGTTAACTTACGATTTTAACATTTCAGTGATAAAATTTAAGAATAAGACAGTACAAGAATCCAATTTTAAAAAAATGTTATTTTATTGGAAATCTCATAGAATTAATTAAATCAATTAAAGAAAAATAAATAGTTAATCGATAATAATTATTAGATGAAATAGCAAGAAAAAAAATACTATTACTGCATTAAAATTTTATGACAGTCACAGGAACATCCTATTACTAAAAGGGTGTTCGTATAACTACAATAAACCTGAACGTAAAAATGACAGTTACTAAAAAGGGTATCCTTTATATACGGAATTGATTCATCCAATAATAAAGCCATTGTATAAAACAAATTATTTTGAACTATGGGAAGGATGGCTCAGGATCATTTCAATGATTCTTTATCCAGAAATTTTTTATTCAATTTCAATAAGTTTAAAAATTTTTAGTTTGAATTCACAAATTAAACATACAGAGATAGAAAGCCATGAAGGGGAGAATTCCGTCATTCTTCTCACAATTCAGAACCTTAATTATTTTCAGGATTATTAAAGTGAATGATTTCTTCTATATTTAGATTACATAAATAAGGTTTTTAATTGTCAAAATCCCTTGCAACAGACAAAATACATAAATCGTTTTTACATGCTACATAATATTCAGTTTTAACAGACTATAAAACACAAAACATTCATCTCCGATCCCTAAACATAGCGCTACGAGTTTTACAGTTATTGTGCGAGTCATGGGCTTGCGTATTTTACTTCTCGACGGATGATCTGAGTAATTTTTTCAGATAGCCGGGGGAGGAAGGGTTCACTTAAATTCCGAAGCAGTTGAGATGAATAAGTTGACGACTATACATTGTTGTCGTTAAGAAAAGATCGGCGGAGAATTTACAGTAAAACCTCGTTAAGTCGTCACGCAAGGGACCAAGCATTTTTGGCGACTTGAGCGGAGTGACGACTTAGGTTGAGTGGGAATTTTTGAAAAAACCCCCCACTGAAATACAATATTTTCATGAATTGCTGTAGGATTCGGTGAGAAAAACAAGATTTTCAGAAATCAATACATGCAAATGAATGAGTGGAAAAAAAACAAAAACAAAAAAAAACAAAAAACACTTTTTATAGTTACCACATTTTAATAGTTTTAAAAGAAAGGCAATGTCTGTCTTTAAAACGTTCCAGCCAACTATTGCTGCCGCCGAAATCTTCAATATTCAACTCCTTAGCAATTTGTATGACTTTTTCTTTGAGAATCATGGCAGAAATCGGCACATTTTGCGATGTGGCATGTTTTAGCCATCGAACTAAAACCTCCTCGATCTCGTCAAACTTTGATTTTTCTCATTCTCTTTCTTTTGTCTTTGAAGTCAGCTTCTTCAATTACTTGTTTCGATGAAAGACTATCATTTAATATAGTCCTGGGAATATGGTGTTTTTTGGCAAAAGCTGTTTTCGAAACATTTGATTTTTCAAAAAGTGCAATCAAGTCTTTTTTTTTTCTTTAAAAGATAATGAGGTAAGTTTTCGTTTCGCTGACATGTTAAAAACGTAATCGAACCACGAAATTGCAAGAGAAAAAAATAGCTTACTCGCTATGAAATGAAGTCACACTCAGGAGCGATCAAGAAAAACGTCTACACTCGACAGAGTCGCAGCGAGATTCCAAGAACCCAAATCCTCCGAAGTGACAGGCATGGTCGAAAATTCCCCGTAAAGGCTTGGCTTTCTTAAAGTGAAGGGACGGGGCTGAGAGGACAGCACGATTGCATGCAAAATGGAGAAGAAAGATGCTTTTGGCCATTTTTGAGGGTGACGAGTTATCCGGAGTAGAATTAAATTTGGTGACGGGTAAAGGAGGGTTATTTTACATTATTGTGTATGAGACCTTGTCGGGACCAAAGGAAAAGACGACTTAAACTTAGGGACGACTTATCCGGGTGACGACTTAACGAGGTTTTACTGTATTTACATTATTACCTTGAAGGATTTTTTAAGCTTACAATACAATAAATCTACATTTCCCCTTTTTTCAATGGCTTGTTTTGCGTTTTTCAAGAAAGGAGAATGGCCAGATCTGCCCCACCCCGGTATTGCGGTAAGATATATACGTAAGGAAAGATCTCCATCAATAGAACATTTTTTATCATTACGACTTGTCTCAATTATTAGTCCGTTCGCAGTTATATACGTCTAGTTATGACGTTTGAATCATTGATTGTGGTGAATGTGGGTGGCAGGAAGCCAACCACTAACAGGCGGGGGTGGTGGTTGGCTGTGGGTGGTTGCAGGTTGTTCCCTGCATTCACCACAATCAATCAATCACACTGTTGATAATTATTATACGTAATTAATAATTAATATTATCATTTATTTCAAATAAATAATAATTAATTACATGTAATAAATGAAAATAATATTTACTGTTACTGAAATTAAATGATAATTAATTAATACATCCGGGAAGTAATATGTCAACAAGATAAGTCATATCTAGACGTAAATAACTCCGAACGGACTAATAATTGTGACGATTCATAATAACAACATATGTTCTATGTAAAGAGTTCTTTATATAGGTAAATATCTTATCACTATACAGGGTGGGGCAAATTCCCATAGAGTTTGCCCATTCTCCTTTAAAGTGTTAAAGCAAAATGTGATACTCTACTGTCCGACCACGAATACAAGACACTTGTGCGCATGTCTTGGAAAAATCCACATTTCTTCTAATGTAAGGGAGGATTGCCTTCATTCTTGTAAATATGTAGTTATTAAATGTTCATTTTATTTACAGTGAGGAAAGAGAGAAAAAAAAATTGATTTCAGTTTTTTTTTTTTTTTTAATTATTTTTAGAAATTTGTGAACAAAGCTGCGCAAATGGCGGTGAATGTGTCGGCTTTAATATTTGCAAATGTAGTAAAGGATATACAGGCTTCTATTGCCAAAAAGGTATAGATTTTTGATTTGCTTTTAGCCTTAATTTAAATTGTAATAGATCCAAAATATTGATTACATTTGAAGGGAAGAATAGACAATATTTTATCCAAGGATCTGGGAAGAAATAAGAGTCTTAATATGCTACAACACGAAATTAACTTTTTTAGGAAATACAAGTGTTTTAGATAGGTTTAAATATGGGTGTGAATGCAAAAATGGACCAAACTGACGAGATATTGGAAATATATTTGTTTTTAATACAGCTACTTTTCAGGTTACTCATGTTTTTCAGGCCAATATCGTTTATAGGAATAAATGTGCAATTTGAATAAACAGACACACTGGGACTATTTGTTTATGAGTTACGTGGAACCACAAGCAGTTTACCCGTTTTAAGAAAAATTGAAATATTTTGACGACATTAAATTCCTGTTTTTGTTAAATTCATCCAGTGAGATAACTCATCATATTCCAGCATGGATATTAGAATGGTTCGTGAGAAAGAACTCCTAGCCTATCAACTGATAACATCTTTGTACCATCTTTATAACGCTTTTTTTTAAAAAAAAATCATTGATTTTCTGCAACCGTTTCAGTAATCTGTTAATAGTATTTCTGTGAAATGGAAATATCAAATAATATAGAAAGCTGCAGGAAAACCAGTGAACAGTGTGTTGAAGGATGAAGAGGTGAAAAATCTCAGCTGCGTATAAAAACAAGGTAGGAGCAGCAATCCCAGTAGCGATCGCGTAATGCCCCACGGCTTCTATACAGAGCGAATGTTAAAATTTCGAAATCTTTACAACTTCAAAACCCCACAGCAAAAATAGAAGATCTCCGTAGATTTGAGAGATCCCATTATAATAAAAATTGACCAATCAATGAATTTCTTGGAACGGACGGACAGATAGAGATTTACGGCTTCTCCTGCTATGAGCTACGCACTGTATAGATGCCTAAAATCGAACTCTGTTGATCCATTTGTACTTTCAAATGATTAGAAAATACGTAACAATTAGAATGTAAGAGGGTTAATGAAACAAAACAAAGGTGTGCTATGACAAGCTTTATGTTAACGATATACAATAACAATTTTTTTTTTTTAGCCCTTTCTTTGTGATCGTATTTTAATGTTCACATTTTTGTTCATTTCCCTCCCTCCATTATATTTTATTATTTAATAAACTTTTGACTTTCTTACTTATTAAAGAAATTTCAGTTGAAGAAATGCCCGGTAGCCGAGTGGGAATTTTTCCAAGCTCTTTTCTCCTCCATACCGATCCTAGGGCCTACCAAGCCTTCAATAGAAATGGGCACCGGGATTTTTCCCGGGAGTTAAAAGGGCGGCCGGGGGTCGGGTTGACCACCCAACCTCAACTAAGTCCCGTTCGTCACAGAACACCTGGAGCCACACTACCCGCGACTCCAAGCGCCACATAGGCCTGATGTGGGACACTTTAAGTTTAATAGTTGAATAAATCATTCAGATTTTGTTTGTTAATAAAAAAAAAAAAATACATTTTAAATCTCCCCTTACCAAATTTACCATTAATTCTTCACTTTGTTTTTAATTTTGTTACTGAATTTTTTTCTGCTTATTTTCGACACAGGAATTTGCGCAAATTCTTGCATGAACGGAGGTAGCTGTGTGAAACCTGAAGTCTGTAGTTGTCTTCCAGGATACACCGGATTGGATTGCGGTCTAGGTAGGATTTATAAAGATCTCTAAATTTTAGATAAAAATAATTGGTACTTGTTTAGGTAGAGTATTGTTGTTTTCCGTGAATGTCATAGTTTAATATACCGTAATACGATTTCTCTGGAATCATCTTTCTTCTCCATATTCAAAATCATATTTTAAAGTCAAACTAGAAAAGTAAACCGAAGGAATATGCGAAATTATGTAATTACACTGATCACCGTGAAAGGATACAGCTTTGTAACTGTTTTTAATAAAAAAAAATTGTAAAAAAAACAAACTTGGTATATAAGTTGACTTCGTTCTTAGATGTAGAAAGGATGATGATTGACAACGTTAATATAATCATTATAAATACTTTGCATAAATTTTGTTAATCATAAAAACCAAAACATAGATATAAAAAACTGCTTTAATTAGTTACTAGAAATACGGTTAAGGGTGAAAGTCTTCGTCGGTTTTGATAACCTCCGTTTTGTTGGTGTCTTTATCAATGCTTCACATCTGCATATGATAACCCACTGTTAATGGGAGAGGGTAATCGCAGCCATGTAAGATTCTTCTGTGAATAGGCTTAATTGGTTATTTGCTTTTGCTATTATCTTAACTCCCGTAAAGTTTGGTGTATGTCCAGTATTGATGTGATGATCGAAAATAGCCGATTTCTCTTGATTTTTACATTTATACAGGGTGTTTCCGAAATTTTGTTAGAAAAGAATACGATAGATAGACGGTACGAAATAAAAAAAAAAAAATTTCATTAAGTTATGTTTGTTCGGTTTTGCAGTGATACGGCGCTACAGTCGTTTTGGTTGTTGGCTGTTTGGCTATTTCTTTCTTCTTTTTTTTTTTTCTTTTTTTGCCTTCGTTCCTCTTCTTATTAAAATAAATTTGCCTCTTTATAATTTCTTTTTCTTTATTTAGCAGTTTATGTTAATATAATGTTCATGTTTCCTAATTTTTAATATCCGTATTATTTAAAAATAGAAAATATACTCGCAATTAATTGTTTATACTGAAATTGAATAATAAAATTTTGAAAACATTTATAAACCTTAGATTTGGTTAGTTTAACTAATAATACATTTTTAATAAAATATGTATTAAATTAGTTAATTTAAAAAACAACTTTTTGTAATCAGACCTCTTTCATCACCCGTTGACCGCTTAAAATTTTTGGAAATATCCATTGAAAATTCAGTCTATGTGAGAACGTCCCCTGTGTTCTGGACACTTCAAAGATAGTTTCTTGTTTAGCTTTTTTTATGAAATTATAAATGTCCAAGTAATATTTGAAAAAACATCTAGGACATATAAGTCTCTCATGCTCTTGAACTCTAAATTCTACAGTCTTCATATTTCAAGTACTATTCTCCAGAATAAATTAAGGTCCTTTTTTATCTCGAATATTTCTTAAAAGAATAATTCTGTTATTTCAATCTCACAATCATACAAACTGCCACTGTAATTGGAGGATCCAAGCAAAGTAGCAGCCAGACGACTAAAGAATACTGGAAAACAATGCAAGGCTTGCTAAAATTCACTGATTATTTGCGAACATTATATCAGAAACAGTATATTTATCAAGTGCTTATTAAAAATTAAATTCAAATTAATAAAACTTTTAAATATAATTTAATAAAAATAATATGTCAATATATTCAAATTAACAAAAAAAAAACGAATGTGAAAAAGCAGAATTTGAAAAATTTCTCTAGACAGCGATAAATAAGTGTTCTAAAGACTCAAGGTAATCAGTATATGGAGTGCTCATGAGCCAATCAGTGTAAGTCAATAAACCAAAAAATGAAATAGGTTTTTTAAAATTACGTACCAAAAAAAAACAACGTTTGTAAATATGAAGAATACATTTTTTATTGAAAGATAATAATACACTTGGAGGAGTGATTTGGACACTTTGTCAACCGAAAGTATAAACATTAGAGTATGACTTACAGAAAAAATTTCAATTTAAAAAAAAATAACTTACACTGATTGGCTTCTGAGTATTCCATATATAAATGAAAAGTCCATTATTGTGCTCTGTTATTGATTTGTCTTATAAGTAAGTGATATTAAATCGATAGTATCTACCCCTAAGGCAACGAAGATATAAATTTGATAGTTAATACTTTTGTCGAAGTTTTTCTTTTTTAAAGTTTCTCCATTTTTTTTGTATTGTTAAGGAAATATTTATCACCTAGCACTGTCGAGTGATGAAGTCATCGGATCAGCAAGTCGGCATTGCTTCACACGATTCTGTACTTCGATTTCCGGGTTAGAAGTTAAGCTACTGATAAACGTTGGGGATTTGGAGAGACAAAAGTACAACTATCAGTTGCTTACATTCAGTTTGAAAAGAGGCGATGATGGGTGGGGAGATAACTTCAAATGTATTTGGTAAATGATAAATCATAATTCCTATCCATAAGACCGTTTACGTACCATTTCAGTATTCTATCTTTGCGCCATTGGCTGGCCATGGCGTGATGGCCAAAAGATTGCCTCTGTTGCTCTTATTTAGAACAGGTTCTGTTTTCAAAGCACATTGCATTCCATTCATAGAAGCAATCTGACACCAGTGCTCCTGGTGGCGAGTTGAAGATCTTGAAGTCTAATCCATTTGTAGCGGTTATTCGAAATTACAAATTGATATTGAGGAACAGAGATAATCTTTTCCTTACGTTTTCGAGGATGCTTCCAGAAAAAGCTATATTATTAGCCAAAATCATAACAGAATTCCGACCTGAAAATCTGAAGCGACTGGCCAATTGAAATCCGGAAAACATGTCTTTGGTCGAGATTTAACGAGAAATACCGAATCTGAAACTGAAGAAATACAAAAAGATCGAAAAATAGAATATTGTACTGATTTCCTGTTTTAATTAATTAAAAACATTCTCTCGTCTATTCGATGCATTGAATAAATAACTTTTATATAAATCATATTTATTTTTGTAAATAAAATGTAGGTACGATGGCAATTGAGAAGTGTAAATTTTCCGTCTGATGGAAGTGGAAATGAAACGTGTAAGATTGAGTTTTAAAACTTTTTATTCACTGGCAATCTAACCCTACATTTCCATTAGCAGTGTCCACAGAAATGGCACGTCTAAAACGGCCTTTACAGTACAACCGATCTCCTCGACCTCCTCCAGAGTTAAGATACCAGATTTCCTTTCAAATATACAGAGAACCTGCTAGAAATAAAGCTTGCTTCCGATAAAGTAATTATGTAGCCTATTTATAATGGAAAAATTGTTAAAATTTTATAGCTATTATAATTATATTGAAATGGATAACAGGGAACAGATAAAATTGGAACAGATAAAATTGAATTGTGATGAGTGGAATATGCATGGTTGCTGTCGATATAAATAAAAGAGCACTAATTCCTCTTATCTGCTTGACTAAAATAAAGATATAGTAATTTATTTCACGTTTGGTTCGCTCTTCAACTAGTTCAATGGGGGTTTATTAATTGATTTGTCTCGGTTTGATATTTTTCGAGGTTGGATTGACTTGGATTAGAGCAAACTTTGATTATGGTCTTAAAAAAAAATATTGTTTTGTCAATATTAAAACATCTGAGTTTAATAATATTTATCTTGTCAAAAACCTATATTCCGTTATTTTTTTAATTTATATTAACTTCTGTCTTTTGAAAGCTTCGTTATTTTGATGTGTAGAAGCAATTATTCGAGGAACAGGTGATTGCCAAGATATACATATTGTAGGCGATTTAAGAATAATTATTGGCATGAAGGAGTTGGACATATCACAATCAGAAGAAACAAGTTTTATAGGAAATTTGTTGTCGACGAAACTTATAAAAATAAACTGATAGATTTAATAAATAAATAATACATAAATTATTAGAAAAGCGTGTTTGGTTTTTACCTAAGTTCTGCAGTGAAAGTAATTATCTTTGACAGCATCTATTTATAAATTAATGTTAAGCGCGGAGGGTAGCATATTATATTATTCTTAAAAAAACAAAAAAAAATATATTTAATTCCTAAGAAGAAACTCAAATACCGCACAAATATTAATAGTTTCCCGCCCCCTGCGCCTTCATATCGGAATCTGTGACAGCTGTTTCAGCCTTATTTATCCTTCACGATAGAGTTACCAGATGATTTACTTTTGACGATAGGCTCAGAGTGAGTGAAAAATTTAAGGAAGCTAATTCTCGCACCCGAGAGTGGAATCGTAAACAAAAATACACACAAGGCAAAATCATCGTGACACTCACGGCCTCAAAATCCTTATCCTAGCATCCTATGTTGAGGAAATATATAAAAAAAATATGATCTCCTACTAATGGACTCATTGTTTATTTTGTTTTTAAACTTGTACACTTTTAAACTACTGTAGTAAAACCCCGATTATCCGAGCCCCGATTATCCGAGTTTCCGCTTTAACCGAGCTATCAAATATTTCTAGGATTTTTTTTTTTTTTTTTGTTGGTTCTACATTTTCCATTTTTAAAACTTCCGAAAAAAATTCTGAAATTGATCTCACCAATCAACGAAGAGGATATAAGTGAATGGATAAACGCTAACGAACAACAAGACATTACAAATGAAATGATCGTCAATACGGAAAATGAATCTAGCGATGATGATGAAAATCGACATATGAAAATCTCCCATATACATGGACTAAAAGCTATCTAAAATGCTATTGAATATATATAGAACAACGAGAAGAAGCGACACCAGCAATCCTGGTATCCTTAAAAAAATGGCGAAACATTGCTGCAGAAAAACGCCAAAGTAACGTAAAACAAAAAACAATTAAGGACTTTTTGAAGTTAAAGAACTCTTTAATTAGTGTATCTGTATAAATTTTGTATTTGTTAAAATATAGACTACATTTAAACCCATACGATTTATTTTATTTACAATTTTAGCTTTAACCGAGTTTTTCGGTTATCCGAGTTAGTCTTGATCCCCATTAACTCGGATAATCGGGACTCTAGTGTATTTGTATCATCTTTCAAAATTTCAGTGTTTTTACCTGCAGTAAACAATTATAAAGTTAAATTAATGATAATTAAATACATAAAATTAAGATTGAAAATAAATTTTCAATTACATATGAAGTATTTAATTCTTAATACTTAGTAATAACAAATTTCACATTTGTTTTGAGAAAGTTCAAAACTTAATGATAATAACAAATAAATAATCTCATATAAATAAACACAAAGTGCGGTAACTATAATCATATTTTTTTTGCCTGAAAATTAACTCTGCAGTATCCGAAATACATTTACCCCCCCCCCCCCAATAAAATAGGAAATTGCCATTGTAAATTTGACTCCATTTTCTTCTGTTTTTCACCTTGGAGGTGTTTGTTAAGAAGAAGCAAATTTTGCTGGATACATTTTTTTTTTCTTATTCATTTAGCAGATAGGGAATAGACATAGCTCTGTATAAACTATAAAGCATAGGAGATCCTCAGGATTTCCCACTGAAATTCTAGATCCGCATTGATCAGATTATCAAAAGCTGAAGCTTTCTCTCCTTCGACCGTTTCGAAGGATTTCTGAGAGATAACTAGAGAAAAGAGATTCGAAGAAGATTGTCGTGATCTACGTTAAGACCAGCACTAGACAAAAGCAGCTGAACCCTGCTGCTGACCAAATCCAACGTTTACCAGCAACTTATTCTTCTCTTTTTTTTTTTTTTATTCCTCTGTTCCTACAATGGCAGAGGATTCTTACGGATAGGGCTTAGTTCGACTAAATGAAGAATTCAAATAGAATATATTCTGACGTATATGGTATTAGCTATAATATTCTAAGGAAATGGACTGTTTAAAGATATTGTGTTTAATTGGAAATCCATTAGATTTCTTAATGAACAGAATTGTCTCCTTTTCATTGATAAAGTTCCGTATTCAATTGTGGCAGAAGTTGCTGCAGCGTACATAGGAGATAATACAATAGTCCCGATTCTTCTTCTATCTCTGCAGCTTTTCCAATTTTAGATGGGGTTGCTGTGTTTGATGAGCTTCTTCCATCGTTTCCTATCTAGCGCCCACTCTCTCGTATCCCTTTGGCTTTGAGGTCTTGTTCAACCAAGTCTAGCCATCGCTTCTTAGGACGTCCTCTCTTTCTCTTTCCCTGTATCTCCATCTTCATTACTCTGTGCCCCACATAATCTTCTCCTCTTCTTACTAAATGTCCAAACCATCCGAGTCGTTTTTCTTGCATCTTATCTTCAATAGTTGCCACTTTCGTAGTTCCCAGCATATACTCATTTCTTAATCTGTCTTTCTTCGTCACCTCACACATCCATCTCAGCATCCTCATCTCCACCACCTTCAGGTATTGGATGTTGGATCTTTTAAAAGGCAAGGTTTCTGTTCCATACAGCAGTGCCGGTCTCACTAGTGATTTGTATGCCTTCCCTTTTAATTTTCACTGGGACCTTCCTATCACAAAGTACGCCAGAGGCATCTCTCCAGTTTTTCCACCCCGCTTGGACTCGGCAATTGACTTCTAGTTCCGTCTTTCCATCCATGTCCACCGTTGACCCCAGGTATCTAAAGTGCTTAACACATTTAATGTCAGCATCATTCAGCCTGATAGTTCCTTGCTGTTGAGCCTGCGTATTGCATGCCATTTATTCAGTCTTACTCTTACTAATTTTAAGGCCTCTGTCCTCCAAAGCGCCTCTCCATCTCTCCAGTTTTTCTTCGGTCTCTCTTTGTGATTTTGCAGACAAAACGATATCATCTCCATACATAAAGTTCCAAGAAAGCTCTTCACGTACCTTCTCTGTTACCACATCCATTACAATATTAAACAGCAACGGACTCAGGGTTGAATCTTGGTGCAACCACACTTTCACCATAAAACTTTCAGTTTCTCGAAGGCAGCTTCGAACTCTTGTTCTCGCGTCTCGATACAATTCTTGAATAAGTCGGACATACTTTTCAGGAGCGTTCCTTGTTCTTAGACATCTCCAGATTTCCTGCCTCGGCACCCGATCTTAAGCTTTTTCTAAGTCTATAAAGACCAAATGAAGTTCCTGTTGGTATTCACGGAATCTCTCCATCAACCGTCTGAGCCCAAAAATTGCATCGGTAGTTGACCATCCTGGCATAAATCCAAACTGTTCCCTTCCAATTTCAATTTTACTTCTCAGTCTCTTATCAATTATCCTTTCAAAAATTTTCATAGTGTGTGATATAAGTTTTATCCCTCTTCAATTTTTGCAATCTTGTATATCTCCCTTTTCCTTATATATCGGTACAAGTATGCTGTCTCTCCAAGCTTCTGGGATCTCTTTCTGCTTATAGATCTTATTTATGAGGTCAGTGAGCAAGTCAACCCCCTCGTCTCCTAAGGCTCTGCAGGCCTCCGCAGGGATTTCGTCCGGTCCTGTTGCCTTATTATTCTTCATTTTCCTTAAAGAATTCCTGACCTCTTCACTTGTTATCGTCCGAGTTTCCATCTCATTTGGTCCTCCATCCTCAAAATATTTCCGATCATTTTCCACATTAAGCAATTGTTCAAAATACTGTTTCCATCTATTCTGTATTATTCTATTTCTCCTCAAAACCGTTCCATCAGCCGCCTTGATTTGTTTCACATGAGTGAGATTTTTGGTTGTCTTGTTTCTATTCTTTGCAATTTTATATATTTTCTTTTGTCCTTCTTTCGTTTCCAGGTCCTCGTACATTTCCTGGTAAGCTCTTGCTTTTGCTTGTGCAACGACCCTCTTCGTCTTCTTTTTCTTCTCTTTATGTCCTGATTATGTTACCTAAATAAGACTGATAACAGATTGGTTTACTGAGAATGTCAGATAGGGAGGAAACGGACAAACAATTATAAACTGAATGAAAGTTTGTAATGTTAAACATCGATTGCTTGTCTCTTGTGCTTCACACACAACTGCCAACTTCAAAGCGGTACATGTGGTTCAAAATACAATTACTATACAATTAAATGTAAATTACTAGCAAAACAAAACTACATTCACTGTGGCGTATGTGACATTGACAAAGTAGCAGTGAGTATGGAATGACTTTTGAGTGTTGTATAATACGTAATTATACACTCACTTCCAAAAGTTAAGCACGGGGCGTAAAATGCGAAAAAATGGACAAGTACTGCTTTGATTGACATGAAATGTTGCAAGTAAGTAGCTCTATGTTTATTCATGAAACAAAACAAAGAATTACATAACGAGATAAACAAAATATTGAATTTTCATAAATTATAAGATGACGTTCTATTTGCGTCATTAAAAAAATGATGTTTAAATTCAAAACAAACGCTAAAAAACCGAGATTAATAGGATATGTGAGTACCTCTCACCTGCATACAAAGTTTACAGTGTATGATAATGCTTGTTACGAGGTGATCAACCATCGTAGAGTCCAGTAATCGCCATTCCTCCTGTAGGGCAGTTTCTAAAGCTCTGAGAGTGTCTGGATTTGGGAAACGTCGACATACAGCACGGCCGAGGGCATCCCAAAGATTTTGAATTGGATTAAGGTCCGGCGAGTAAGCCGGCCACTCCATACGCGCAATTCCCTCACACTCCAGAAAGTCATCAACGACGGCAGCTCTATGGGGACGCGCATTATCGTCCATTAAAACGAAAGAAGGACCAACTGCTGCAGAGTACAGTTTCACAATGGGTCTAGAACTTCATCACGATACCGTACAGCCGTCACAGAACCTCGCCTGTAGATGTGCCGGTCGGTGCGATATCCCAATGAAATCCCTGCCCAGATCATGATGCTTCCACCGCGGAATGCGTGATGTTCGGTGATGTTCTGGGGCCGATTGCATGTGCCATGTTCCCTCCACACCCTTACACGCTTATCATAGGGTTGTAGAGCAAATCTGGACTCATCTGTGAACGTAACGTTACCCCAATCAGACATAGTCCAATTCACATGCTGGCGGCACCACTGATCGTGCCCCTCTGGATTGGACGGATAAAGGAACACAAACTCGTGGTACCCGGGCGTACAGACATTCATGTGTAGCCTTCGACGAACAGTAGTGGCAGATATCGTCCTACCAATGGCCGCTGCAACCATAGATGTCACTCGTGTGGAGGTTCTTCGATTCCGCTTGGCTACAATAGCAATATATCGATCTTCCGCGGGGGTCGTAACCCTTGGACACCGGCTACAGGTCTTCGGACAAGTGTTTGACTGGCTTGGAATTGTTTCCATGATCGTGAAATGACGGAATTATGAACGCCGAAGAAACGAGCAACATCTGTTACAGACTGTCCTGCTTCAATGCGTCCGACAGCCCGCCAGCGCTCAGAATCTTCCATTCGTCTTCTGGAAGCCAGAGAAACACGTCTAGCTTGAAAACAAATCGTACGAATGTTCTAAACACCTTTCATCAGGAGCGAAACCGTGATTGGCTGTTACCTATATAATTTGCATACTTCCTTCTATCTTTGCAGCAAATTTCAGCTTCTTTAATTCAGATCTCTTACGAAAATTAACATTTTCCCTCTAATTGCTAAACCTTTGGAAGTGAGTATATTATAAGTACCTGTTACCGTATAATACAGATGTTCAACAATATTTAGAAATGCATTAATTTTAAATTAATTTAATACTCGTAGGCATTTGCGAACAAGCGTGTGTATATGGCATTTGCATTTTACCGAATAAGTGTGGTTGTCATAAAGGATATACGGGATCTTCTTGCAGAATCGGTAAGAATACATGATTTACAGGAAATAAGAGAGCTGCACTTCTCATAGAAACTGATTTGAATTAAAGAAAACGCTTTCTATCATTCCTCATTTCTAGCCATTTGCGAAGAACCATGTCAAAATGGAGGTGAATGCTCAAGACCGAATGAATGTACCTGTAAAGGAGGATACTATGGTAAAAACTGCGAAAAATGTAAGTGTTGTTTAAGAGAATGATCACTAAGATTTAAATTATCATTTCAAGTAAGGAAAGTTAAGATCTTATATGACATTTTAATTTCTAGTTTATTTGATCTTAAACCTGGTTAAACTTTGCTGTTAATTCTTGAGTTTCGTTAAAACTTGTGGTTAAGGCAAACTTCGCACTTACGTCATCCGAGGTTATCATAGGTTACATCATGGCTACCGAGGGTTGACGTAAGTCGAAGCACTACCTTATTTTTCATTTATCTCTATGTATGCAATCCTTATATATATGCAAAACAGACGTAAACAACGAATTTATAATTAAAATAACACTGTGTTATTAAACGAGAAATAAAAATACATGTAACGCATATGGGAAGAAATAATTTCACTGAATAATTACAGTAAAGAATTTCCATGTCCCACCTCGGAAGCAGGTTTTGGGACTCGTTAGTACAGAGCTCTTCGCAGTTTTTCTATTTTACATAACTGTCCTATAAAGATGTGAAGAAAAGAGTAGAAAAATCCGTACTGACCATAACTTTCTTTTTCTTACTTGGGTTGAAAGATGTTACGTGGATGGCGATGAGGTGAACGTTAATCGGACATAAGTCTGAAGCAACCTGACATAAGCCCGGGTTATGGGTATCAATTGAATGTGACGTCAATTTAC
>JAFIDM010000002.1:58503332-58535393 GCA_023159025.1 Thereuonema tuberculata
ATATATAGTATATTTTAACGTTATATTTCGTCTTATGAAAGCAGGAATTGTCGGTTTTCAGAAATCAATTTGGTTTGTTTAGACAGGAAGTGCGTTATTTTCCCTTTCACCTATTCCTAGCCCCCCCCGCATTAAATTCAGGGCCCAGGCGCCAAATGCAGAAACGGGCTCCCCTCCCACGTTATGGTCAAAATCACAGATTCTTGGAATAGCTCTATTCACGTCTATTCACGTCACGAGTCACAGTAAGCGCGCACACGGTCTCAATACAGAGGCGAACAGAAATGGTAGTAAGAAGAAATATTTTTTCCTAAAAACAAAATACACTTTAAAAATAAAATAAAGGAAATTTTAACAGACTTTGTGTGTTTACTGTGACTAATCTCAACTGATGATCGCCAAGCGTGAAACAGCTGTTTTGAGATGCCACTTGTACACTGGTCTCACCCTTTTAGTATGTTTATGCATTTTTAGGCGCTTTTTCTTTCTTTAAATGAGATGGAGAATTCACTGAGGCTGCCGGAGGCCAGCACATTAATTCCTTTATTTTATTTTTAATATGTATTTATGTTTGTAGAGGTGCCATATTTCTTCCTACTACCAAGGAATAAATAAAATTCTCACGGCTGCATGATAGACGAAAATCGAAACTTAGAAAATCAGGTGAAAACTTGAAAATTAAAATACAAAATAATTGGATTTATGAATACTAATAATGAGTTCTTTTATAATAAACAAATATTTACAGAATAAAAACAAGGAACGAGTGGACAATACGAAACAAAGATTTTAAGCTAAGAATATACACTATTTGGCCAAAAGTATCCAGACACCAACTGTTGTACAATCAGAAAATAATATGACACGTATTAATAGGATGTCGGGCCACCTTTAGCATCAATCACAGCCTGCATTCGTCTGGGAAGACTTTCCACCAGATTTAAAAATATTTGAGCAGTACTTTTCTTCCATTCGTCAGTGAGAGCTGCAGTGAGTCTGGCCACTGAAGAAGGGCGGTTGGACCTGGAACAATCTGCGTCCCAATTCTTTCCAAATGTGTTCCAAGGGATTCAGATCGGGGCTTTGTGAAGGGCAATCCAGTAGTTCAACACCCATCTGTTCAAAACACGGCAGCATAGTCATCGCTCTGTGGACAGAACAGTTATCTGTTGATAGAGAAACGGTCCTTCCCGAACTGTTGCCAGAGGGTGGGACGTGCAGAGTTGACAAGAACGACGACGTACATCTCAGCGTTCATGTTTCCGGTCAAAGGAAGAAGGGACTCAGGCCGAACCACGGGAAACAACCCAAAACCATGATTCCGCCGTCACCAAACTTAACAGTTAGCACAATATACTCGGCTAGGAACCTTACTCTTGGCATCCGCCAAACTCAGATAGGTCCATCGGACTGCCAGATCGTGGAGGCGGGATTCATCACTCCAAAGTACTTGTTTCCACTGATCCACAGTCCAATCGCGGTGCGCTTTGCATCACTGCAATCGCCGTTTAGCATTCACTTTGCTTGAGAGCGGGCTTGAGTTTGGGCACACGACCGTGGAAAATTTGTGTTTCGGCTCCCGGGGACCAGTCCTGGTGCTAGCGACGACGCCTGAAGCTGTTTGAAACTCACTAGTGATCGCTGCCAACGGGTACTTGCGATTCTTCTGTCCTCTTAAGGGTTCGACGGCTGCAATCTGTGAGTTTCTTTGGCCTACCACTGCGATTTCGTGCTGTTGTCATTCCCAGACGTTTCCATTTTTTAATGACATCACTTACAGTTGATTACATCTGTATCAAGGCTGATATTGCACGATCCGATTAGTTGCACCGATGGCATCCAATGATCACTCAGCTCTGCTGACTTACTCATTGTCTGCCTAACGCTCATTTATGACCGTCCGCTGCTGCGGTGACCACTTTTATCTCGTTCTATGACGTCATAGCACACGATAACAGCCACATCGACTTCTCCAGAGGGATGTCCATATAGTGTTTGGCCATATAGTGTAGCTTGAAGGTGACAAACAGGCCAAGAAAAAATTACAATAAGGAAGAAAAAAAAAGAAAACAGTGATAGCAGATCGGTTAAAGCAGAAAAGTAGTTTATTTAAAATGTAGACTTAATTATAAAAAAAGCCAAGAAGTGATAAACTAATTCATATAATGTTTTTTTTTTCGGGTAAGACCTCAGCCCGGTTCTGAGGAACCAACTGACACCCCCCCCACCCTTGTGGGGGCCCTGACTATCCATACCATACCTCTACCATTGATTCAAAGGTTTAATTATTTTGTAGATCTTTTCGTTCTTTTTTTTTTCTTCTTAATTTTCCTTATTTCTTTTGTATTTTTAGTTTGTTCGTTTTGATTCTTCCGAAATGGAAGGACGGGAATTTGAATTAGGAAATATAATTTTTTTTATTTTTTTTTATTTTAAATTAGTTTTTGAGAAACTGACTCGGAATTTCTAAATATCTTTACGACGTTTTTATTTTATTTGGCTGTTTGAAAAGAGAAGGCAGCAATAATACAAAAATGAAAAGTGAATTTATGAGAAAGCGAATGAAAAGCAGACTTCAAAAAGAACTTTCATTGCTTATTTGTTTTTGATGAACCTAGAAAACTTGGGACTCATCAAATCTCTCAGTCTCTGCGATTCTCATGTTTAGCATGTTGATTTTTGTTAAAAGTAATTTTAATAAAAAAAAAAAATTCATAAAAAATTGTTGTCTCCTGGAGTCTTGTTATTGCGTCCTAAAACTAGAAAGTGATTGAATCCATTTGCATCGAAATAATCGCCGTAATGAAGTAATTTTTTTCACTTACATATGATTAAAAAAAAATGTATTTAATCCGAATTGTCACTTAGTTATGATTAGGAGAATTATATTTCCAACTATAAAATTTCTGTGGGTTCTACTTGTATTTAATACAGAGCTGAAACCTAAAAATGATATGTTAAGGGATTTTTCAAAGTCAATTTTTAATTCAAATGGTGTAACTTAAGTATTCAAGTGTGTAAACTGAACGGTGTAAATAAAGTTTTTATCTATGTCAACAACAAAAAGTTAAAATTTGTTGATCAGTG
The DNA here is from genome assembly GCA_023159025.1 of Thereuonema tuberculata. Classification (NCBI taxonomy): domain Eukaryota; kingdom Metazoa; phylum Arthropoda; class Chilopoda; order Scutigeromorpha; family Scutigeridae; genus Thereuonema; species Thereuonema tuberculata. The sequence continues at coordinate 58,506,420 of JAFIDM010000002.1, forward strand.
CAATAATTATGGACTGCTTAAAAATGTGGAGAGTAATAGTAACTAATAAATATTCAGTCTTCATATTCAAATTATCAACTTTGGACTTGAGTAAAAATTTGAAGCAAATTGTCGTGGATGGAAAGGGAAAAAAATTCGCAAGTTGACGAAAGCTCTCCAATTTGTAAATGCCAGTTGTTTGAAACTGTAGGTTCGCTTACAACTCTACTGCCTTTCATCTGTAAAGTACCTAAAAAGTAGATGTCGATTAATCACATTCCAAATATATTTACCTTGTGTAGAAGTATAGATATCCACTTTCCATCAGTCCAATAAAATGTTTTTGTGGATTGAATTTCAACGTAGAAGAACCAACTCCGTTTACTGTAACCACTAAAGGAGTCCATAATTTGGAACCGATGGCTACCGGAATTGTCAGGTTGAAGCCCGAAGGTAAAGTAAGACGACAATCTTGCCATAGCACAGTCAAATAAAAGTCAATTTCCATTGTCTGAAAGCAAAGGCACATAGATAATACTTATTAATCAATTTATACAGGGTGTTTAAAAGAAAAAGGTGACTTATTTTCACAGCAGATTATACTGATCAAAATAAGAACAAAGATCTAGTGAACATAGGTCCTAAAACAAATAGCTGTTGAGATATGGATCAGTCATCGTCACTATAGAAGGTTTTTGTTGTACTCATTGACTGCCTTACGTCTCAGAGGATCACACATGAACACACTTGGCTGCTCTCGGATTTGCTGACACGCATTGAATACATGCTCCACTGTTTGGACGTCGTCGATGGGTGTTGAGTATACCAAGGTTTTTAAGTGTCCCCAAAACCAAAACTCTAAGGAATTAAGAACAGAGGATCGAGCAGGTCAAAATTACTGGATCTCATTGCCCATGGTCTGGATTAGATATTGTCGGACAGTGAGTAGAAAATGGAATGGTGCTCCATCGTACATGAACCATATCTTTTCAGGAGGAACATCCTCCAGTATGACAGGTAATTTTATGTTAAGAAATGGTTATAAACAGCACCTGTTAGTCTGTTCGGTGGAATGCAAGGTCCTATGAGTCTGTCATCTACAATTCCTGTCCAGACATTAATGGAAAATCGATGTCGATGACTCAATTCTACAGTCATGTGAGGATTTTTCTCTGACCACACGTATGAATTATAGTAATTGACTGCTCTTGTGAAACCGGCTTCTTCGGTAAATAAAATGCTGGCTGTGAACTGTAGATCTTTACGCACTTTCTTAGAAGCCATTAACAGAACTCTTAATCTCTCATGGTAATCTGTTGGCCTTAGAGTTTGCAGTTGTTGAACATGATATGGATACAGTAACTGCTCCTGAAGAATCGATCAGACAACAGAATGATTGATGCCTTCAGCTGCTCCTATTCTTCTAATAGTTCTTTCACGATGTTCTTCCACTTTTCTCAATACCCACTCCTCCGTATCAGTTTCTGCAAGTTCCAGTTTCTGCAAGTCTGAAATGGTTATTGAATATCCTTCGGGATGGTATCGACCTGCTGGTTATTTTCGGGCGTAGAGGACACGGATTTCTTGGTTGCTTCCATCGGCTAAAACCGTAGCAGAAAATCATGTCTTCCATTTCCCGTGTGGAAGAATAGGCTTCCATCATATTGTTTACTGTTTAAACTGCACAGAATAACAAAACTTTCTGCGCTCTGCTTACAACAACCTCAATACCTGCTAGCAAATTACTAGTGTATGAGTGACCTTTAAATACTCATTTAATTACTGCACTGCAAAAGTAACACAACCAATAAGAAGCGGGTATTATTTGTAATAGGAAGACAGCACCCGTAACACAACCAATACAAAACGACAAAAAATCTCAAGTAAGAAGATAACTTATTATCTTCGAAGATATTAATTGTAAGACCCATTAGATTTTTTTTGTTTTTGTTTTGATGAATACTGTCCACTTTGAAAAAATGTAACCCTAATTTTATTAAACATCCTGTATTTTAATTTTACACAAAAATTATAACAAGAATTTTGAAGAACTCAAAGCCTACTTTTCTGAAAATGTGATTTTTTTTTTTAAATTTGCAGTTATGAAAACAACAAAGACGGAAAGACTACGTTAGTTTTCAATTTCAGTTATCTGCTGAATACCAATTTTGTATGTTAGAAATTAAATTCGCATTACTTACTTAAGTTGCCGAAAACGATTAACTTTAAATCGTGTGAAAAGGAATTAAAGGATTAGCTAAAAGGGGATTTAAATTCATTGTTTAAAACAATCAAGTATTGATAGAAATAGGATATAAATCCATTATTTAGATTCAATTTTTTTCTATGAAAATGTTTGTCATTGTGTTAATTTCTCGACAAAGGACCCACAATTAATCTTTTGCGATTGCAAATATAAAAGTTAGTTTGTCTCTAGTACTTAAATATGCTTCAATAGTTTAAAAACATCTTTTGGCTCAAAAAGTAAATAGAGAAGAAAGGAGGAGAGGGGAGATACAGATTGAGTGAAGTCATAAACCTCACTTTCTTAGGAAAAACAGGCTATGATAATGGGAAGTCTTTTGAGTTAAGATGAGATGAGACCCTGGGGCAGCTGCTTCGAGCTTATTAGCTCTAATCAGCCAGGGCTAAGCAGCAAGGAAAGCTCAAAAAGCATACAAGAGGTAAAGAATATATTGTTAAGATGACAAGTGATTTCTTACAACTAAAGACAACAAAATAATAAATAAATAAATAAATAAATAAATAAATAAATAAATAAATAAATAAATAAATAAATCGTGGAAATCACTTGGGCAACTAACCGCTCAACTAACCGAAGGCATTTGACCACGACAAACAAAAAAACAAAACAAAAAAACAAAACAAAAAAAAACTCAACCCTTTAATGGGTGAACAAAACGAAACAATTCATAATAAAGTAAGTGGAAGCCTTTTAAATTAAGACGAGACCCTGGAACAGCTGCTTCGATCTTATTAGGTTCTAATCATCCCAGGCTGCTCAGCAAGCAAAACCTCAAAAGGCGTACAAGGTGTAAAGAATATATTGTTAAGATGACAAGTGACCCCTCACAAACTAAAGACAACAAAATAAAAATAACTAACTAACTAGCTAACTAAATAAATAAATCGTGGATTAATAAATAAATAAATAAATCCCTTGGGCAACTAACCGCTCACCACAAACGCATTTGATCACAAATAATAAAAAAAAACAACCCTCTAATGGATGAAGAAAAGGAAGTGATAAGTGGAAGCCTTTTGAATTAAGATAAGACCCTGGAACAGCTGCTTCGAGCTTATTAGGCTTTCATCAGCCAGGGCAACGCAGCAAGCAAAAGCTCTAAAGATAATACAAGGGGTAAAAAATATATAAGATGACAAGTGATTCCTTAGAAAAACAAAATCTATATTTAACATTTTATATTTCAGGCCATTGCATTTTTTATAGATCGAATTTTGATTTTGGAAAATAAAAAGATCCTCCTTGAAACTGTTCATTTTTATTGATTTTATGTCGTGTTCGTTTTATTAGCAATTGTACTCATTTCACTCATAAAAAATCTAGCTCTGAATTTTACTAATATGTTTAGATTATTCTACTGACGAAGATCGTTTTGTGAACCCTTTCAAACATTGAAATGATCATGTAAGTGATTTCTGTGCAATTTTATTAAAATGAAATCCATACAATCACATTTCTAGTTCTTAATAATCGGCAACTTCGAATAGATATACGTCTAAAATTATAAAGATATTAGTGCGACCCAGATGATATGCTGATAAGGAATTAACAGTGGCATTCCTAACATTCTGATTCCACTGTATGAATAGTAATATTGTAACAGTTTATATATAAATATTTTTAGAAATCATTTATTTGTATTTTTGTAGAAATTATTTATTTGTATTTTATTCATTTTAATCGTGAACTGTTATTTATTTGAAAACATTCGTTTTCTATTTCCTAATTATTGCTGTTCTGTTTATTTTTAAATTTTTTTCCGGTGCAGCCGTTGAATCAGTTAATTAATTTAAGTTCGTTATGTTTTTATCTAATCACCATGCATATTCTTAAGTAATCTTTCAATCAAATTCTTCAATATAAATACTATAAAAACCAATATTTTTCGTTTAATAAATTAATTCAGTTCAGTTCCAGAACTTGACTCGTTGTCTGTAGATCCCAAAGACTCTCCCACAAACACCATTACAATATTATATATATTTTTAAACATCAAGTTGTATTTTTTTTTTTTATTAGCCATTTAAGATCCACGGTTGGATGTAGATTCTCTGGTCTAATTTCCCGCACTGATCAGATGGATTGGGAGATGCATGTTACACCTTCTGCCAGGTTTTTTTTGTAAAATATACTGAGATCGTTTTCCAGATACCATCCTCAAGAAACTATTACGGAATGGCCACAAATTAACGTATTATCTAAAACGATTAGTTTCCATTGCTTAAGAAATCGTTAGAAATCTATTGTTAGTTTCTGATGTTTTACTATGGGTCGAGCTTATTTCTCGACAAGAACCCACTTGAAAAAAGAATTCACTTGTAAAGTTAGATTGCCCTTAAATATCCATCCAAATTTCAAGATGACCATGCATGCGGATCAAAAATTGTATCTCCTCAAAAGTGGGGGACACAAACACTCACACATGGAACATACACATACAGACACACACAGAATGAATGATGGCCCTGACTTTCCTAGGAAAGCAGGCTAAAAAAAAGAAGTATGATTTAAGGAAAGTAGATGTCCAGTTCTTTCAGAAATTTCTTGTTTACTTATATTCATCAAAAATCCTGTTCGATCTTTGTACAGTTAATGTAAGAAAAGAGCTTACCATCCTCTCTACTGAAATATCAGGAATACCTTGTGGATAGAATCCTATTTTGACATTTACTGGTAAATCTAGTGGAAGAAAAATTAAATAATTTATTAAAAAAAAAAAAAAAACAACATAAATCATAATAGAGGTGTTTTTTTCATAAAAATTGTTTTCTAATTCTGACAGTAGATTAATTACAATTTGTAATTAATCCATGATTGAGATTTAAAATAATCCAGATTCATCATCATCTGGATATTGTGATGGCTTTTTTGGTCACTGGTTCGTGGAATGAGGGATCAGACTAGTGAAAACTCTAACTGAACTGATTTATTCGTAAATTAAATAAACTTATTTTCTGAGGCTGTGATTGGTTGGCGTGCTTTTACAATTGATTGGGGGATTTAAAATCACGCGTGGTCTTTAACTGAATTTAAAATATATCTTTAAATTACAACCGAATCAGAGGGGAGAAGCACTGAAAATTTGAATTAAATAAACAGAATTAAACAGTTAATAGCAAAATTTAGAATGTACAATAGAATACATGCTTATTAATACAAAACCCTAAAAATAAATAGAACTTTAATACAAAGATAAATATGAATATATAAAAATCAATACAATTATAAAAATCATTACAATTATTTTATGATTCTATTATAACCACAAATAGAACAAATAGAATACTAATTTTTTCCTTTCAGAAATTACGTTTTTAAGTTTAAGATTTGTTTATTTTGTTAAAAATGTACTAAAAACACAAACATTTGAAAAATTAAAAACAAAAACGAACCAGTTTCAAATCTTATTCAGGATTCTTTGTCAAAGTCAAAGAAAAGGATTTGAAACTGATTCTCATTTTTTTAATTTTTCAAATGTTTTTGTGTATTTAGGACATTTTTAACAAGATAAATGTGCACACGTTAATTTTAAGTACCGTTTTCTTACTTTGTTTCAAAATTCAAGTCCATTTAAAAGCAAGAAAATTAAGTTCTTATATACACAGCTGTACAATACTTTCGTCTTAATTTTTTTTTATTTTTTTCAAATTTTTATTTTAAAAATTTTAATAGTGAATAAGAAATTCCTTTCGCCGATAGAATATTCAATTTTTTGCATTTGAATTGCGGATTCAAAAAAAAAAAAAAATAAATGGCGTCAACCATTCTTTTCTGTTTTGATATAAGGAGTTTAAAAACTCTAACGAATTAACTATCCACTGATATTTGCTTCATCCAGGTCTCCGAATTTTTAGCGACCCATTTGGGAGCTACTGTGATGGTCACCAAAATCGGTAGCTATTGCGATTGTCCTGTCCGTCAATCCGTCCATACCTGTCCTCCACCTAACAACTCCCGAACGGAAGAAACGGACTTCATCATCGTGTTGAGAGACCCAACACCGTATGAATAGGGTATTATCAGCCCCCCCCCCCCTTCCATGTTCGAGGTATTTGGCATTGTTTCATTAGCTTAAATGTTAGAAATGCAACCATTTGATTTCAGTTTTCAGCTGTAGCTTCATAGGTAATGTCTCGGAGGTTGTTTATTCGAAGCCGTATACAATTCTTTTTTTCTCTTAATTTTTTTTTTTCTCAATGTCCGCGCGGTTTTATTTTTTTTTTATTTTACTAACTTTTTTTTTTTATTTTTTCCTAGCTTTTTTTAAAATTTTTCCTTACATTACTGTATTTTCTTTTTTTATTACTATTTTTAAATTCTTTTGTTATTATTGGTCGCCTTTAAATTTATGTTTTAGCGCAAAATATGCTCACTGTTTGTTTTATTCTTATCCTGCTAATGTATGTGATTAATTTTCATTCAGCCTGTAGCTGAGGTTGGTCTTTTTAAACCTTTCTGAAAGTTATCCGATCTGTTGAGGTTTACAAAATAACTCGTGTAAATAAAATGGTCTGAAATTTACAGAAAAGCCCTTGGTAATTCAAAATAACGTCAAGACAATTACATAATTCGAAAGCAGAGGAATCTGCAGATTTTTATGTATTTAGATTTTGTTACGGTGTCTTTCGAATGTTCGGTTTTGGCTTTCAAAAAGCAAATTGTAAAAAAAAGAAATAAATAAAACTTTTAGACCTATTTCTGTTCACATGAAATATCTCGGATTTGTGGTTAGCTCTAAAAAAAATAAATAAATGTTAGATTCCTTTCAGATGACCACTTAATGAATTTAAAATACTTAAGTTATATCGTTATTCATTTTACAGGAGTGCATTGAATGAAAATCTACATGATAAAAGAGGAAATTTTAGGACTGCCCACAGATAAAGATTTTTGATTTTAGAACCTATAGATTTTTTGGTAAGTGCAAAATTTTTTTTTCGTGAATATTACTGTTCTTCCTCTTGGGGCGATTTGTGGATGAATACCCTGAAAGTTAGGATATCAAAACAATGGATTGGCCAACAAGATATCCAGATCTGAATCTTATTGAGCGTGCACGGAATAAAACAGGATTTGGAAGTCACACGCTGTCAAAACTTCCGAGAGCTGCACGCAGGGAATAGGGTGTTTACCTTTTTACTAATTCTTAAACTACCTTAGAGGTTTATTGAGAGGTCTGTTCACAAAAGTTACAAGTGACCATATACGATAACAAACACAAGCGGGTCTACAATAAATCTACAATTTAACTTCGACATTTGCCATTATTTCGAAAAGCACAATTTATTTCATTCATTCATTCATAGTTCTCTGCCAAGGGCAGGTCCTTCACTGCAAACCCAGCATTCTCCAATCTTTCCTATTTTCTGCCTTCCTCTTCGTCTCCACATAAGATCCATTTACCCTAATGTTGTCGATCTTCTGAAATCTTCTTCTGCCTCGAACTTTTTGACGGATTCTTGAATTATGTTTCTACAAAGTTGTTTACGTTTATTTAGTTTCATTTAAATATTTTTCTTTATTTTTTATGTCTTCCTTCCTTAATATTGCTGGCTTTTTTTAGTTTTCTAATGCTAATTTAGTTCATAAAGATATAAACTGTCAGCAACGCTTCCGTTTGTCTTCCGCGCTTTCAGTATTGACTGTTATTGTCCTGCACTATTGATATTGTGTTTTACTCTCTCTTATTAGAATACGTTTTCGTAGCTCTTTTTTTTAGCATTGGCGGCGTTCCGGAAGCCACTACACACTCGATTCCTGTTCTCATTTCTTTTATTAGAACCATACTTCGCAAATTAGGAATTTTCAAAGTATTTTATAGATATTCTAAGTCTCCCAGGATAGTTTTATTAAAAAAGTATTATTTGTTATCACTTACATAATTATGTTCTATAATTAATTTATCCTAAAACGTCATAAATTTTGGATTTACCTTAGGGATACCAAATTTTTAGGTTAATCTGATCTGAAATTCCTGACAAATCTGTGGAAAGAACCACCGAATATTCATAATTTATTGCTGACCAATAGATCAGATACGATTCCGTGTTAAAATTCGGAATTTTTGAAAAAGGAAATATTAGTTTATGAAAGGCTCAAATATCATCGCATAGTCGAGACATCAATCTTTTGTAGAGTATTAAAGAGGTTCTTCTTCATCGTATATTTCTGGCCATAGGCCATTATATAGTCATTTCTGGCTATAAGCTTCCCCTTTGGAAGTGTAATAATCTAATCTCCCGCACTGACCAATTGGATTGGGAGATACATTTTTATCTACTGCCAGGTTTTTTTTAAATAGATGCTGAGAAGGTTTTCCAAGACCTCAGGAAACCTTTATGGAATGGCGTCAAAACGGAAGAGAAAGTGAAGAAGAGGCAACAAACACAGGAAAGGAAATAAATATCCGTGGCGGCTCCGGGATTTCAAACCCAGCTTCCGACACATCAGCCTCATGGGAGGCCGCCGCCTAGACCACCAGGCAATGCCAGAACGACAGACAGAGACACAAATAATTGTGCTAATACTTACTAAATTCATTAAACTCGTTCAAGTAATTCTCCATATCTCAGTATTTCTAAATGTCGGATTAGAAGGAATATCAGTGTTCGAAAGTAATTCTCCTTTCGTACAGTAGTGTTGTTATTCTTCAACCACAGTTTTGGCCAATTTAAACACTCCAGACATCTCAACGACGTTTACTGTTGAAAAATTGAACTATTTGTAAATTACTCGTGATTGAATGTAAAAAATAATGTGCGATATTCTGTTACTGTAATTTCTTATATTTTGGCAGGCGTATATTATTACTTTTTTTTTTTACAAATGCCAGGGCTCGTAGACAGATCGTCTTTCTTATATTATTACTATACAGGACACTCAAATATTAACTTTATTTTTAATTATCAAATTTTACTCATCTGTTTTATTCGAATTTTGAATAACTGCTATGAGTAGTTTTAACTACTTCGTTATGTAGCAAACTTTATTTGATGAAAGGAATATAACAGACTTGAAATAATTGCAGGTCATGACTAATCGATGAAAAGTCATCCTTTGCTATTAAATAATTATAAAATCGTAATAAAGTTTACAGTTTGGGAGAGTAAGGAGAATTGAATGTTTGGTTTGTAAAAGAAAATTTGTGTACACAACTAGCTGTTAATAGTAACTAGTTATTTCCATATTCTATATTGTATTTCTAGAATTAAGTCTAATTCTTAATCACTTGATTTATTTTTAAATTTTGTTTTTTGGTGTCTGATAAATGCCTGGAAAGAATCGATAATATTTTTGATAATATTCAATCAGTTATATGCTCAATATCCATTCATTATAAGTTCGAATAATTTAAACAAGTTACATCGTAATTTCAAATTAACTTACTTTCGTATTTTGGAGGCTCATGCTGTTTATAATTTGGCGGAATGGCATCTTCCCAATGTGCATTCCTACTCAAGCCATCATTAAAACTAAAAGAAAGAAAATTGCTTTTGTTACAAGAATAATAATTAGACATCATTAATCATGTATAATGATAGTTATTATTTCAACTGGCTTGAATGAGTTATTGCAAATAAGCATGCCACAAATAAAAGTCAATATTGCGGTAATTTCTTTACTGCAGACATGAAAGGTTCTCTGAATATCAACATAAAGGATTAGACTAGGAATTTCTTAAAGACAATAACTGAATATGACTTAAGTTATTTCCGATGAAGAAAATTAAAAAAAATCAGATGTTACAATATAAAAGTAATTTTATACTAGTTAGTATTACCAAGCAATGCCTTTATTGTGGGTCTGGTAGCCAAGTGGTAAACGCTTGACTGCGCCCTGGAGAGCCGAGTTCAATCCCCGATCACGGCGGAGGTCGGGAATTTTCGACGCTAAATTCTCCTTCAGACGGGACCTAGGGTTTACCTAGTTCTCTGTAAAATGGGTACATGAATTTATTTCCAGAGGGTTAAAGGCGAGCAAGAGTTGGTCTAACCACCCTACCTCAACTTAGTCCCGTTGGTCACGAAGCGCTAAGGGCCTTATCTCACGCGACACCAAGGGCCTGCATTGGCTTATATTGGATACTTTAAGTTTTTTAATGCCTTTAATAGCAGTTTCATTGACTCTTCTTTCAAAAGCTAAAGGAGGAACTTTTTATCAGCAATAACAAAGACTGAAGGATCCTCAGTTGAGTTAATTGTACGTAAATGTGGATTTTTAAAACGCCATAATTAATTTTCTGTTCTTATAGGTAATAATTGTGGATGAAAAAATGGGCGTCAGAAGAAATTTCCCTAGGAGAAGGGAAAGTATGTAGGCACTGCAAAAAAGAAATTGCAGTGTAATTGAAATGATACTGTAAAATTACCTAAAATAATTTAAATAAAAGTTATCATTTTTTTTGTAGTTGACAAGAGAAAGAAGTTATATGAATTATTTGCAATTATGAACTCTAGGGAAAAGGTGGCTGCTATCCTGTTGTTCGTTTCTGCGGGTGCTCAAGATACAAGATGGCAGAAGAATGCAATGTTTCATTCTCAATTCTTTGGCAAAAATATGTATATCTCGATACTAGGTGTGTATGTGCGTGTATTGTTATAATTCTTAACAGTAATTGCTTGAAGATGGGAAGAAGTTGATAACAAAGTATTCGTGATTCAAGATATTTCTCTTTTTATTTTTTGAACAGCCGAGATACGTGATTCTACGACACTTTCTATCCCGGTTATACAAAGGAATTTGTCAAATTACCATGATATAAGTCTTACACTACAAATAAGAGTTTCGTGAATTAAATCATATCAAAGAGATAAGAAAGACGAGGCCTTTCAAATCCCACATTGGGAATAGGTTTCTGGTCAGGAGAGAAAGAAGAGAAGAGAAGAGAAGGGAAGGAGAGGACGGTAGCGATACTGATGAACGAAAAGAATGACGCGATAGACCTATAGAGAATGCTGGCGGACGGAGAACGAGAATTCAACGAAGAGCTGCCCTGAACTACTGTCTATTTCCAAATATGGAGTTAACATCCGTTCCATCTATGCTACTGAAGTGAATAAAAATGCTGACAAAAAAAAAATACCAGTTCCATGCTTTTAAAATCTTCACCTTTCAATGACATGTAAGGATAATCGAAGTTGTTGCATATTGAAAGGACTTGGCTTCAAAGACAAATGAAACTGCGAACATTCTACAGAAAATGCCCAAGCACATCAAAAATGAATGCTCCTTATTAGTCCCATGATTATTTTTGTCGTAAAGACAGTGCAGGAAGAGGTATGAATGTCACAGTCAAGATGATAGATAGTCGCCAACGAAATTGTAAATACGAATCCAAATCAGATTTGATTTTCCATCAAAAAGGATATTAAATATTACGATTTTCGCCGATAAAGTTTAATTTTTATAGAGTACTAGCCGGGTACCGTCGCTTCGCTCCGGAACCCTTGCGTATATAGCATTAAAAAAAAAAAAATTATTTATTTAGCAAATTAATATTGAGATCGGAGAATATACGACTTCCCAGCCCGTTGTGCCCTTCTCTACTTAACTCAGGTGTATTGCGGGTTGGCGCCACACACCTGGGGTTGCCGCCATACACTTCATCGTCAGTTTGCCAGATTATTCCCTATCCCGAATTTCGAAAAATCCGGCCTTATTCCTTGTCTACATCATAAAGGAAACCTCTGTGCAAAATTTCAGCTTTCTAGATCCAAGGGTTTGGGGTGAGCGTTGATGAGTCAGTGAGTGAGTGAGTCAGGACTTTTCTTTTTATATATAAAGATTTTCATGAATTTTGTTTTGTTAACATCATTGATTAGTTCTTTATAGATTATATTTGGATGTGTTATTTTCTCATTTTCAGCTGTTATCCGATTCGTTCTTTACATATTATTCCTGGTGTTTTGATATCATGTTTATTTATGAAAATATGATCTATATTTGTTTTCGTATTTCCATGAATTGTACAGTTTCTTGTTGTTCCGTAAAGACGATTTTTGAAACCATTATTGCACATAAGTTTTACGTATTTCTGTACTACATTGTTTTTATTCATTTTGAAAATATCTATATCATGTGGCCAATCAGTATAGTTGGACAGTTGTTTAACATATTTTCATTTTTTATGAATAGATTCTCTATTTCAGTAACATTTTAGTAATTTGTAATTTAGCATTGCTTACAGAATGACAGACAGAATAACGTTTTATAATATACGTTTTTATAATATATAATAATAATAGCCTATCTTGCTTATATAGCATTAAAAAAAAAACGTTATTTATTTAGCAAATTAATGTTGCGATCGTCGGAGAATATATAACTTCCTAGCCCGTTGTGGCTTCTCCGAATAACTCGGATGTATTGCGGGTCAGCGTCACACACCGAAAATTCACATTTTTACATGTACTGTATCTTGCAAACGCTGAAGCGTTTGTGAATAAGTGATATATCGTTCGATAGAACTTTCAAATACCAACATTTTCTCAATATAATGTTCTCTTCCATCTTTTATACTTTTCGTTTAAATTGAGAAAAAAACAAAAATTGACCCTTTAAAAGGCGCCATCTTGGAAACCAAAAACTTTTTTCGAAAGATTTTTGTAGCATTTTGTTTGTCTTAAAAAGATCTACATTTTATCCATTTACATGACCACTCTATCTCTTATAGTTTGGTCACAAAATTGGAAAAACGTAAAGTCTTATGACAGACAAAATAACGCTTTTATAATATATAATAATTTCCTGTTGTTGTTATTATGATTCAAACAATTCAGAAATCAAAAAGAAATCCAGAAAAAAAAGATTAAAAAATTAATACATATTAGTTGATACATATCTATCAACTAAAATCAAAGAAATATAAAAGAATGGTAAAAAAAAAAAAAAATTCCCATGAACATTTGTGCAATCGAGAAATTTTTTATATTATTTTCGTAAGGTGCTCCCAATCTTAGAACTCTAATGCATACCGTAATGTGGGTGGCATTCCCAATGTCACATTAGCTGCCCGATGCTTTCCCGCATGCCTTAAGATCTCCGCCGTTAGACCAGCACCCCCTGACTCCAGGGGATGCTGGTTAGACTGGTTGAAGGAAAGCAATGCAGGAAAGCACTACTTCGCAATGTGACATTGGGAATGCCATCCACAGTACATATCTAGCTCCAGAAAAATGGTATCCTGGATGTTTGTAACCACTGAATGAAAGATTATAACCACTGAATGAATTGTGAAAAACTCAATCAACAAATATAACATTATAATATTTATTATTATCTATTTATAACATTTCTTGCTTTTATTGCCGGAATATTCTGCATTTCTTAATTAGACAAATAATTGCGCTCAACATATTCGACATAAAAGGAATCCAATAATTTTAATAACAATAAATCTTACCATTTAGATTGTGCTATGACGTTGTTGTCGAGAAGCAATAACATTACAATTGTAGAAAAGTATATATTCCTACAGAAATATTCCATGTTATTTGAATGTCGTAATTTGCTCCAAACAAGATATGGTTGAAGGAGATAGTATATCTTTGTATGAATTGTTGTCGATAAACCTGTGAGACTTCATGTAAGAATAGATACCTGCACATCTGCTGTTATTACCTTTAGTGTTATTCAAAGGTATTTACGGAAATAAATTATGTAGAGAGAAAAAAAAAACTCAAGAGAGATTATTGCTACATCCCAACATCGTTCGATAAATTCCATCTATAGAAGTAAACACACTGTTTTTTTCCATTTAGTTCATTGATTTTTACAAGCGGAAATTTCTGTATAACTTAAAGAATTTTGTTATCGACTGAACTTTAAGATGATAACAGGAAGGGCTTACAAAAGGATGTCAATGTTAATGACATTAATATTTATTGTTTCGTTTTTTTTTGGAGAAGATGATAGGCCTAATTTTGGAAGAAAACAGTAAACAAGTCGTAAATGATTGCAACCCTTTGGTTTTAATTTACGATCACTTCTATAAATTCATTATAAGAAACTATCAATTTTCTGGTGGATCCAAAATAGCATAAATATTATTGAATGCTTCCGAAAGTTAAAATTATCAGCACTTTTAAAACATTTGTTACAGTGTTGTTTTGTTATTCACAATATTTTTAAATACCTAAAAGTTTATATTTTTGGCTTAATTTCGTTAGAAAGCAGGACTCAACAAATCTAACAGCTTATGTGTGTAACTGGCTGGATCTTGAAATCTATATTTGAGAACTATATTTGAGAACAAGGATAACCGGTGTTTAACTTTTTGCATAGCAATGGGTATTATTCCTTTTACTAATCAATATATCGATGATTCAAATTAATCATATTTAGACAAGTAAATAATGTGATTTTAATTATTAATTTTTTTACAGAAAATGGAAAGTTTCGACTGTTTCTTTTCAGTAGCTGTAACTTAAAAATAAACATAGGTTTTTTTTCGTTTGTTTCTTTTTTTTACGACTTAAAAATTTAAAAGGAAAAAACAGTCTATAAGAAAGTAGGCTTTAAATTCGTTCAGGACTCCTTATTTTGTTTATCGTTATTCAAGTTCAACGAATTATTTAGAAAAGCTATTTCATAATTATATATGTTCAATAGACGTTAACTAAAATTATTTAGTTTTAGAATGGTGGTTTTTCATGGTTTTTTTTTGTTTCCTTGCGAAATAGATAAAATGTAGTAAAAATGTAAACTATCGATTTCAGTATCTTCCATCTAGTTGTGCAATTAGGAATCAAAATTAATGTGCTGACAAAATATTAATGTATAACATAGTTCATCCGCAGTTAGCTGTAATAAATAGTAGCTCAAAGGATAAATTTTAACTGTAAATTATCTGCAATCATTGATGAAAACACGGAAAGGTATCCATTGCATGTCTTATTTGTTATTTATGTTTTACAGTGTAAAATTAAATATATTTCGCCAAACATGTTACGTGGTGAGATTTGGCGCGGTCTTGAGGAACCGCTTAACCGCAAATTCGGATATAGGTCTTGTTTTATGTATATACAGAAGGGTCCAGAACTTGTACTCCCTCTTTGATAATCAATATCTCGGGAAAAAATGACATAGACGTATAATGCTTGCACCGTAGTGTAGTTCAATAATTGCTCAACAGATGGTAATGGTCATGCGAGTCATTGTAGGCGCTGAAAGTGACCACCATCAACGGCAGTACAGCATCGATGGCGCTCAACTGCTGAGCGAACTACGGATGTCAGTCTGTCTGGTGTGATGGCTGCGCACGATGCTTTGATGAATTCTCGTAGCGCTTCTAGTGTAGCCCATTACCTTCTGACTTTTGCCCATTAACTTCATTCTTCAAGGTTCCCACAGGTAGAAAGTCCAGGGGTGTTAGATATGCAGACCGTGGTGGGTACTCAATGGCATCTCTGCAACCTACTCATCGTCCAGGTACAGTGGCATCCAAGTACGCCCTGACATCGCGATGGTAGTGAGTTGGAGCACCATCTTGCTGTAGGTAAAATACCTCATCGCCAAACATCTCTCGAATGGCAGGGAAAAATCGATGTTTGCAGCATATGGAGATAAGTCTCACCAGTTACAGTAGCTTCAAAAATGAAAGGGCCGATCAAACACCACACATTAACACCTGGTAGATTCACTTCCCTGTGAAGGTGTGGATTGACAGGAGCCCAGTACACACAATTGTGACGATGTACAGTACCGTTGAGTTTGAACTGCGCCCCGTCACACCGAATAAGTTTGTCTGCAAAATCTTCATTGAACTACACTATTGAACTACACTATTATGCAAGAATTGTAGTTCTATGTCATTTTGTTCCCGAGATATTGATTATCAAAGAATGAGTACATAGTTCTGGACCCTCTGTATATATCAGCAAAAATACCCGTGCTTCGCTCGTGTTACAAAAAAGAGTTGTCCTGATATGGACGATGAAGAAATTGCAATTTTGAGATTGAAACTTTTCCAGTTGGTAAAAAAGTCCCATGATAGTTAAAATTAATGTTATATTCCTCGATCAGCCCTAGATATGAAATTAATATCGAGATCGGAGAATATAAGATTCATTTGCCCTTCTCCACATCCCTACTATCACTTCAAAACTTCCACAATTGGTAAAAAAAAAAATCACGTGATGATTACAAAGTAATGTTATATTCTGATTTTGTAACCTGAAACTCCGTAAAGTATTCTTCAGTAAAGTTTGCCCCCCCCCCCCCCGGTTACACCCCTTAGGATACGAATATCGAAAATTCGCTCCATACATATGTTTTAGCTTTTGACAAAGAACATTCATGAGAAATTTCGTGTTTTCAACTGAAGCGGTTTCAGAGAATCACATATCTTCAAGAAAGTTTGCCACCCTGTTTCCACCCCTTGTCCGGTTCTGGGTTTTCGTTGTTCTTAAATTAAGAACATTTTAATTAAAAGAAAAAAGAGAAAGAAGTTAAGAAGAATATTATTTATTTCAAAATAATACAAAAAAAAAGCATTATAAATAAAGAAGTAAAAAAAAAAAAAAACAGGAAAAAAAAAACCAAACCAAACAAACCGAAAAAAAAGGAAAAACAGGAAATACAATAAAAAAAAAATATTCTAGCTACCGTGCAGATTTGAACCTACTAAACATACTTCCAAAGGCCAGGCTTTACCGCTGCTCCACAGCAACATCTCTATTATGAAGACAGAAGTGATATAATAAGCCATACTTGCAAATTATGCAGAAGTGTGAAGGGAATTAAATTATGGGAGATTGTCCGGGTTTCAATTGTAGCTTGTTATTTCCGCAGGGCCTAAAAGTGTATAGCGAACAAACAACAAACGTCCTTCTTTTTATATAGATATATTTTGTATTATCAATTCAGTTGCAGGCTTCGTGATGGGAAGAGGGAAGAAAATGAGTTTCACAGTATGAATAGAAAAATATTGAAATGGATAAAATAAAATTCCTACTGCCAGTTTTGATAATACAATATTGATTTAAAAATTATTATGAAAAGGTTCGAAGTACTTTTAGGTGAAATAATGATCACAGCAATTTAGAATATGGGAATCGATCATTTCACGTCCTTTTAATATTTAATGCTAATAAAATGGCTTCCTCTTTCTTTAGATTCAACTAAACATAATATTTTTATAACAGTTCATTAACGAATGAAATTTCAAGTTTATATTGATTTTATATTATTTATATGTAATTTTGTATTATTTACAAAGACAGATAATCAATGGACATGATAAAATATATACAGTATCTTTTAATTACGTACAAAAAATAATACTGATAAATATATAAATACCACAAACATGAATACCGGCAATTTCAATCTTATTAAATAAAATTAAATTCATGGATGTTTTTGAAAAAGAATTGTCAATTTCTAAATTCTATTAAAAATCCATTATTAATTCTGCTCTTTTTAAGGTAAATAAATCTAGTTTAAAACGTTTACATTTAATTTTCAACATAGGTTAGAGACCGCAGGAAATATGGTAATAAAATTTGCAATTACAGTTGACTCCCTCTCTCTTAACCGGCTTAAATGGGACCGAGGGTAAGCCGGTTAAGCGAAAATCCGGTTAAACCGGAGAAGTGAAATAAATTAATGTTCTGATGTATTTGTCATATAAATAAATACACAATTAAAAAACAGTATTGCGTCATTTTATGCAATATATGAAAGTATTATAAGTTAAGTACTATTAAAAAAATGAGTAACCTTTTTTTGAGGCCTAGAAGTAAGGCAACTTGCCGCATAGTTTCACCATTTTCTTGTCAGCATCACATCAATGGGGAAAGCTTACGACTGCTGCTTCACATAGCATAATGCCTCTTCTAAAGCTTTGTTTCCATCGGTATGAGGTATGAGGTTTTTTTTTTGTTTTTGTTTACGTGTTTTATTTATTTTTAGCTATTTTTTACATTTTAAAGATAAAAAAAAAAAATTCCGCCGGTTAAAGCGAAGTCCGGTTAAGAGGGAGTCTACTGTATATCTTTGTAAATGAAAGAACTGAGATATTGCATTTGTAAGGTAGATTTTCAGTAGGATTTGTTCTCTCGAAAATATGTTTGAGTGATCAAATACTATATACACTGTCCGGCCACTTTGTATCTAATAAATAATCTAAAACCTTGTATCTAATCTAATAACCTTGTTATCATGAATATTGGACCCGTCGTGTCACACAACAACTCTAAGCCGGTGAGGACAGTGTCATGGTGTGGGGGATGTTTTTCTAGTACACGATGGGTCCATTGATACCTCTGGAGGCACGTCAGGATACTAGAGCGTACCTAAACATCGTAGCTGACCAAGTGCACCTGTACATGTTAACAGTTTATCCTCATGCAGATGGCTACTTCCAGCATGATAATCCGCCGTTGTTCACTGCTACTTTAGCCTCTTCGTCTGCTTTTTCATTATCTTGTATTCCTGTGTGTCCAGGAACCCAATAGAAATTAACAGCTTTTTTATGTCTTTCAATAATGAGAAGATGCTTTGAATTCTATCGTCTTTATGTATGTAGTTGCAGAGAGAAGATAGAGCTGATTTAGAGTCTGTATGAATGTTGTATGTTTTTTCTACCGTTTGTAAATTGAAAATCCACATAGCAGCTTGAAAAATAGCTTCTACTTCTGCCTGATAAATACTTATAAGTGAGGAAATGTAAATCTTTTAATATACGTGGGGTTATCATCACAGTTATTTAAGTAAATACAGACACTTGCTCCGACTCCATTAATGGACTTGGAGCCATCTGTGTATATGTTAGTATCTGTAGGCTCAGTGGTGGATAAAAGCTCCAAATAAACATTAGGTTGTATCTAAAGTATTGGATTCATGTATGTAATTGTTGTTGTATTAGTTGGAAACATATTAATTGCACCATCCCAAAACAGTTCCTCATTTGGTTCCATAATTCTGCCAGACTTCCTTCATAGAAGGAAAGACATTTTGTTTCGCTTCATCATCACTTGCACTCCTCCCATTGCTTGAGACTCCGTACTTCCCTCACAGCCAATGGAATCGCCCACGCGCTCATTGTTATTTAAAGCTATTAAGTTATTTAAAGTCTTCGACATTTAATTAATTGTACTAAATTAAAAGAAAACTCTGGAAAAATTAATTCAAACTTCATTCATTTTTCATATGCAGTAAAAATACATTTTCATCAACTTTTATCAGTTTCGTAATCGTCCTGAAGTATTCAGAAATAGCATACTCGCACACCGGTTACAAACTCTTTTTGGTGGATAGAACACCAGAGCAAATCATTCCTTTCCATTTATTCTATTGTGTCTGAACGGCGTGAATTTACCCGTTTGGACCTTATAACATGCATTACTGAACTGCTTATTTGCCGCAAGTAACTAATAATTTGCCAAAAAAAAAAAATCTATCCTAAAAAATTACACATGTCAGTTTTGTACTATGATTTTAGAAATTAGGAAACCCATTTTGGCTGCTAACATGTGCTTGAATACTCGTCCTTGTATTCACTTGACTTTCGTAACCATCGCAAAGATGTGCTTATTAACCTATTTTCAATGTCCTTTTCTTTTATATGCAAACCACAACTGATTTGCGAAGATACAAAAATTTATCAGTATCTTTCCTTGATAGCGTCGTAAGTACGGCAGTGGAAAAAGTAGATCATAGATCTACACTACCTCCCAACAAGTAATTGGACATCCCTACAAACGACGATATTGGCGGTTCTTAGACATGTCACGGCAGCTGCCGTTAAATATCGTGTGGGAAACAACAACGCCAACAGTCGCATGCAAGATGCCACGCAGCTCGGAGCTCTCCAATTTCGAGAAAGGGGTAATTGTCGGGTGTCACAGAAAGGGCCGGTCTATACGTGACATATCCAGCGAGTTGACGTACCCAAAATCGACAGTAGTGTACGTGATTTGCAAGTGGAAGGAGAGGGGTGATGTCGGAATGTGCCCCGACCCGGCAGACCCACAAAACTGGGAGTTAGAGACCGCGGGTGCTGTCCAGAGAACTTCGGAAGACCCGCCCCAAATCGATGGCCCATAACAGGCAACTGGGACTGTTGTGTCGATGAATACCATCCGAAAGGAAGCCCATCTGCTCGGTTATCATGGACGTGCTGCCCCCCACAAGCCTTTGATCACCAAGTCCAAACGCACTGCTCGGCTAACGTGGTGCAAGGAACGTCGACAGTTGAACAGTGGAAACAGTTCCCTCGAGCGACAAATCAAGGTTCACCCTCTACAGTTCGGATGGCAAGGTCTGGATTTGGCGTCTGCCTGGAGAACACCTCCTGCCGGAATGTATTGTGCCATCAGTAAAGTTCAGCGGAGGTGGAGTTATGCTGTGGGGGTGTTCTTCCTGGTATGGCACAGGACCCTTGATCGCAATTCCTGGTAGACACAACGTCGAGACCTACAGAACCATTTTGGATGGCCATGCACTTCCTATGTTGTGGCAGTTTTACGGGGTGAACGCATGTTACTTTCAGGATGAAAATGCCACCTGTCATGTTGCGAGGTCCACCATAGCTTGGTATGGTGACGTAGCTTGGTAGGGTTAATCGACTGGACTGGCCTGCGCAGAGCCCGGACCTTAACCCTATAGAGCCCTCTGGGACGAGTTGGAGCGTCGACTTAAGGGGTGCCCCCTCCGTCCAAAATCGGTGAAGGAACTGACTTATTTCTCCAAGCCGAGTGGAAGAAAATATCGCTCGCCGTCGTACAACGACTGGTTGAGAGTATGTCCTCGCAGCTGTAATCACCGCTCGTGTAGGCTCCACCAACTATTGACGGTGAATAAACTTCGTTTTCCTTGTCTATCACAGGTGTCCAATTTTTTGTTTGGAGGTAGTGTATATACTGTATATGGTGAGTCCAAGGTGAGTGGCACTAAATTTTATTAAAGTTGTACTACATTCGAACTGGATTTGTTCCTCCATTTCGCTCTCAGTGTCTTAATAAGTGAGTGAATGATGCGAATTCTATAACAAACAAAAGACCATTGTGGACTGTTGTTTAACAGACTCAAATTCGTTCAGCAATTTGTTCTAATTTATGTAGGAAATTTTGAAATCTCCAGGTGATCAGACAGAAATGATAGAAAACTCGGAAATTAATATTGCAAGTTTAAGAAACAAAGCGGTGAGAAAGGAACTAACATTCGTTACTTGTAATCATAGCATTTATTAGAAAATAAGTAAAAACAAAGAGTAAATATAACCTTTATCCAAAATAAAAAACAAACAATATGGAGAATTTTTAATTTTCACTTAGACATATGGTAAATAACATTAATGCATATAGAATATATTTTATTTGTGAAATGTAGAAAAAATACAAATGTAGTATATCTTTACCGAATACTACAATGTATTTCGATTACATATCCTTAACTGAAACCATTTGCGTTCAGTCATTAAAAGAAATGGCTTTTATTATATCTTATCAATTTTACAATTTCAATATAATTTTCTTTCAAACAGAAAAAAAAAAACACCACACCGACCGGACATTTGAATCATCACAAAGTACGAATGCATATATTTCTTCCTGTATTTTAGAAACAAATGCTTCAGTTAGATGAATCTCATGGTTGAAATGGAATGCGAGGAAATAAATAATGAACTTCAAAGACAAAGATGAAAGTGACCAACAAGGTATCCGTAAACTAAAAAAAAGAAAAAAAATTACAGTCAGTGAATTACCGAAATAAAATATTAACAGCTTTTTAGAAACAAACATCTCATTTACAGACCAAGCAGTGTACGCTGCTTGTCTTCAGTGTAACCAAAGTTGTATATTAATACTTAGAGCCACTTCTAAATTAAATCTACCTGTTGTGGATTAACTTTAATATTTTTTTAGTTTGAATTAAGCTATGACTTCGTATAATAATTTATATAAACAGGTAATTTTATAAAGTATCAAGTGCATACGGGGAAACGGCGTATACTGTATAGGGATATGTATAGGCAGGGGAGGAGGAAATCGCTTTTGAAGAATTGTAGATTGCAGTGGAGTCCAAATAATCGTACTTATACAGTATGTAAAGTGGATCATAAATAAGCATCTTACTAAATTTTAAGAAGATTTGTCCAGCCGTTTTAGCCTGGAGTAGAATAGGATAACCAGTATATTCGCAAACTCACTACTCAGTCCATTAAAATCACATTTAGAAGATCTATCACTAATTTGAAAGAAGTGATAAGTATACGTGTAGTTCTAATATGACTGTGGACGATGGATTTACAAGAAATATTGAGAAGTAACATGTAAAATAATATTATCAAATCATTGACAAAACCACATTATATACCCTAATTCCCATTAAATACCGTATTCTAAGATATTTTTTGTGGATAAGTCCTGATTTTAAGAATGAAGAGTCTTAGTCATTGCAGATTCATAAAATATTTAATAATATTTTATTTCAATATTAGGATGATGCTTCATATGTCACAAATGGAAACCATTTTCCACTGTTTGAACTCTTTATTAAATGGGAATATGGTGGAAGAAATGTTTGTCTTACAGGATCATTTGTAAATTGGATTGACTCAATTCAGCTTACTGAAAGGTATTCCTCTCCACCTACCCACCTGTTCATGAAATTTACACAAATTCAGTAAAAAAACATTTTAAATTGGTTTGACTGTTTGTATGTATCCGACCACGGAAGAGAGACCCTTTGACACTTTATAAACTATAAATATGGAGTCAAACCAATTTAAAATGCTTATATATATCTACATCTATCTATCTATCTATGTATATATACACTACCTACACTAATGAGCCGGACAGTGCGCGTTACTGGAAACATGTTTAAGTGTACCTGATTTAAGAGTGGGATGGGCCCCCATATGCTGAAATTACATTAGCCACCCTGGGGGGCAGGCTTTCCACAAGGTTTTGATACAGAGCTATAGGTATTTTTGTCCATTCCTGCTTCAAGAACATGGCCAGTGCAGCTGTAGATGTCGGACGTGGTTCCCTGGCCCTCAATCGATCTCTAAGTTGTCCCATAAATGTTCGATGGGGTTTAGGTCGGGACTCTGAGCAGGCCATGGAAGCCGCTTTACAGCCATCTCTGTATACCACTGCTGGACAGAGACTGAAACATGGCATGGAGCATTGTCATCCTGAAAGTAACAATCGTCATTTCCAAACTTTTGCCAGAGAGTAGGAACAACCCGATTATCCAAAATATCCTTGTAGCCTTCGGAGTTCAAGATTCCAGCAACAACATGCAATGGTCCCAGGCCATATCATGGGAAATACCCCCACAGCATGATTCCCCTACCGCTTAATTCACAGTTGGAACGATACACTCGGGTAAAAGACGTTCGCCTGGCATTCGCCATACTCAAACACGTCCATCTGACTGGAAGAGAGTGTAAAGTGATGAGGCACGTTACACACCATAAAATTGTTTTCCACTGCTCTACAGTTCAGTTGCGACTTTGGAAATACCACTTGAGTCTGGCGGCTCTGTTAAATCATGAGATGTGTTGTTTGTGTGCGGCAACACATCCGTGGATTTTAAGGGCATTCATTTCCTTCCGCAACGTATTATGATGAACTGTAACCCCTGAAAAACACTGTTTATAATTCGGAGGTTTTTTTTTGCGGTTTTTACGAACCTCGCGCTTCAGGACGCGTCGATCGCGTTCGATCAGTTTCCGGGGACGACCAATGTGTGCAGTTCGTGCCCCAACGCCCGTATTCTTCCACTTCTTGATGGCATCACCAACAGATGAACGTGACTGTGATAATTTAGCCAAAATTGCACGAATAGACTTGGCAGCAATGTGGCAGCCAACTACAATGCCTCTTTCAAAGTCACTAAGTTCCCTGAATTTCGGCATATTCTTCGCACTATTCGACACTTCTACAGACGTTTCCGTAGCAACTATCTGAATGGACTTTGCCTGATCACGTGCGCACATGCAATTTGACGATCTCGTCTGACTTTATGTAAATATGCTGGTGTCCGATCCCTTACTATAGGGTAGTGTGTGTATATATATATATATATATATATATATATATATATATATATACAAATAAATCATGAAAAAGGGTTGACGTTTTACTAAAATGGAATACAATGTACAACTTGGTCTGTTATTCTTGTGCTATTACAAAAACAAACTTAGAATGCTAATAACAGAAAAGTTGACATCATTGTGAATTCATAATCCAAACAGTCGACATTAAATTTACCCCTTTTTTTTCTTACTTACAATTACAGTCAGTTTTCAGATTATAAGAGAGTTGTAGAAGTTGTTATGATTCCTGTTCATTTTGAAACTTTAAGGAGCAACTGATCGGTGGAGTTCTTTTCAAATCTGCAACAGAAAAAGAAAATTAAATGAATGCGATTCATAATTACTTTATTTAATTGAGTAATGTTTCTCAGTGGCGTAATTAAGAGTTGATGGTTCTCATGACAAATAAAGTGTTTTCCCCATAAAAATTATTCTTTAAAGAAATTCTTCTATTGGTACTTAAACTGATTACTCATTACAATATCGATTACAAAATAAAACCAAATATACTTTTACTGTTAAGACAAAATCATCCTTCTATTGTTTAACTATTTACTTGTTTTGAACCTTGTCTATGCCGTTCATATTAGAAATTGCAAAAATAACAAGTACATGTAAAAAAATTGATACTGTGATTTCGAAAATAATGATGTGGTACTTTCAAAAAAGTATTTTTGACTATAAAAAATGGTGTCTCCCGAACATCCCTTAACTGCCACTGATCCCAAATTAAGTTCAAGATTATTATAAATGGTTTATATTGAAAGTGAACAAACAAAAGATCTATAAACACAACCTGGCAAGTTTTTGGTAAAGTCATACCTCGAATTAAACCTCTTCAACTTAAGGCGCTCGGACTTAGTCATTTTGAATTGCCACCGTTTCCCAAAGTTGACGGGCTAACTTTGTTTTATGGCATTTACGAAACATGAAGGTGGTGGCGGATTTGTTTAAAATCAGCACTGCAAGACTTAGTTGCATGACTTGCGGAAATTTTCGAATAGCGACTTCAAACTACTTAACTAAACTCTCAATAAAATTATACAAGTAGTTTGAAGTCGTTATTCGAAAATTCAATAAACAACACGGTTTGCTTTGTATCCTGTTGTTTATTTACAAGTGCTTAATTTACGACAATCATGCGCGTGTAAGACGATTGCAATGTAGTACCACACATCGATAAATTGAAAAAAGGCGGTACTTTTATCTTAGACATTTCCGAGATTCGGTATCACCGGGGTATGTCTGTGTGATGAACCGAAATCAAACTTTAACTAGTTTAAATTGTAATTAACATTTAAACGTACAACGGAACCACATATTACCAAGGAATACACATATCATTCTGATTGCAACT
The DNA here is from genome assembly GCA_023159025.1 of Thereuonema tuberculata. Classification (NCBI taxonomy): domain Eukaryota; kingdom Metazoa; phylum Arthropoda; class Chilopoda; order Scutigeromorpha; family Scutigeridae; genus Thereuonema; species Thereuonema tuberculata. The sequence goes on from JAFIDM010000002.1 coordinate 58,532,076, forward strand.
AGAGATTAAAATCAGAATCTTAAAATCAGACTAGAGTTCAGTTGAGTAATCTCAGAAGAATTCCCAAACTAATTTGGATAAATATTACTTGATAAATTTAAGTGTTTGAAAATATCAGGGTGGCATAATTCAGTTGGAGTTCGTTTTCATTAAAAGCTTTGTGGAAAAGTACATTATTAGATTTAAAAAGAGAATATCACCCCTCTTCACAAAAATTATATATCTAATAACAAGCAATTCATTGTAGATGATACTGTAGCTGTCTTAATATGACATTGACTGTTTTTCTTAAAATTATCAGAAAGTCTAATGAGTTTAGAAAAAATGTTTTCTAATACACTTTTATCCAAATTAAATTTCTAACTTTGTTCTTTAGTTTAAATACCTATTAAATTACAATCATCATAAATGTTATTGATAATCCACATTATCTTCCGAATTTTAATAGAAATATATTAACACTTCGTTACATTTTTTAAAAATAGATAATATATATTTTATTTTTATAGCAGGAAAACAAATAGTAAGTGGAATATCTATCAGTCTGACAAGAAACAAGCGGATAAAACTATTAAGGCACAAAAGAGGTGCTTTGAAAAGTAACAACCTGTATCTATAGAAGATCTAAAGCCGTTAAATTGAGGCATTATAATACAGTTGTAAAACCTGAAGTCCTTTATGGGTCAGAAACACTACTACTATCTGGATGCAAAATGGCACTAGAAGATTTGAAAAGAAGGAAAGAAGCTTGCGAAAAATATTAGGGCCAAATAAGAATAAAGATGGCGATTGGGTTTTGAGACCAAATAGAGAAACTTACTTGCTATACCCTAAAATAACGGATGAGATCAGGAAAAGACGAACTACCCTTTATGGACACTTTAAGAGAGAATGAAGGAAGATAGATTAACAAAGAAGATCCGTACTTTCTTCCAAAACAGGAAAACAGACAAAAAAAATGGGTGGGTTGGCAAAGCAATAAAGGACTTAGAAGAAATGCAGATTGATCGAGAGACCCTCCTCAACAGAGACAAATTCAGACTACAAGTTAAGAAGTTCAAAGGTTTTCAGGAAGACGTAGGGAAAAGGAAAACAACTGGAGCCAAATGGTCGATAAAAGGAAAAAGAGTCCATTCTGAAAGGATGTAATGAAAGAGTTTTGGAGAAGGAGGAAGGAAGAAAGAGGAAAATAGTTATCTTAACGGGGTCTTCGTTGGCCTGAAATGATTAAAGAAGAAAAAAAGATAAGAAGGATTTGGAGATGAAGAACTCAAAATTCTATAAAAGATTAAAAGAAGAGGAAGATTTTAAGTATAATAATTTTTGTAAGGAATCAAAGTATGTTGTAAATATTAGTAAAAGGGTTCTTAAGACAAATGAGATAATCTCTTTAATAAAGTTTTAGATTTTAACTTAACGGGTAATTTTAATGTTAACAAAGTAATTACAGAAGTAGAAAATAAAATGTATTTATTTAAAAGTAAAAAAGAAACAATGTTTCAAGTATTTAATGGTTTAGAATATGAAAATAATATTATGCCTAATATTTCAGACATAGAAGTAAACTGTATTCATAGATTATTAAAGGATGAAAGCATGAAAATTGATAAAAGTGATAAGGGTAATAAGATTGTAATTGTAGACGCTGAGGAATATAAGAGAAGAAAATAGATATGGTGAAGTCAGATGATTTTTCTATTGTAAAAGAAGATCCGACTTTTAAATTGCATAAGAAAGTAAAATTGGAAATTCAAAAGATGAAGAAAAATAATACAGTGAAACCTCCGAATAGCGGACAGTCACGGGACCGGAAGTTTCGTCCGTTATTGGGAGGTGTCCGCTATTGGGGAGGACTATCTTTTTTTTCAATTTTTAGCTTATAGCATGTCATTTAATGCACTTAACGCATTTAATGCATTTAACGTACAATCTTAAATTTCTACAATTAGCATTGCCCTATGAGAAAATATGAACAATCGCAGACTGTTTACTATTTTCCTTTTTAAATGAATGCTAATCCATTAGTCTTACTTAAAATAATAAAATTAATTACAGTATTAATTTTGTCATTATTTTAAGTAAGACAACGGATTAGAAAATTAATTTTATTAACTAAAGTAATCAGTTAACAGAGTTTGACATTTCTTTTTTGCATTGAAAACATGTTTCTCAATATGAATATTTAAATCGTTTAATTTTGGAAGGCCTTCTGAGTCCCCTTTGCTTCCAACGCATTTTCTTGCAATAATGGCCCACTAATGGGAATGTTTTTTGCTCGTGCAGCATAAAACTAATCGAAGACAACAGAGTCGATCCACTTGTCTCCGTTTCCGAACTTTGATGTGTTTGGAGTTTTCGTTGGAGTTCGTGATCCATAATTTCAAAATTTCCTCTGGACGCTAGGTATTACTGTAGCCTGATTCTATTGCTTTTGAAAATAGAAAATTGAATTGCGCCTAGGGCCTCTCAAGTGCTAAATCCGCCACTGTTAGAGAAGAAGTGTACAGATGATATATGAAAGCAAGATTTCCTTTTTTTTTGGTTGTAAAAGCAAGATCGTTCATTTTCTGTAGAATGTTGTCCGTTATTGGGAGTGTCCGCTAATCGGAGGTCAATACATGGAAACGTCTATATTAAGGGACTGGAGATTGCAAAATTGTCCGCTATTGAGGGGTGTTCGCTTTTCGGGAGTGTCCGTTAGTGGAGGTTTCACTGTATAAGTTTTTTTCAGTACAAAGAAATGATCAAATGTATAACTAAGACTCCTTCATTCGAGCCAAAAGTTAAAGTACATAAAGATAATTTTCCAATCAGACCCATTATAAATTCATTTGGGTCACCTTTGCAAAGTTTAGGTAAATTTTTAAATGTGTTATTACAGAAATTTTAATTAGATGAACCTGATGTTATCATTAAGTATTCTCCAGCATTAATTGAGGTTATAAAAGAGTATAAAGAAAGATTGTTGATTTCAAAGAAAAGGGTTAAATTATATACTTTAGATGTTGAGGCGATGAACACCAACGTTCCTGTTGTAGAAACCTTGAATATATTAGAGAACAGTGGCGGATTTCCCAATAGGCGCAGTAGGCGCGCGGCTCGGGCCTCATCAATCAATGGGGCCTCAAAATTTACCTCTCAAAATAAAAAAACAAATTATTTTTTGGTTGTAAAAGCAAGATTTCCTTTTTTTTAGTTGTAAAAGCAAGATTTCCTTTTTTTTTTCTTTTTTTTGGTTGTAAAAGCAAGATTTCCTTTTTTTTTTTGTTGTAAAAGCAAGCCTAGGGGGCCTCACCAGTCAGCCTAGGGGCCCCATCC
>JAFIDM010000002.1:58561888-58575828 GCA_023159025.1 Thereuonema tuberculata
CTAATCATACATTACATTTCTGTTTTAGCCTATTTCTATCCTAATAGAAATAAAGGCGTTTCGCGGGTTATGGATGAGATACGTTCATGAATAGCTTGTATGCTATTCAGATCCCTGATGATTAAAGCATATTTTGTAATCATAATAATAATAACAACAGCAATAATAATAATAATAATAATAATAAGCCGGTATGGCCCTTACCTCCTCACATTGGCAGGAACTACCCTAGCTTTAGGGTAGGCTAAGAGGTCATACCATCTTACACGGCCTTGTTATAGTGTTGATCATGCTGCATCGCTTGGCGCTGGATAAAGTCACCCGCGTTCGGGTTAGGCAGAGGCATTCGTTCGAAAAATATATTACAGTCTCTCGCCAGTGGTGACACCCCACCCCATCCAAATAGAAGACATTATCTGTACTGCAAACACAGAAACAATCTCTACCCTTCAGTACACATGCCCCAACAATACAACTACTGACATATTACCAGCCACATAAGATCAATTGTTCACTATACTAGCATAATACAAAGGCACAGATCCCACACTCAGGTCGCCAATCCCCAAAGTAAACACATTGAAACAATTCTCCACAGTGGTATACCATCTCAGCACACACATTATCCCACAAAACCTTGACACTATCCAAACATTAAAAGACGTACGCATAACACTGTGCTGTGCGAAACAGGGAGCCTGTCGGTCACTAGGGATCAAACAACACCGCATACCTCCTACCGCACGGTCACAAGGTCTCATACCCTGGAGACGTCGCATTAAGGGCCGCATCAGCGACCTTAGAGGAGACAAATCCAGAAAACACAATAATGTGCAAGAAAGTAAACAAAGAAACTTATGTCCCTGCTTAGGAAGATATTCAAACAGATAAACACTCGACTCTCACATTCAAACCATCATATCCAGGATAAGGAATATCTCGCCATACTAAAACAAAACCTGAGTGCACTTGTAAAAAATTACAAAGTGCTCTCCACAAACAGAACAACATTTTCACTACAATGAGAAAAAATGCTGCGGATCTCTTATGTATCGCCCTACTTAACTCAACATAAAAACACTCTCACCAGCGAGGCATTATATGAATACTGATCGTCTCTGTGGTTCAACTTCATCCCTAACAATGACAAAGCACCACGGATCACAGAGGCACAACAACTCACTGAGGCACAAAAACCCACCCTACATGACTGTATGATATTATTCTCGCAGACATAGACTTGCACACAACTGGAAGGCTCCTGGTGCAGATAGCATCCAGAATTTCTGGATCAAGAGGTTTACGTCCCTGCATGGGAAGCTACCTCTTACACTTACTGACATATTCAAATACTCAGAACATATGCCTCTTTTCCTCATACAGTGTCACCTACCCACAGAGCAAGAACACTGAAAAAGCGTACCTTTCAAACTATCATCCAATCATTTGCCTCCTCACACTTTTTCAACTCCTCATCTTCTAACTTGCAGAAAAAAATCTATACACACATCGAAACACATGACATTCTTGCCGAACAGCAGAAGGGCTGTCACATGAATTCCTAGAGGTTATAAGCAGCAACTCCTTATTGACTCGGTAATTCTGCAGAAGGTATGAGCGAAAAATAGGAAAAATAGTCGATCGTACACATCGACTACAAGAAGGCATCTAATTAGGTCCCTAATTCGTGGCTCATACACACTCTTCATCTCTACAAAATACATCTCAAAATCACAGTATTCTTGGATGCCACGATGAAGAGTTGGAATACACGTGCCCCTCTCCAACACCTCCATTACTACGTTCCCATTCCCATAAGGAGAGGTATAAAACATAAAAATAACTTCAGATGTACTACATCAACTATAAAACAATGAGAAATAAAGTAAACAAGATATAGAATTAAGAAAAAAAACAATACCACTACAAAAAAACTCAACTCAGAAACTAATATAACTAAAAAGATATTTGGTTGGAATTAAATGATATAATTGGAAAAAAACATAAAAAACTAACAACGGTGAATTAGACAAATTATTAGAGTCTATGACTGGAAATAATAGAAAGAAAAAATTAGCAAATCAGTTTTGCAAATACTACTCAGAAAAAGGAAATAAACTTTTAAATAAATGCAATAGCACTATTTTAACTAATGATATAATCACAAATAACTATAATTCAATGAAATTGGAAGAGCCCTTAATCAGCGAGATTCAATACATAATAACTAATTTAAAAATCTATAGGAAATGACAAAATCGCAACTACAAGTATTAAAAAAACAAACAAGTCTTCTCAATCATCATTACATTATTTATTAACAGCATAATAAGAACACAGATTTTTCCAGATGCATTAAAAACAGCAAAGATAACTGCAGTGAATAAGGTAATCATATTTATGACATATCAAACCATAGACCCAAATCTGTACAACCAATCCTAAGTAAAATCATCGAAACTTATCTAGTAAATAAAATTAATATTTATTTAATAAAATTTAAAATTATTAACCAAATTCAATATATAAATTTCATCAGACTCCATATATAATACTTCTTCATCTTTTTATTCGCAATATTTCGCAAAAACTGAGATCGTTTTGCTTTCTCAAGCCTATCTTATTTTTGAATATTTCTACAATAAGTCTACATTTAATAGCAAAGATCAGTAATGATACAGTTATGTTTCCATTGTTACAATTTTAACAACAATGATACAGTGAGTTATGATTCAATTAATTTCTTTCTATTATTACTGATAATAATTTAATTTCTTTCTATTATTACTGATAACAATTTAGATTTAATTTAGCAATGATACATTATTGAAATCTGTACTCTTTTCCCTTAATAATATCTTAAAAATAGGACAGGGTATTATGATTTACTATATAACCCCTGTCCTTATTAATACATGTAAAGGTTTGAATAGTACAGGCTTCTATAATGTATCTTGTGTGTTTGTCTGTTATACGAAACAATATGCTAACAATCGGGTCAGGACAACGCTTTTCTGTGATACAGTGCCCTGCCCAGTCGGAAACAAGTGGATGGTTATTTCTGTAGGCGGCGGTATGCTCCTCAACTCGTTCCATCAACATTCTTCCTGTGTTTCCGAAATATACTTTTCCGCATGAGCGGCATTTTAATTTCTACACCGTCCCCATGATTCTTCCTTCCTTTGTCTCTGTGATTATACCCTCCACTGTTTCTTTGTAAATATTATGTTGTATTATTATTAATATTAATATATATATATATATAGTATTATATATGGAGTCTGATGAAATTTATATTTAATATTAAGAAGAATGAAGAAGTATATTGAATCAAAATCAATATACTTATCCAAAAAAAACAAGAGTACAACGACACTAATAGAGACACCAAATGAAAATCTAAATGAAAATAACTTTTCAATCTTACTGTCAATAGATCTCACCAAGCTTTTGATATAATCAACCACGACATCTTAATCAAAAAATTAGAAAAAAAATGGAATAAGGGGCCTGTGTTAGTCATTAGGAGCTATCTCACAGGCAGAAAAATCACCGTTAACATCAATAATATCTCAAGTTATGAATTAAAGATAAACACAGGCGTACCACAAGGATCCTTGTAGTACGCCTGTGTTTATCTTTAATTTAATTAAAATCTACTAACCAGCCAACGTTTTTGGAGATCTATGAAATCCGATCTTTGTTTGGCGAAAATTTTAGAACCACTCATCTGAACATCCTAAATTTTGTCTAAATTTAGTTACTAGTTATAAATTAGAAAAGAAGATATGTCAAACATTAGCTAATATTCTGTTACATTACATAGTTGTTCTAACTATACTTGTGATTGTAATTAAAATTCAGAAAACGATCAAAAATACAAACGAGTTTTGATTTTCTTATTAACAAATTCAGTAACGAATTATCAACCTTAGAGTTTATTAATTCCCTTATTAATACTTTTTTTAATAAATTGTGAATTAAAGATCAATTTAACCCTAACTAAAGGCCAAAATTACCCTTTCCCAAAAATAAGGTAACTCTTTTCGACGGTAACTTTATAATTTCGTCATTTAAGAGTGGTAATACTTACACTCCCACTGCTGAATATAATTTACGTAACTACATTGCATTCTTTAAAAAAAAATCTTTGAATAGAAAAGAGGTACAAATAGAATGAATTGATTGCAGATAGAAGATAAGTAGGTGCTCATCCAGTCTATGAGAAACTACAATAAAGGGTTTTTTTCTACTTTAAAATGCTTAAGAAATGAATTTAAGAGATTTTAAAGTTTATTTGTACTAATGAGTAAACATTAGAATCAAGTAGTTGTAAATAAGTTCTATAAAAAGCTTACTTCATAATTATCATTAGTTAAAGCTTTGTTTTTGCTTTTTCTGTAATTTTTTTTGTTCAGGCGTGGTCCTGTGATTCAGGCAGTGTCTGATATGTCTGAACCTGCGTTCGATCCCGGAGTCGGCATGGATGTTTCCGTTCTTTCCTATGTTTGATGCTATTTCTTCTGTTTCTCTCCTTATTCCATCTATGGCATATTCTGAAATTTTAATGTTTGTCAATAAAATGGAGATTTTATGCTTTGTATAGCCTGAGGTCGCTATAGGGCCCGCATATCCATAACTCTGTTATATAAAAAAAGTTGTTTTTTCTTAATTGGAAAATAATATGTTATTAAAGAGTTACATAAGCATTTCAAACGCACACCAACTCTATCCTGCTCAATATTATTACTAAATCTTATTACATGAAAAATTACAATCTTTTTGAAATTGGACATGACATAATTAATGATAATCTTTCAAATTTAGATACAAAAAAATGTTGTCCAATTAAGCAAAATTTCTGACTTTACATGATCTGTGATCGAAATGATCCTGCACCACAGCTTTAAATATTAAATGAAACAAAATAGATAAAAAAGAATCTAAATAGAGAAAAATCATTGAATTGAAGACAGAAAACCTTACAGCAGAAATTGGTAAGGAAATTACAGAAACAGTTTGGACGTTTCACTGAAGTGTTAAGTTTCACTATTTAAAGGTGCCATAATGTGACGCTTTCTGAATGTTTTAATTGTAAGAGAATTCAATAAACAGTCTCTTAGTGAAATTCGAGATCTAATGGAAATGAAAGTTTCAGATTATGTTTGAAATGCAATTCTATGTACGAATTGTGTTAACACCTTCTTGAATAGTTGGATCAAGTGAAGTTATGAAATTTGATTATTAGAATCCTAATTCAAAGGCTCCGAGTCATCAATAAGATAAATCACAAATCTTTATTGTCTAATGACCGCACTCTTTAAAATACATCCTACAAATACACTGAAGTTTTGTAAATTGTCCATTTTATTTTGTTAAATACTTTGTTTTTCTGGGGTGTCAACTTTCTAATATACTCAAATATAAGATCCAAATATTTGTATCAAATAACGATGGTTGTAAATTTGAAGCATTTCTATGCAATTCTTTTTTTACTTATTGTGATAACTCGATTTTGGAAAAAACTCGTGGATTCAATTTCTATCAAAATCAATACGGAGATGACAGTTCGCAACCTTTATCTATTACATTAGTTTTTGAGTTTCAGTGATAAAATAATCACTGAAAGCAAAATAGCTTTCTGGGCAACGAATTTTGCCATTTCTCTTGTCCCTTCTGCAGCTCAGAAAAGTAAAAAAAATCAATAAAGATCTTTTTTTTTTTTTTTAGGCTAGAAACAACAATCTTCAAATTCCGATTTCATAGAATTTGTGTAGATGATCTCAGACGGATGGATAATGGACTGGCATTTTGACTAAATGGAATTTTTAAAACTTTGATTTTAATCGGATACATATAAATGAATACATTAGATATTTAGACAAAAAAGATAACATCCTTGGTGGTTAAGCTAAAAATGAGTTAAAAAAATGTGTAACTGAAAAAAATAATTTTCCATGGAATTGAATGGAATTTTGGAAATCAAAATAATGATACTTCTAATAATAAGAATAGCCAAGATAGTTAATGTAATGAAATATTGCTGTTAAATTAGTCAGGACAATTTCTTGGATTTACGAAGAAAATCATAATGATAATAATAATAATAATAATAATAATTTATTTTTATTTTTTTTAATACACTTGGCAATATGTGCTTTGGTCCTTGACCCGCCATATTGTCTTAGCTGGGGAATCCCATGGTTTGAAACTTTTTCGATATAATAATAATAATCCATAATAACCCATCATCCTGTCCGCTACTGGTCTGGTGCCTCACACATTGCATCACAGCCTCAGCACACTAGGACTTCATAAAAACACTTGTGCACAACTCCAGAAGGCTGTGGTACTCAACACAACACGCATAGTTCGGAAATTTATGAACACAAGCACACATCCCTAACTATTCTTCCAAAATTTTTATTTTTTTCAAAGGGTCCAACCATCTACGATGAGATCTTGTTCTGTTATTGATCACGCTGCATCGGATGTGGCGCAGGATAAAGTCATCCGCGTTCGGGGGTTAGGCAGAGGCCTCCGTTCGAAAAATATACTACAGTCTCCCGCAGGTGGTGGTGGAGAAAGTGGCACCTATTCTGTAGTATGGCTACCACAATGCCCGGGCAACACCATCCAGCCCGAACAGTCGGAAGTATTTCGTCTGTATTAGAGCAGGCGGCCACCAAAACTAGAAAACCCATACCAGCGCATTCGATGGTCATCGCAGATAAACCAGGATCTTATGCGCGACTTCTACACCGTTACACAGTTAGACTCATCTCACATGATATAGACAGCCACTATATCAGGCATTCACCACACGTTATCCATCATTATGGCTTAGCGCAACAGCGGGAAACGGATAAGCGACATTCCATAGTAGTTAGTTTCATTCCCCCATGCATGCCTGCACAATTTAGGAAAGTAGTCGCTGAATCCAACCACAGGACACTACAGCCCACCCCGCCAGAAAACGCTCCCTTCATGGCATAGACAGAAGCAATCTCTATCCCTGAATACACATGCCCCAACAATACAACTACTGACATATTACAAGCAGCACATGATCATTTCTACACTGCACCAGCACAATACACAGGCACAAACCAAACACTCAGGCCGCCACTCCCCAAAGTACACATATCAAAACAACTCTCCACAGTCATTTAGCATCTCAACACTTTATCCCACAACACCTTGACAACTTCCAAACATTGAAAGACATACACACAACACACTACTGTGCGGCACAGGGCACAATTCGGGCACTTGGAATCAAACAACACCATATACCTCCCACTGCACGGTCACTCGAATACATCCCCCTTGGAGACGTCGCCTTGAGGATCGTATCAGCGATCTTAGAGGCGACAGCCAAGATCACATAATACTGTGCAGGAAACAAAACAAAGAAACAAGAAACTTAGTTAGGAAGATATTCAAGCACATGATCACTCGCCCTTCACACTCAAACCATCATAACATGGTTCAGGAACATCTAGACATACTCAGAGAAACTGAGTGCAGTTGCAAAAGGCTTACAAAGATACAAACCATACACTGAGCAATCACAGAACAACACATTCCAGACAAAAAATTCTACAGATTCCTTACATCTCGCTCTTCTTCACCCAACACAAACTCCCACCAACGAGGCATTACATGAATACTGGTCATCTCTCTGTGGTCAAATCCAATTCCCCCACAATGACAAAGCACCATGGATCACAGAGGAACAACAATTCACTGAAGACTTACCCTTCATGACCTTCCACAACATTACTCTCCCAGAACTACACACAGCATTAAAGCATAACCACAACTGCAAGGCTCCTGGTGCAGACGGTGGCCAGAACTTATGGCCAGAACGGTGGAATTTGGAATCGACAAATGCGCAAGCTACATGTAACACGCAGGAAGAATTCGAATTCGGAGGATATTGAACTTGATCATGGGCTGGCGATCCAAACCATGGAAGAAGGAGAGCCTACAAATATCTGGGTTCACAATATCCTCAAAGCATAATTCAATGCTAGAACTAAAATTAAAGCCATCAACACATTTGCCGTCTCTACACTTTTCGTTCGGCATAATTCATGGACAAACACCAAACTCGAAGACAAACTACTACAACTCACAACACGCACTACATTCACGAAATAGAAAATGCACCACCCCAAGTTCGCTACAGAAAGGATGACTCTTCCCCGAAAGGAGGAAGGCCGATGTCTCATCGACCTCATCACCCTACACGAAAAACAAGTACACACACTTATGGAACACTTCCCCAAAGAGCAAAACACTCCTCACTCCACTCAGGCTTCGTCAAGGCTACACAAACTTCACATCCCTGGACCTCGAAGACCCTTCTCCAACACTAACCATCGCCGACACCCACACTCAGCACTGCAAGAATCGCTGGCTCGTAAGGAACTCCATGGCAGACATCGCCTCACACTCAGCCAGCTGATGTCGACAGATGAGTGGTGAGCTGTTTCGGAAGACCGAAGAGTTCATGATCGCAATACATGACCTAATCATCCCCACACGCAACTACAAGAAACACATCCTACGCAAACACGCATGACGACAACATGTTCGAAATGCCACAGAACGCATGAGATGATCGACCATAATATCAGACTATCCCCTTCTCTACCAAACAGACTACCTCCACCGACTCAAACCGGTAGAGTCGATCAACAGCTAGCACCCAAATACTCACTAATTAAGAACACGGTACCGTTCTACTACACACCATGAAGCGTATTGTAGTCACCCTCACGTAAGCTGTACTGGGACCGTACAAAATTTTATACATCAGAACAGACCTGACATCACACTTGTTGATAAGGTCAACAAACAGACCTATCTCGTTGACATCGCAGTGCCTATCAGCAAGAACGTGCAGATAACTCACGCAGACAAGATCAGTAAAAATACTGATCTAGCACACGAGCTCTAGAAGCAGTGGCGGCAGGACCGAGTACGTGTTGTATCCATAGTCCTGTCCGCCACTGAGGCAAAAGCACTTAAGCACAACTCCAGAAGGCTGTGATACTCAACACAACACGCATAGTTAGGAAATTTATGGCCTTAAGCACCCATTCCTAACTATTCTTCCAAATTTTTTTTTTAACACTTGGCAATATGTGTCTTGGTCCTTGACCCGCCATATTGTCTTAGCTGGGGAAGCCCATGGTTTTAAACTTTTTCGAGATAATAATAATAATAATTATAAATAATTCTTTCATGTCAGTTGAGTTTTTATTTTTCTCATAATTTGAGGAGAAGGAATTTTACATGATTTTGAATCCAAAGTCATTTTGAAATATAATGAATCTTCTAGAAACACGTTAGAAGCTTTTTTATATCTGTCTGGTTTCCATTTCTTGAGAGCAGAATTAAACAAAAATTAGCAGAAATTTGATTATCAGAAATAAACAAAAAGTCTTAGAACTTTTATGTTAATGAAATGATTAACAGCAGTGGGTTTATTTTACATAGTTTAGAAAATAGATTTTATGTTTTATAATCTATCTTATGTGTGCTTTGTTTTAGTACGAAAACTTTGCATTAATGAAAAATTATAAGGCTTTGAGCATTACAAACTAATTACAAAACCTTTATATTATAATATCTACATGTTATTACCAAGAAGTTTAAAAAATATTACATAATGATTTAAGTTTGGTAATTATTATTATTTCTACTTTTCATTTTTTTGCTAATTGGTAATAAATTTGTTTTTTGTTTAGGCCTAACTCCAGGACTTTCAGGGGCTAATGAGCAAGGTAATTAATATTTAATTGTTCAATTTAATAGCATATAATAGTAAGTAAGCTTATAAAAAGCGCTTTTATTATTATTTTCAGTTTTTATATTAATTGTCAATTACAGCTGAAATAAAATGAAAAATTAAATTTTCCATACATCTTCCAAATATCTTAAATTTTATAGAGATTACAGAAAAATATTGTATTCTAAGAAATCCATACAACTTTCGAAACATAAGAAATACTTGAAATTAAATACAAAAACAAAAGATACAGCTTAAGAATGTTAATCTTCAAACGTTTATGATCAAAATCAAAATTCCAGTCTGATAACATTTTTTTTTTCGGCTATTCAAATATAAAAACGACTAAAATTATAAATTTTAAAAATTTTGTTTAGTGATATTAAATCGAATGAAAAAATACATTTATTAATAACAATGCTGAACACATTCATAATAAATATCCTGAAGTATATGTATATAGTTTGCTCACTGTTATATCTGTATATCCCACAAAATGCAAGAATCGTTATCTTTTTTATATCTTAAAAGTAAAGGAAGAGGTATAGTTTTGAAATTAATAAATGAATGACTCTCATTGATTAAGGCTTTATAGGCTTCACTTCAACTTCAGATCCAGTTTATCAAAACAAGACTGATATGGATTAGTCAGATATGCTACTGAACTACTTCTATATTCCAGTATATATGTCAGTGAAAAAAAATTGCAGGAAAAGATAATAGCAGGTGTACATTTGTGTACAATGTTGTAGATATTTTTTTTTTCCAGACACAGACACAAGTGATTTAAAATCTGTAAAAGATTTTATTGTAATAAATTACTATTACAAAGATCGCTTAGAATAAAGTTCATTTAAAGTTCAAATGACAATAACGCTTTTTTTTTTTTCCTCTTTCTTTCCTTAATTTTTTTAAAACATTTTTGAAAACTTTTAAAAAGCTTATAAAAATGATAGCATTATGTATATTAATTTAACATTAAAAACAGATAGATAAATTTACAGCATATTAATTCACAACCGGAAACTGGTGGATTAAGTTTAATTAGGTGGCCACCTTCCCAGTTACACTTCGCCAGGATTATTAATTTATCCAACGTGAACATTTCTCCGCTAGCTCTTCAAGCCATTGGGAGAGGACTTGATTTTAATCTCCCTTCCAAACCTCGGTTACATTGTACATCTCTAGTCTGGAGGTTGCCATTTCCTCAATGCATAATAAAGTGGAAGCGATTTCACTTCGATGCAAAATAGGAAACATAGTTAAAGGCATTAATTACAAATCTGAAACCCGTTTTATTAATCCGTTGGAGGTTCATGAGCTTAACAAACTTAGGTTAAATAGCGATTTGATTTACATTCCTCCAGATAAATGCAATAATCCAGTCATTCTATGTAAGGAAACATAATATGATGGTGAATAAATTTCTGCAAAATACGGAAGGGATAGAATTCTTTTCTAATAATGAGAAGAAGGTCCTGAACCTTAACCGTAGGATTGTGCGGAAATTATGCAAAGACAATGTGATATCATCCCATTTTGCTGATAGACTTAAGGATTCTTTGCTACGTACACCCCGCCTATGTACCGAAGTTACATAAGGAGGCTGATGATCAAGGCTTGTATCCAATTCGACCAGTTATTAATTACACTCAATCTGCCATTAAGATGCTTTCTGATTTCCTTTACTGTAAAATGAAGAAATTCAATGTGCTTTCTAAGTTTAGTATCAAGAACAGTTCTGAATTTGTTACAAGTATAAAAACTAAAGAAATTATTCCTGGTTACGTGCTTTTTTTCTTTGGATGTCAATTCACTTTTCACATCTATTTCAATTGATTTGTTGCGATCAGCTATAGATCATATTATCCATCGCAACGCATCCGGTTTTGTTCAATGTGGTGATTTTCATGAAATACGCTGGGGACCACCACAAAAATAAACATTATTAACTCTACATTACACCACAAAAAAATATGTACAACTGTTTTATGTTTTAAGCTCTTTTTTTCTACAATAATTTCCAGAAGTGATAAGTCTTTAACAATAAAAACAAGTATAAATCGATATTTAACTGTAAAATATAAATAAGTTTTTTCTTTTTGTTGTTTATTTCGGTACGAATTATCTGTTCAAACTATACATCTTAAGTTTATTTCGCAATTTTTATTGTAAAGGGAGTTTATCTTCAAATTAAATATTAACTTTTCTCTTTCTTTTCTTTTCAATGTCAAGGCCGTAAGTATGAATTTCTAATTTCAGTTTTTATTTTAAATGCACGTTTAGAAACCTTAAGGGCGAATGCCATTCTTAAGGATTAAAGCCATAGAATCCGACAGAACAGCTTGTGGCGATTTCAATAGCTATAACTTTTCAGTAGAAAACAAGTTCATTTGCAAATTTTCGGATCTCGACTATTGGTGTCACTTGGTAGTTCGATAACAGATAAAAAGGAAATTGCCGTGGCTGGTGAATTGTCTTTGTCAAAAACTTCTGAATGTGAAAGAATAACTCTACAAATGTTTCTCTACAAACCTTTCAATACAAAAGTTATTCTCATGTCTCGAAGACATTGTCTCCCTAATTTCACCCAGGTAAGAAATATCGGCCGCACTATCAACGATGTTGCCAGGGGGTTTGGAACAGCACAGTGGTGTCTCCAGGCTCTGGGCAGCAATTCACACGACTCGAATGTGGTCCAGACGCCCTGCAGTTGATAGGACTGTCCGACCTCACATGAAGACCGATATTTAGCGGTAACAGCTAAACGGAATGAACGTCAGACGGCCAGCCAGCTTGCAAGTCGCCTCCATTCCAGTATTGGTGCGATGATATCCCGCCAAACTGTGGCTCAATAGCTGCAACATGTAGAATTATGTGTTCGGGTTATCTGTGCCAGTTATCTGTGTGCTGCTATCCACAGAGCACCATAGAAGACTTTTCCAGTGGTATCACGTCCACTGAAATTTTACTGTGGATCAATGGGACGATGTGTTGTTCTCTGAAAAGAGTAGATTCAGACTGCAAACAGATTCCAGATGTTAGTTCATCTGGTGTGAAAGGCTATGGCATACCAGCAGGAAAATCTGCAGGAAAGATATTGATATCCAGGTACTGGAGTGATGGTTTTGGGCAGCATCGTGCTTAATGGTGGCACTGGAGACTATGATGGTGACCGCATTTATAATGAAGTTAATGAACGATATGTTCCCTTGTTTCTTAGTTCCATTGGGGAAAATATTTTTTTTATGGATGATAACACCACGCGTCATCGAACCAAGCTGTGCTGCGGAGAGATTCCTGAAACCCGAGTATATTCGGCGAAATGATTGACCTATACTCTCTCCATAACTTAACCCGATTGAACATGCATGGGGCATTATGGAGAGAGGCATTGCAGCTCGCAGCCCTTTGCCAGAAAACCAGCAGGGCTTCTACATGCTCTGAACTAGTGCCCCATAAACAACTGAATCACTTCATGATAAGCCTACCACGACCTTCTGACTGTTGCATCGCAGTTCGAGACGGACATATTCCCTACTGAGAAGTTTAATGTTCGTACGCACTTTCCTTTTATTCTCCATTTATGCCAAATGTTATCTGTATCGTTTCGGCAAAAGACTTGCTTACCATAGCTGTGATTTATTTATTTATTTATTTATTTATTTATTTATTTATTTATTTATTTATTTATTGTATAAATAAGTTAACTGTTATCCAGTGTTAGATTACTGGCAATAAATATCTTTTATATAAGATCTTGCCTTTCTGAGTCTTTTATTGGGGAAGGCGGATATCGGGCTGATGAGTCCCCTGTAGGACGAAACGGCCGTTCCCGATTCCTTCCCGATAATCGAATCAGAAATCAATTTATTTATTCTGGTGCTGCTCTAGATTTTTCATTTCATTTTGTTTTGTTAAAAACAAATATAGATCGATATTTGTATATAAAATTTGGATCAGTCCAAAATACGCATCTAAAGTTTGTTTCCCAATTTTTAATATAAAGGAAGTTACTTCAAATTAAATAATAAGTTTTCTCCTTCATTTCTTTTCAATGCCAAGAACGTAAGTATGAATTTTGTGTTTCAGTTTTGTTTTTTAATATTTACATAATCTTTTTACTTGGCCTATATTT
>JAFIDM010000002.1:58575928-58594157 GCA_023159025.1 Thereuonema tuberculata
GTTAAGACATTCCAATTTATATATTACACCCATTTCATATCTTTTATCAATACTATTCAATTTTTTACACAAAATATTCTTTAATTTATTATTATATTCAAAACTTACATTGATTCCAAATTTCTTGCATATTTCTTTCAAACGCAAACTATTGCTATTCAAATATGGTATAAAACATCTCATATCATCATAGGCTTTCAATTCTTTTATTTTAAATTTATGATAATTCCTAATTGTGCTTTCAATAAATTTGTCTGTATAATCATTCTTTTTTAGTAGTGTTTTCATATCATCAATTTTTTTATTAAAATCTTCTTCCGTACTCGTATTATTATCTATTCTAAGTAAATAATTTTCAATAATATTCCGTTTTATATTTGTATTATGTCCAGAATTAAAATTTATAACATGGTTTACAAACAAATTAAGGGTTTCCCAATGGGATCCCCAATATCAGGGTCATTGTGCAACATGTTCATGAATGTATTTGAATGCAAACTTTTGAAAGAGACCAAATATAAACTAGAATATTATCGTTATGCAGATGATATTATAATATTCTGGTTCGGGACAAGGAGACAATTTGACATTTTTTTGAATGAAATCAATAAAAGAAACAAAGACATTCGTTTCAAAATGGAAGAAGAGGTCAATGAATGTTTAAAATTTCTTGATTTGGAGTTAATAAAAAAGGAAAATAAATTGATCTTAAAACACTACAATAAAGAGTACAAAAGTGACCATGTTATAAATTTTAATTAAATTTAAATTTAAATTTAATTAATTTAATTTAAAAAATTGAATAGTATTGATAAAAGATATGAAATGGGTGTAATATATAAATTGGAATGTCTTAACTGTAATTTGTTTTATCTTGGAGAAACGAAAAGAACGATTAAGGAACGTGCATCAGAACATGGATACTATATCAGGACAAAATTAGTAGAAAAATCTGAAATTGCTGAGCATTGTAATAAAAAGAAACATTTTATTAATAAGGAAGTTAGAATTCTTTGCAATGAAAAGAATACTAAAATTAGAAAAATAATCGAAAGCTTATGCATAAGAACCTCAAAAGGATACAAGCTAAATAGAAATGATGGGATTAATATAGATGAAGGTATAGTAAAATTAGGTAAAGATTTAATTGATAAAGAATATTTTAATTCCAACAATAAAGTAATAATTGAAGATCTAGATTGTAAAAATCAATTAAATTTGGACACACAACTCGAGGATTATTGTGAAGAAGACGATGTTCTATAATATTGTAAGTTCTAATCTCGTAACTTAATAATATATTGTATTAATATTGTATTGTTTATATTCACGGATATTGTAAATTCAAAATCTCGTGATTTAATATTAATATTATTATTTGTAAAGGCTTGAAGAAGAGGAGACTTTTTTTATTTTTTCTATTTTCTCCTAGAAAATTTGCTGTTTTTTTCTCGAAATAAATGTAGTGTTTAACATTTATTTCTGGTGTAGTGGAAGATGCTTCAGATGTTGAAATTTAACATCAAACATTAATTCAGAAGTAAATGAAAAGTATTTACCTGGAGCTGTAGTTGAAATGTCGATTTATTAAATAAAAATAAAATAAGACTAATTACAATTGCAAAATAACCTTAAATGTGTTAAACATTTAACAATATAAAAATGTTATTTTTGTTTTTCAAAAATTTCTTGAAATATCTATCCTATTATCATAAGTTTATAAAAAAAATCTAGAATTCTTTTAAATTTAAAGGTTTAGCAACTATTTGTAATTACTTGACAAAATATTGGAAAAAATATTTAATCTGGATTTTTTTTTTATAATATTGAAATTCTAGTTTTCTAGTTGAACTGTATATCTTATAATTCACAGCTTTGTATGTTTTGAAAGTGATAATGTTCAGATTATTCGCAACAGAAATATTAGCTTTGATCAAGTTCAAAGATTATGTCTTAATTTCTAATTTGTAAGCACCTAATTACTAAATATCAGGAGTATTTAGCATAAATAATTTATACAGCAATTTCACTGCAGAATGAATAAATAAAATTTAGGCCAAATGAAAAGATTATGTAAATATTTAAAATAAAAACTGAAATACAAAATTTATACTTACGTCCTTGGCATTGAAAAAAAAAACATTTGAGAAAAGTTATATTAATATGAAGTAATTTCCTTTATAATAAATTGGGAAACAAACTTTAAATGCGTATCTTTGACAGATATTTTGCACCAAAAACAAGAATGAACAGAACAAAGTCATCCACATTTTTTATCCAAATACAGTTTAAAACATGTTTTTACTGTTAAAGAGCCATGGCAACTTTCATAAAGAAGCAGTCTGTACTCAAATTAGTTGTACATTTTTTCTTAGAAAGATACGTCATTTATGTATTTTTTTTAACTTCATATTAAAACTTTTGAAGTTATCTATCTGTGCTTCAGATAGTTAACATCAAACATTAAAAAAATAAGTAAATGAAAAGTGTTTACCTCCGGCTGTGGTTGAAACGTCGATGTATTACAAAAAATACAATAAGATTAATTACAATTGCAAAATAACCTTGTTAAACATAATATAATAAATGTTATTTTTGATATTCAAAAATTTCTTGAGATAACTATCATATTATCTTAAATTTATAAAAACATCTAGCATTCTTTTAAATTTACAGTATTAGTAACTATTTGTAATTACTTGACAAAATATTGAAAAAAATGTTTCCAATGAATTGCATTTTTTATAATATTGAAATTCTAGTTTCCTAGTTCAACTATATATCTTATAATTCACAGCTTTTTATGTATTATGAAAGTGCTAATGTTCATATTCTTCGGAAAAGAAATATTAATTTTGATCAAGTTCAAAGATGAATGGTGGCCTTTACATTATATTTTCTAGTTTGTAAGCATCTAAATATCATGAGTATTTATCAGAATTAATTTGTACAACAATTTCACTGCAGAATGAATAAGTAAATTTTAGGCCAAATGAAAAGATTATGTAAATATTTATAATAAAAACTGAAATACAAAATTCATACTTACGTCCTTGGCATCCTTATAATAAATTGGGAAACAAACTTTAAATGCGTAGCTTTGACAGATATTTTGTACCAAAAACAACAATGAAACGTAAAAAGCCATCCACATTTTTTATCTAAAAACAGATTAAACATGTTTTTATTGTTAAAAAGCCACGGCAACTTTCAACAAGAAACTATCTATTCTCAAATTAGTTGTCCATATTTTCTTAAAAAGATAATAATTTACTGTCATTTATGCTTTTTTTTTAACAAAACTTCATATTAAAACTAACTATAAGTTAACCTAAAGTAGTTCAGATGTTGAAATTTAACATCAAGAATTAAATAATAAATAAATAAAATTTAGTATTTATGTGTTTATCTGTGCTGTCGATGAAATGTCGATTTAATGAATAAAAATAAAATATGACTAATTACTATTGCAATTTGGACATCAGCCCAGTCCGAAATATTTTCTTCTTATTTCGGACTGGGCTGACCATTGCAGGATTAACGGACACAACCCGGACCCCATCGGGAAGATTGTTCATCATGAACAAGATGAACGAAAAAGATTCATGATTGAGTCTTGCATCATCAATTGTTGTGTTTGTTTCAATAAGTATAAATGTTTAAGAGTAAATGAGATGTCTTTGTCCATGTTTAGAAATGCTTTGTCGAACAATATGAGAGTTAAAGAATTTTTATCTTTCAAATAAGTCATCTATTGCTTAACAATACTCACCATTTCTTGTCCAATTCTTTTTGTTTACTCATGCTTTTTAATTATTGTATTTTTCTATCGTTTTTAAAGAGAATGGAATTCTCTTTTTTAAATTTATGTTGATTTTTTATTTTTGTTTACAAAAACCTTGAAAAAGTTTTAAGAGATTGAAACGAAATATTGGAATATGTCTACAGTGTAGGAGTTTCAAGAATTTATTTATGTGTTTATCTTATTTAACATAAAACATTGAATAATAAGTAAATGAAAAGTGTTTACCTCGGGCTGTGGTTGAAACGTCAATTTATTAAATAAAAATAAAAAAAGACTAATTACAATCGCAAAATAACCTAAATGTAGTAAACGTAATACAGAAACGATACAAAAATGTTAAATTTATTAATCTAAAATTTCTTGAAATAACTATCGTATTACCATAAATTTTAAAAAATCTCTACAATACTTTTAAATTTACAGCATTACTAAATATTGTAATTACTTCAGAAAATATTGGAAAAAATGTTTAATCCGGAAATTTTTTAATAATATTGAAATTCTAGTTCCCTAGTTGAACTATATAACTTCTTCCAGCTAAATGAATAAATAATATTATAGGCCAAGTAAAAAAATTATGTAATTATTTAAAATAAAAACTGAAATACAAAATTCATACTTACGTTCTTGGCATTGAACAAAAAACAACGAAAGTTAATATTTAATTCCAATTAAATTCCTTTATAATAAATATTGGGAAACAAATTTAAAATTGGTATCTTTGACAGATAATTTGTACCAAAAACAGCAAAGAAAAGAAAAATCTGATCCACAATTTTGTGAAATTATTGTGTTAGTAATTTAATATGGCAAATTTATTAAGTGGAACTAATTATTGTGAAGTGAATATTCTTCAAAACAATTGAACAATCGTCGTGAGCAGATAACAACCAAAGCATGATGTTAAAGTGAGCACAAAAAGCAAAGTGCATGAATTAATTGTTATCTGTGATATGGTGAAATTTAATTACTGCTTGTAAGATCAAAAAATTGTAATGTTTTGTTAATGTTTTGCTATGCCGAACTGAGTGATGAATTAAAATCTGTTAAGCGAAATGTACAAAATTTGTACAGTTGGACTGAAGAGTGACAAATTCATATTTAACTAGAAAAGTTTTCTAGTTAGGCTAATTACAGGTTATATTTAAGCGCGAATTCAAATAACCTATAATGTTATCTCTTCAGCTAGATGAATAATTTATCGAATGACAGGACGCTGGAACTGCTCCGCCATGTTGGATTTAAGTTGTAGTTTCAACATCAACTGTTCAACGACGACAAGTTAGACGAAAACTGTGAGTGATAATATTTTATATTATTATTTCAGGACCAGGGAGAATCATAAATACAAAATCATAGATACAAAAATATTAAATTTATTAATCCAAAATTTCTTGAAATAACTATCGTATTATCATAAATTTTAAAAAATATATACAATACTTTTAAATTTACAGCATTACTAAATAATTGTAATTACTTCAGAAAATATTGGAAAAAATGTTTAGTACGGAAATTTTTTAATAATATTGAAATTCTAGTTCCCTAGTTGAAATATATAACTTCTTCCAGCTAAATGAATAAATAAATTATAGGTCAAGTAAAAAGATTATGTAAATATTTAAAATAAAAACTCAAATACAAAATTCATACTTACGATATTGGCATCCAACTAAAGAAAAAAACAAAACTAAAGTTAATATTTAATTCCAAGTAAATCCCTTTATAATAAATATTACAAACAAACTTAACAATTGGTATCTTTGCAGATAATTTGTATCAAAAAATAACTAACAAATTTTATTAATCTCATAGAATGATGAATGTTATTTCTGATGGACAAAATTTGTTAAAAAGTGATATTTATTCATTACGTCACATGATAAATTATTGAGATCACAGTGTGTTTTATATTCGAATGAGGAGATATTAGTCTTTATGATAAGAAAATGTGTTAATATCTCAACTTCTTTGACAAGTCATTACAATGTTTTATATAATAAACAAACATTTTGATGATAGTCTATATTTAGCCAACTTTATTTAATATTATACATAAATTCTGTTATTTTCATCTCTTATTTGCCTTGATGCTGACACCCTTTTGTCTCCTTGACAGGATCCTTCTTAAGACAACTGGGATGTTAAAATTCTAATCAATACATACTAATTATAAATATTTTTTGTAGTCAATAAAGTGTTATTATTAATCTTATCATGATTGTTAAAGAGTAATCAATTTTCTACAAAATTATTGTAGAAATAGAAAAATAAACCTTTAAATACAAAAACAATCTATTAATTTCCAGGAACCCCTAGATGGCAGAAAAAAGTTATACATATTTGTTTTCATTTAATATATAGTCAATGTTTATTTATGTGATTCTGATAAGTGGTAAATTACTTGACTGTAGGTTGGTGGTATCGAATTCAATCCCCAGCGGAGTTCAGGGATGTTTCAATCCTGAATTCTCTTTCCAATCAGTTCCTAGGATCTACTCAGCTCTCTATAAAAATACTATCGTGAATGATGAGATATATAGTTCAACTAGAGAACTAGAATTTCAATTATCATTTATGTATTTTTTAAACGAACTCTTCTTCTTCCTAGTGTTAGTCGCGCACTATGGCAGGTTCCGCTTTTCGGCACATCCGTCTCCATTTGGCTCGATCCAAGGCGTCTTGGGAGCAACATTCATCTGTTTCATGTCTTCTTTAAGACGGTCCATCCATCGTTTTTTGGTCGTTGGTCATGAGGTTCGAGACGCATGGCAGTCGTCGCCACTGAATATTCATCACTGCGTACCACATGTCCATACCATCGGAGTCTTCCTTCTCGCATTTTTTCTATGATTGACGCCACACCGAATCGTCGTCGTACATCTTGATTCATTGCATGGTCGAATCTTGTCAAGCCAAGACACCATCTTAGCATTCGCATTTCCATAACTTGGAGCACTTGTTCATGTTTCGATGTTGCTGGCCAGCATTCGGATCCGTAAAGGGCAACTGGGCGTACCACTGTTTTAAACGAACTATCATGTTAATACTTTTGAAGTTAACTAACAGATTCAGGTATTGAAATTTAACATCAAACATTAAATAATAAATAAATGAAAATTAGTATAAAAGTGATTTCCTTGAACTGTGGTTGAAATGTCAATTTATTAAAAAAAAATATATTTGACTAATTATAATTGCAAAATAACCTTAAATGTGTTAAACGTAATATAAAAATATTATTTTTATTAATTAAAATTTTGTTGAAATAACTATCGTATTATCATAAATTTTAAAACATTTCTACTATATTTTTAAATTTACATCTGTAGTAACTATTTGTAAGTACTTGACATAATATTGGAAAAAATGTTTAAATTTGAAAATTTTATAATATTGAAATCCTAGTTCTCTAATGAACTATATATCTTGTTATTCACAGCTTTATATATTAAGAAAGTGATAAAGAGATGCTTGGCAAAAGAAATACAAGTTTTGATCAATTTCAAGATCAATGGTGTCAGTTACATTTTAATTTCTAGTTTATAAGAAGCTAAATATGATGCATATTTATGAGAATTATTTTGTACTGCACTTTCACTGCAGAATGAATAAATGAAATATAGGTCAAATGATAAGATTATGTCAATATTTAAAATAAAAACTAAAATACAAAACCCATACTTACGAACTTGGCATTGAAAAAACAAAACGAAACGGAAAGTTAATTATAATTCAAATTAACTTCCTTGTAATAAAAATTGGAAAACAAATTTAATATTCATATCTTTGACAGATTTTTTACAAAAACAAGAAAAAGCAAAACTCTTCCACATTTTTTTCTCTAAAAATCGATTTATATTTGTTTGAATTGTTAAAGAGCCGTGGCAATTTTCATCAAAAAACTGGTTTTACCTAATGCTAAGCTGAAGTGATTTTCGCACCAAAACTTTGTCAAAAGTTTCTAATAAGTAACTAAATGTGTGCCAAATTTGATATAAAATTGGTGCTTGGGGCAGATTCACATAGAAAAATCGTGTAACCTGTGGAAATAACTCTATGCAATTGAAACTTCGACACATCTACCTCCCCCTAATTTAATCCTTTTCGAACATTTTTATAATTTTCAAATATTGCTTATTATCTCACTTCTGTCATCACAAGAGAAGTGATGCTGTGAAGCAGCCGTTAAATGCTGGGTTAAAATATGCTTGGTGGAAATTTTTTTATGAAATTCACAGTTTTATATCTTAAGAAAGTGATAATGTTCAGATGCTTGGCAAAAGAAATATAAGTTTTTAATAACTTTGTCTTAATGATAAATGGTATCGTTTACATAATTTCTTGTTTGGAAGCATCTAAATATCATGCGCTCACTGCAGAATAAATAAATGAAATACAGGCCTAGGGAACCCATTTTGTAAATATTTAAAATAAAACATAAAATGCAAAATTCATACTTACAAACTTGACATTGAAAAAAAAAACGAAAGAGAAAAATTAATATTTAATTCGAAGTAACTTTTATAGTAGTATTTGGAAAATTAACAATAGATGCGCATTTTTGACAGATAATATAATTTGTACCAAAAAACAATATAGGAAAAAAAAAGAAAACTCATCGAAATTTTATATCTAAATATATATTAATACTTGCTTTTATATCAATATTTTTCTAAAATTAGAACATATGGATATTAGAAGCACACATGTTACATGGTTCTCTTCATATTTATCACAAAGACAATATCAACTGAACATACCAATAAATGGATTTTCCTCTTCGCGATATCAAAAGTGAACAGATTTACCCCAGGGATCCATTGTCACTAATTTACTTATAAACGATCTGATTCTCACATCACCTGCTCAAAAATGTAACCTCTACGTCGATGACGGAACTCTTCTTATTGCTAATACAAAAGTGGAAAAACTCATGCACGAGGTCCAGTGCTCACTTCTCTCTATCTTGAATCTTGGCTATTCTTAAAAGTACTTACTGTAAATACAACCAAATCGGTTTATATGTATTTCTATCTATATGTTAAAGAATACTCAACTCGGACAATTTCTCTGTCATTTACAACAACTCCTTATTACAAGAAGTTCAATCCTTCACCTATTTAGGTGTTACTCTTTCACACGATCTGTGATAGAATCTCCACGCACAACAAATCGCTCATAACTCAAAACCAAAATTTTGGGCATAATCAGGAAACTTTTTCTTCCTAAGCAAATACAACTTATATAACTTATGGACACTTTAAAAATAATATCAAAGGTAATCATGTTATGAATTTTCATTCAGGGCATAGTATTCATACAAAAAGAGCTATTATAAGAAATTATATTAATAATAATAATCTTTTAATATAAAAAAATAGCAGATAATACAGAAAATAAGAAATTATGGACAAGCAAAATTAACATACTGAAAGAAAATTGGAGATGAATAAATACCCCAAGAATTTTGTAAATAAGATAATAAATAGATTCTTTAAAGTATGGTTACAGAAAAAGATATTACCATTAGGGATTAAGGTTAATCATTCAGTCAAAGTAAAGACAACAATATTAGCTTGGTATACTATAGAGCTAATAACTTTAGGAATTAATATGAATCCTATGGGGTAGTTTATAAACTCAAATGTAGAGATTATGATAAGATCTATTACAGTAGCACAGGGAGAACCCTTAAAGAACGGGTATTAGAACAAGTAAGGGCATTTAAGAATGATAGATTGGGTTGATCATTGTATAGATTTTCTGACCCAAAAGTAGAAATCTTATATCACATACCAGAAGAAAAAGAAAGATTAATGACAGAATCTTGTATAATTAATCAATATCCATAGATTATTAAAGATAAATTTTTAAAAGTCAGCGATATAATATTTGGATGGTTTAAAAATTATTTTAAAAATGAAGAACGATTTTTGTAAGGTAAATTTGGAGTAAATTACAAATTGAATATGAATGTCAGTAACAGTATAAGAATTGAAATTCTGTATTGGGAACCTGGACAGTTCATGTATTGTCAATACGTATGTATTGTAAACACCAATGGCCCATGTATTATTTTTTTGTAGAGTTGTAGTATTAATTTTTTAAATGTATCATAACGAATTCGGTTGAGGAAGAAGAAAGAGATTTCTTGTCCTCAATTTAACCTGAAGAAGTTTTCTATTGAAGAAAACGAAATACCGTGATTAAAGAAGGGATTTTAAGAAAGCATTTTGGTTGTATTGTGTAGTATTAAAAGTGTTTACATTAAGCTGTTAATGAAATGTCGATTTATTGAAAAAAAAAAAAAATAAGACTAACTACTATTTCATAATAACCTTAAATGTGTTGAACGTAATGTAAAAATGTTAATTTTACTAATCCAAAACTTCTTGAAATAACAATATTTTTATCAAAAATTCATAATAATATCTAGAATACTTTTAGATTTAGAGTTTTCATTAAATTTTGTAATAACTTGACGTTCGTATTGAAAACAAAACATTAATTTGAAAATTTTTCGAATACTGAATTTCTAGTTCCCTACTCTATTTGCATATCTTCTTATTGTCAGGTTTATATCTTAAGAAAGTGATAATGTTCAGATGCTTGGCAAAACAAATATAAGTTTTTAATAAATTTGTCTCAAAGATAAATGGTATCGATTTCATAATTTCTTGTTTGGAAGCATCTAAATATCATGCGCTCACTGCAGAATAAATAAACGAAATACAGGCCTATGGAACACATTATGTAAATATTTAAAATAAAACATGGAATGCAAAATTCATACTTACATGCTTGGCATTGAAAAAAAAACGAAAGAGAAAAATTAATATTTAATTCGAAGTATTTTTTATAGTAGTATTTGGAATGTAAACAATAGATGCGCATTTTTGACAGAAAAAAAAGAAAACTCATCGAAATTTTATATCTAAATATATATTAATACTTGCTTTTATATGAATATTTTTCCAAAATTAGAACATATGGATATTAGAAGCACATCTGTTACATGGTTCTCTTCATATTTAGTACAAAGACAATATCAACTGAACATAAATGGATTTTCCTCTTCAGGATATGAAAAGTGGACAGGTTTACCCCAGGGATCTATCTTTCCCCATTGTCTTTCATTTATGTATGAGGGGAGTTCAAAAAGAAACGAGCCGGAGCGTGGAATGGACAAACCGGTGACAGAAGGGTAATATCGTTGCATGTGTAAGCAAGATTGGTTCCGACACGAGTGAGTGCGGAAGTTCACAGCCCGCCGCTAGAGGGTCACGGGTGCAAGTCACGTGACTAAAAGCTAGCAGAAGCATGCGTCAATCGTCCAACGCGGTCATTCGCTTTTTAAGCAGTGAAACAGTGTAATGGAGGCGTCCAAAGAAGAGCAAAGAGGTGTTGTTCGTTTTCTGACAGCAGAAGGAGTAGGGGAAACGGACATTCATCGAAGAATGTCACAAGTGTACGGTGAACACTGCATGTCCCTTGCAAGGATCAAGGCGTAGCACAAGCGCTTCAGGGAAGGACGGGTGTCGTTAGCCAATGATGAACGGTCTGGAACACCGCATTACCGATGACATCGTCCAGTTGATTGATGGACTCGTTACCCAGGACCGCCGAGTTACAGTGAAAGCCGTCGCCGACGAGGTCGGATTGAGCGTCGGAAGTGTTCACACCATCATTACAAAAAGATTGAACTGGTGCAAAGTGTGCGCCCAATGGGTGCCCCACAGTCTTCAACCTCATCAGAAAGCATGTCGAATGGCCCACTGTATTGATCATCTGCAGCGATATGCCAGGGAAGGGAATGAGTTCCTGGCACTAGTGGTGGCTGGAGATGAGTCTTGGTGTCATCACTTCGAACCAGTATCGAAGTCTCCAGTGGAAGCATCCAGGGTCAACACCACCAAAAAGCTCCAAGGCCATCCACACAAGTGCAGGAAAGGTTATGCTGATGTTTTTCTTTGATCAAGACTGCCCACTTCTGATAGACTTCCTGCAGCACGGCACAACAGTGAATGCCCAGCATTACTCGCAAACCTTGACCATCCTTCGCCAAGCGATCAAATCGAAACGACCAGGGAAGCTCACCTGTGGGGGTCATTCTGCTCCACGACAATGCAAGGCCCAAACGACAATAATATCTAGAATACTTTTAGATTTACAGTTTTGATTAAATTTTGTAATAACATGACAAAAATATTGAAAAAAAAATCATTAATTTGAAAATTTTTAGAATACTCTACTGAATTTCTAGTTCCCTACTTGATTTACATATCTTATTGTCAGGTTTATATTTTAAGGAAATGATAATATTCAGATGGCTGGCAAAAGAAATAAAAGTTTTTAACATTTTGAAAGATCAATGGTATCGATTACATTGTAATTTCTAGTTTGGAGGCAACAACATACCATGCGTGGTTGTAAGAAAAAATTTTTATTCCAATTTCACTTCAGAATGAATAAATGAAGTACAGGTCAAGTAAAAAGATTATGGAAGTATTTAAAGTAAAAACAGAAATACAAAATTCATACTTACTGCCTTAGCATTGAAAAAAAAAATGAAGGAAAAAATTTAATATTTAATTCGAAATAACTTTGTTTATAATAAAACTTGGAAAACAAACTTTAGACGCTTATTTTTGACACATAATTTGTACCGAAAACAATAAAGAAAAGAAAAAAAATAATTCAAATTTTATATATAATTATCGATTTATATTAATTTTTATTGTTATAGTGTGAGCCATTCTGCAAATTATTGTATAGAAAACAACTTAAATACAAGAACAATCTATTAATTTCCACTAACACCCAAATTACAGAAAAGTTTTACATGTTTGTTTTCATGTAATATATAGTTACTAATGTATATATTCATGTGGGCCCTGCTTCCAATAACTAACATGTATGACTGTTGGTTGGTGATACTGAATTCAATTCTTAGTGTAATTCGAGTGTGTTCCAAAGTGAATTCTCTTTTCATTCAGTTTCTAAGATTCCCCCACCTCTCTATAAAATAATATCGTATTATTTTTCTAGAGGCAAGTTGGGCGAGCGTCGAGCAGAGAATCCCCCCTCAACTTAGTTCCGGTTAAGTTTTTACAGTTTGAGAACGTATTAATTTATTTGCTTCCATTTCATAATTCATAGAAATGAATAAATGGTATTTCTGTTGGATGAAATTTATTAAAAATGAACAAAGTGATATTTATTCAACATTTCACCCCATAAATTATCGTCTATAATTATCATTCGGGTCAATTGTTAAAATGCATGTAAGGAGACTGTATACAGAAGAAAAAGACAAAAGTGTGTACTGTTGTTGTGCTTTGATGTCTTAGAAAATGGCGAAGAGAATAAAAAATTAAGCCGTATTTGTATGCCAGGTGTAACAGGTTTGTTGTACACCTCAAATATTTTATTTATTTATCCTTATAGCGTAATGCAATTTGGCACATTAAGGATACATAAAAAATACGGAAAACACTATTTCCTTTTGAAATATCATTTCTGGTTAACTGGAAATGACATCAACTTTGGAATCTTCATTGGAACACCCTGAATATTTAGACATATTTAAATTCTACTGGAAATTTGGAATTCAAAGTGTATTACTTGCACATGTTTAGTTCGAATGTGGTATGTATGAGGAATATTTTAAAACACATAACTGACGACGAACGATATTGTGAAACCACCGGCATATGCATTTCTACTGTATTGTATTGTGTCTACGTATTGTTAGTGAGTAAGGTGTGTGTGTACGTTGACAGAAGTAAGGTTGTGGTGGAAAATAGAACGTTACAATTAAACGTGAAATGAGCAAATGGATATGCTGTTAATATTTGGGGAGTGTAGACGAAATGGAATTGCTGCCTGTGTTCTGTATGCTGAAAGGTATGTATGCTATTGTATGTATGGAGAATTGGAAGAAAACATGGAATCCGTTCCTACAAGTATCAGTTACATCAACACTTGTATGAAAATGACCTCGACCGACGTTTGCAATTTTGCAATTGGATGTTGGACAATCACGCGAATAATAATTATTTTCCATTCCACATTTTATGCATAGACGAAACACGATTTACAAATAACGGTATACTCAATAGAAATAACACACGTTATTGGGCCCAACAGAATCCAAGGTTGATTCTTGAAGGAAATTTTGAAGAAAGGTTTGGGTTCAATTGCTGGATGAGTGGTTTGGGCAATCGAATAATAGGTCCGATATTGTTTGAAGGGCAATTGAATTAAGAATGATATCTTGATTTCCTTCAAAATGAAATAGAAGAGGCATTAGACGAATTGCCGTTGAAGGAAAGACAACAGAGACAATACCAACATGATGGGACACCACCCCTGAATTCCAGAATGGATTGGAATCAATGGACCAGAGCTGTGGCCACCTAAATCACCAGACCTGATATTGGAATTAGAATTTTTCATCTTCCCTCACCTGAAAAATATTGTTTATTCGTTTACTGTTGTGACATTAGCTGATCTACATAATAGAGTATGAGCAACGATAACCAGTATAACTCCTCAACAGTTGAATAACGTTTTGCGGGAAGTAATTGAACGTATCCAATTATGCAGGATAGCTCATGGTGGACACTTTGAGCAACTGACTTGAGCCAATGTATTTCTGTACTACGTTGGTGGCTGTCATTAGAATGAATATTTGTTGTAGTTCTTTCATTTTCATTCAATAAAGTTTATGAATGTTTGTTTTATAATTGCTTTAATGGATTCCTCATATATAAAACATTCGAACGAAGCATGTGCAAGTGATACATTGTTGAATTCCATATTTCGAATAGAATTTATTCGAATGACGGTGTGAACAGTGTTAAAAAATTTTTGGAAGGGACACATGAATATTTCTCTTTTTAAATTCCGGTAAATAAATTATTTATTTAAAATAATAAATTACTCAGTAAATAAATTATTCTTTATTCATCACCACGCTCACTATCATATATGTTCTTAATTATCACAACAAAATTTAACATCAAGAATTAAATAATAACTAAATAAAAATTAATGAAAAGTATTTACCTGTGGATGTTAATGAAATGTCGATTTATTCAAAAAAAAAAGAAGAAGACTAATTACAATTGCAAAATAACCTTAAACGTGTTAAACGAAATATAAAAATGTTAATTATGGTAATCCAAAATTTCTTGAAATAACTATCGGATTATCATAAATTTACAAAAATATCTAGAATACTTTTAAATTTACAGCTTTCGTAAACATTGGTAATTACTTGACATAAATATTAAAAAAATGTTTGTTCTGGAAATTTTATAATAATGAAGTTCTAGTTCCCTAGTTGAAATATCTATCTTCTTATTGGCCAGTTTAAATTGTAAGAGTGATAATGTTCAGATGCTTGGCAAAAGAAATATAAGTTTTCATCAATTTCATAGAAAAATGGTGTCGATTACATCGTAATTTCTAGTTGGTAAGCAATTAAATATCATGGGTATTTATAAGAAATAATTTTTACTGCAATTTCACTGTAGAATGAATAAATGAAATACACAGCAAGTGAAAAGATTAAGTAAATATTTATACTAAAAACTGAAATACAGAATTTATACTTACGTTCTTGGCATTGGAAAGAAATATTTCCGCAATGGAATTAAAAAACAAAGCGGACATGCTTTGTTCATTATAAACATTTACATTCATTATAAAGCCTACTTCATTATAATAGCGGTCAGCCATCATAGTGTCAGTCTCCAGAACCTACAGCTCAGTGCGACCAGTAAGCATGATGCCGCCACAAACCATCATCTCAGCAGCTCCGTATCGATATCAATTCCTGCACATTTTCTTGCTGGTACGCCATACCCCTTTCACACCACATGAACTGACATCTGGAATCCGATTGCAGACTGAATCGACTTTCCATTTTCGACACCCCAATTGACATCGACTCTTCCATCACCAGCCGATTTCCTTTTTATCTGCTTTCGAGCTACCAAGTAACACCAAAAGTCGCACCTGAAAATTTACAAGTATGTAAATCGCTCTAAGCATTTTTGGCGGATTCTTTGGCTGTAACCCTTAGGAATGGCATTCGTCCTTAAGCTTTGTAAACGTGCATTTAAAATAAAAACTGAAATACGAAATTCATACTTACGCCCTTGGCATTGAAAAGAAATGAAGGAGAAAAGTTAATGTTTAAATCGAAGTAACTATCTTTATAATAAAAATTGGGAAACAAACTTTAGTTGCATATTTTCGACAGGTAATTTATACCAAAAACAACAACAACAAAAAAAGAAAGAACTCAGCCAAATTTTATATGTAAATATCGATTTATATTTGTTTTTATTGTTAAAGAGTAAGCAATTTTGCAAATTATTGTATAGAAAAGAGTTTAAATCCACGAACAATCCATTAATTTCTAGTAACACATAGAAAACCAAAAGTTTTACATATTTGTTTTCATGTAATCTATATTACTAAAATCTTTTATTTCTCTGTCTGTGTATCTGTCTGTCCGGCGCAATTTTCTGTGAGAATGGAAAATAGAAATAATTTTTATAATGAAACATCCACGACAGGAATCGAACCTGCAACCTTCTGATCCGGAGTCAGATGTCTTATCCATTAGGCCATAGGGACTACAACTCTCTTCATATGGTTTTTTTGACTTATATCTCCTTTCCCTTCCCCCATCAATAAGGAATGTATTCAACATTTTTTTTGAATCTCAAGATTGTTTATTTATATCCCATCCGTCAGTTTATTTGTAATTCGAAACTGAAAATTAGAACTATAATTGCCGAAACGTTGCAATATTTTAAATATTCTTACTTAACCAATTTCTATATGATATTGAAAAATAGTGCGTGTACACGCCAGATGCTGGAGTAAAGAAAACAGAGTCAAGAAAGAAAGAAGCACTCTTTTTTTGAGGTGGAATACCGAAAAAATCACTATTTGTAACTCAAAAACCATCAATATTTGGAACTCAAAAGCCACTGAAAAGTGCACAGTCTAAAAGTGATTACTAAAATCTTTTATTTCTCTGTCTGTGTGTCTGTCTGTCCGGCGCAATTTTCTATGCGAATGGAAAAGAAAAATAATTTTTACAGTGAAACATCCACGACAGGAATCGAACCTGCAACCTTCTGATCAGAAGTCAGACATCTTATCCATTAGCCTACAAACCCATTTGCTGCGATTTTGCTGCAAAAAGGGGGAAGGTTCATTAGAGAACCCTAATTCTGCCGGAGGTCTGTTAGCAGCGCTTCCACTTAGAGCAAAATCTATATTTCTCCACTGCAACAAGGGGGTCATCACAATAGAAACAATTATTACATTGCTGAGGCCGCGCGGTTGGCGATGTCGCTAAGACACTGGCCTCTCACCTCTGAGTACCGAGGTTCGGTTCTCATGTGGGTTTCGTTGATGGTGGCGATCCGCGCTGGGCAGGTTTTCCCGGGGTTCTCCCTTTTCCCCTGCATTTCTTACACCATCCTTTCTCAGTCTTTCTCTCCGTCTGTCCTTATTTCCGTGGGATAGCACAATAGATCTTTGAGGTCGCGGTGCTCGGCTGTCAAGCCACCCACGCTCATTACATTACATTACATTGCTTGAGACAGCAATAAAAAAGGGAGAAAAGGGGAGATTCTTGTGGTTTTTTATGACATCTCTGCAAAACTGAAGTAAGTGCGTTGCTAGGCTTAGGCCATAGGGATTACAACTCTCTTCATAACGTTTTTTGACTTCTCTCCTTCTCCTTCCCTCATCAATAAGGAATGTATTCAACCTTTTTTTTTGAATCTCAAGATTGTTTATTATTTTATTATTATTTGTAAGTGAGTCATTATTTGTAACTCAGAAACTATTAATATTTGGAACTCAAAAGCCACTGAAAAGTGACAATTAGGATAAAAAAGAGACTCAAAAAAGAAAGAAGCAGTATTTCTATTAGATAGAATACTGAAAACACAATTGTAACTCAGAAACCACTGAAAAGTATCAATTGGAATAAAAAAAGAGACTCAAGAAAGAAAGAAGCACTATTTCTATTAGGTAGAATACTGAAAAATCACTATTTGTAACTCAAAAACCATCACTATTTCTAATTCCAAAACCACTGAAAAGTATCAATAGGAATAAAGAAAAAAGAGTCAAGAAAGAAAGATGCACTATTTTTTTTAGGTAGAATACTGCTCAGAAGTTAGACGTCTTAGCCATTAGACTACGAGGCCTATATTTTAATCTCTATAAAAAATAAAAATATATCATAGATATATGATTTACACACTGGTTCTAAAAGTAGTCGTGGATTGAGAGAATATAGACATCAAAAATTAAATAAAAAAAAACTTTTAAAAAATTTTAGTTTCAGTTTCCTGGATGTAATTTGTGTGTGTGTGTGTGTGT
>JAFIDM010000002.1:58603275-58619361 GCA_023159025.1 Thereuonema tuberculata
TATAATTAAAAATAAACAAATATTTGGAATTTAATAAATACAGTACAGCCTCTAGTTACAGATGATATTTTTTATTATGTACTCCATCTTCTTTTATTACAATATTTCGATCACCTACAATAAATTCATTACTGATCTTCTTCAGGTACAGTTTGTAGGGATAAATCCCTTCTATAAAATTTGTAAAGATTTTTAAGCTAACAATTTATGTTACTAAATATTTTATTTCTCCATCGGTCTGTCTGTCCGGCGAAATTTTCTGTGAGAATAGAAAATGGAAATAATTTTTACAATAAAACATCCGCGTCAGGAATCGAACCTGCACCTTCTGATTCGAAGACTTATGAGACGTCTTATCCATCAGGCTACAGGGACCACAACTCTCTCTGTATTGTTTTTTGACTTATCTCTCCTTCCCCTTTCCCCATCAACAAGGAATAAAAAAAAAAGAGTGAAGAAAGAAAGAAGCAGTATTTCATTAGGTAGAATACTGAAAAATCACTATTTTTAACTTAAATCCACTGAAAATTATCAATTGGAATAAAAAAAGATAGTCAAGAAAGAAAGAAGCACATTTCTATTAGGTAGATTACTGAAAATCACTATTTGTAACTCAAAAACCTAGAATCACATTAAAGTCAAGAAACTCGCGATAAATTTGTGGCTCATCAACCAAGATGACAAGAATCAGAGAATTGTTGCCGAATATTTGCTCAGAATGGGAGATAATCGAGAACCACATAAAGAAGGAATGATAACATTTCCTGATAATTTTTGTAGCAAAATAGAACAATTCAACCAGCTCATAGAAAAAATATCTTACCTGAAATCAATGAATGGACAATTCTAACTCCAATGAACGAGAGTGTCGATAACATCAATCGAATGATAAGTCTAAGAATACAAGGAGAACTAGAGAGTATTTAAGTGCGAATAAAATTGACACTTCTGATAATCCACTACACGAACATCTCTATCCGCCTGAGTACCTGAACGCATTGAATCTCAGCGGCATTCCTCAACATCGTTTGTTATTGAAGATTGGATCTCCAATAATATTGTTGCGAAACATCAATCCCTAGTTTGGACACTGCAACGGAACTCAACTTATTTGCCATTCATTCGATAATGATCTCATAGAAGCCGAAGTTATAACAGAACTCACAAAGGAGATTTTGTTTTCATTCATAGGCTATCTATGGAACCAAGCGATAATCTACTTCCGTACTTTCACAAGAAAGCAATTTCCGATCAGGCCATCTTATGCGATGCTTATCAATAAAGCTCAAGGACAGAGTGTAAATAAAGTTGTCATCTATTTGGAGAATGTTGTCTTTACTCATGCACAACTTTATGTCTTTGAGTCACAAGTCATCAGAATTTCGTTATCTTCACTCAAATGAATAGTCACAATCAATTCATCGCCAAGGATTTCGTATACAAGCTATGAACTTTATTTATCATCTATATCAACAAACATCCATCTCAACATATCTCTTCTTCAAATAGGGTAAGGCAGGGATGCTCAAACAGTCGATCGCGGCAACGCTTGGAGATGACGTTTTTTTTTGTTTTTTGTTTTTTTTGTTGAATTGGAGATGATGTACGTTTTTTCTTTAGTAGCTAGTCCTAATATCGGCCGTCGATCACTTGTCGCCGAAATATTTTATGGTCGATCGCAGACACTACAAGTCTGAGCACCACTGGGGTAAGGGAACCAGTTGTGGATCAGGAACCAATTGCAGATCAAGTCGTTTACCGTCTTAATTATCACACTAATCAACAGATGACGCAGATATATAGAATCCCGATCCTTCATGAGCTTCGTTTTGGTATTACAGTTTGTTTGGAGTTTCACATCCTGTGAATTTGTTAAGTAATTTGTCAGAATTTCAAAAGAAAATAAAGGTGAGTTAGCCTGAAAATTATTTGTAGTTATTCTAGAATGGATATACGTTAGAATTAATGTATGTATGGTAGTACAAGATTTAATATAACCGGTAAAAAATAAAACATAGTGTTTTCTGCGTCTGTACATGTTTGCAGGAAATTCTGCAGCCTGGGTTCTGGCGGAAATTTTGCGGTTCCTGGGGTCCAATTGGGATCAAACGTCACAATAGAAATGAAGACCGTGAAAATGCAGTAAATAGATTTTTTATTTGAACTGAGGTAATACAATGTCAATTATATGAGCTTAATAAAGGAATAAATGCAAAACTGAAAATTATTTAGCTATTTCTCGTGGTGAAAACCAAGTTTATGCTTAGGCCGATCCACAACTGGTGCCTTTACCCTATCTATATCAATCAATCTGCATACGGATAATGAACTAGTTTATTACTAAAACAATCAATAATATATTAATATAATATAATATAATATAATTTAATATATAATATAATATAATATAATTAAAATACCTAATCTCGTTTTGTTATTGTATAACAAAAGAAATAGTAGACTACAGAATATGAAGTTATTCTATATTTATTTATAAACGAAATATCAAGGCAACCATGTTATAAATTTCAAATCAGGACATAATATTATTATCAAGAAAGCTGTAATAAAGAATAATATATCTAGAATTATAACAAATACAAAAGATACGAAATTGTGGGAAGAGAAAAAAGTAAAATTGAAAAAGAAAATGTATATGAACGAGTACCCAGAAAGATTTGTTAATTATTATGTAAGAAGGTTTCATTTGAAATAAATAGTGCTAAAAAAATATATAAGCAAACAAGGTTCCGATAGCGATTAGTAAACCAACACAATGCTTCGTAACGGCTTTTGATACATGAATGAAGAAAATTATCCAATAGTTAGTACAATATACCTATTATAAATAAACGAAGTAAAAAGTAGGTTGCGTGCAAATTAAAATATTATATAATATATATTAAATATAAAATATATTTAACAGGATTTGGTATTTTCAAAGTCAGTCATGAACTCCCGATAGGACCCAAATATGAAAGTGGGATACCCCCCTATATCTCCGGAGCTCGACTAGCTAGAGATACAAACTCTACAGCTCTGAACTACTCTTGGCAAGACCTTTTCAACAAGTCACTATCCTAATCAAGTCTCTACCCCTCGTAGTTGCTGAGTTGATACTTGTCCACAGACAGACAGGCAAACCGGAGCTATAAGGCTTCACGCCAATACTGCGTATCAGAAGCCTAAAAAATGAAATACAATACGGTAGGATAAGCAAAATCCAATCAGTAAAGGGATCTTTTAGAAAAATGTGTGAAGAAAATAATGTCAAAATGATACAAATTAATGGAAACAAAATTATATCTAGATTAAGAAAAAAAGAAGAGAAAAGAGAACTTGAGAAACTATATACTATGGGGGTTGTAGGTCACTCAAAAAGTCAACCTCACATCGTCGTCGTGGGTGGCTGGCACCATCATAGGTTCCAGATAGACAGGTGATAGTTCTAGATAGATAACTATAGATGGCTAACGAGGCTCTGGTCCCCGAATCTAAGGTGTAAGGCATCGTGCCGATGGATGTATGGCACTACGGGGTAAATTAGTGTCATGAACGATCCCTGTGGGTTGCCTGGCGACACCCACAGTATTTAAGCTGCCTAAAGCAATGTCTTCCAGACAAATATGGGGATCTGTGCCTGGCGACTGCCTATTTTCCCAAGTAAATAAAATTTAATGGAAAACATTGATAAAGAAAAAAACCCTACGGTCGAGGACCCTCAGAAGAACTCGAACGGTAATGAATCACAAGGGAGCAATGCGACCTTGGAAACCAAACAAATTGAAGAGGCAACTGCTAGTAGAGACTCTCAGGAAGAGAATATCACTTCAGGCTTTCAACGCATGAACCTGGAAAAGCGAAAGCTTTCCGGGGCTCAGCGTAAAAAACTGAAGAAACTCAGACAAAAAGAAGCTAAAACCGGGGACTCTGAAGTACCGGATAATGCTTCTTCAAAGCAGGTAGCTACCAAGAGTGGGACTGGAAAAAGGCCCATCTCTGAGGATAGCAACCCCTCTCCAAGGGGCATAGATTGATCATGTGATTAGGTAAATTTTTATGTATGAGTCCAGTAGTTTTATAACAATTGGAATAATTTCTGTAGAGTTAAGCTTGTGGATCTTCTTGTATTCTTCTGTCAAATTGAAGTATTTGATTATCTTATCTGATTACGCCTTGTTGATATTGTTATCATTTGGATGGGTGATATCGATTAGGAAAGCTTTCCTTTCTTGAAGACTATGAAGAACTATATCGGGCCTGTTTGCATTGATGGTTTTAACTGTATGCAACAACAAATCACAGTAAAGTCTAGTTTTGTCGTCTTCGAGTATCGCTTGTGGTTTGGATATGTAGTACGGTACTATTTCTCTTTCCTCTGTGAGATAAAATTTTTTAACAAGTGCCGTATGCATTAAATTTATAGTGAGATTATGTCTATTGAGGTATTCCGTACGTATCAGGTTAGAGCATCCTGCTATTATGTGATCTATTGTCTCAGAATACATAAGGCACATCCAGCATTTATCAGATATATCCAATTTCTCAATAAATTACTTATAATTGAACATAAAATTTTCGGTGGATGTCTGTTTGCTGAAACAGAAGGATTTATCCATGCAATACAAACAGACATCCACCGAAAATTCTATGTTAGCCCTTCAAGTGAATGGGAGTTTCTACCATGAAGGGTAGATTTTAGACTTCCAAGACTGAATCCTTTTTTTGCATTGTATTAACAGTCGGGGTAAAAGATCCATCTGACAAACAGATCGGTGTATACGAATGGTCACAAGCAACAATTGCTTGATGAAGATTTGATGATTCTACTTTTGTAAAAAAAATATTATCTCAGGTTTATCATTTGCTTATTACAGAGTGATTTAAGGTCCAAAAGTCCTCTACCATATTCTTATCTTGGGAGATAAAGGCGATTGTGGAAGATGCACTCTATATTTTGCTAGTGTAGTTCGGATAAAGATGTTTAAATTTTCCAAATCAGTTTGAGACCATCTTACCACACCAAAGGAATAAGTCAGGGCTGGAATAATCCATGCATTAATTGCTTTAAATTTATTTTTAGATAACAATTCAGTTTTTAAGATTTTCTGTAGTCGGAACTTCAATTTGTGTGTGATCTGTTGTTTTGCTAGCCTATTGTTTTTTGTTAATGTTTGGCTAAATCCCAGGTATTTACAGCTTTCTTCTGGCTTCATTGCAGGCAATTGTTGATTTTGTATCATGATATTAAAATCATTTGTTTCCACTATTTTCCACTATTATATTCCACTATTATAGCATTTCTCTAATCCAAAATTCATCTTAATGTCTGAGCTGAAAAGATATGTTACATTTAAAAGTGACAGAAGACTCTTTTGGTTATTGGCATACAGTTTCAAATCATCCGTGTATAATAAATGATTGATTGTCCCTGTATTTTGTATTTTTTTCCTGTTCTATATCTTCAATTCTTGCATCTCCATGGATTGCAATATCAATTATTGAAAATATTTCTGTTTGTTAACACTGTTATATCTGGCGTATTATGATCCAGGTGTCGATCAGTTTGTATTCTGAAGTCCCACAAGATTTTGACGTCCTCATTTTCTAAAACTTTATCAAGTTGATGTTCCCATGAATTTTTAGATGCTGGCAAGTGATATCTTTTTTTTCCTAATGCCCAGTGTATTATTATTAACATTAAGGCATTCTTATACTTATTATTTTTTCTGTATTCAATTTCTAACTGTTAAATCTCTTCTTCTCATTAACATTAATTTCTTCTTATTACTGTGATTTCTTATTAAATTAGCCTCTCCATTCTTTTCTATACAATTTACTTTCCTTACATCACTTCTCCCATTTCCTCTCTCCCACTCATAGATGTTAGTAAGCTATTTCGTTTTCGAAACCTGTCTTTAAAAGCAATTTATTCAAGTGGTTTCCTAGCTCTTTTAATACGGAGTTTACAGTGTTTTTCCACTTACTCCACTTCATTTCTTGATTTCTGAATTCCGTCTATTTGAATCCTCAAATCAATCACTCCAATCGCTCTAAATAACGTCACTGCTACTTTTCACTGAATAATGAATAGTAAAAACCTATTTTTTTAAACTATATCTTCCACCTTCTCCTTATGGCTAGCAGTGAAGAGCCATTCTCAACTATCTCACCAGACTCAGTTATCATCCTTTTGCAAAATATTCGTAATAGTTCAGCAAATTGAGACACGCTAATAGGCACTTTAGAAACTATGCACAAATTTCCTGATTTTCTACTTCTGTCGGAACTTGGGCCACAAATTCACAAATATTGAAGAATATTGAGGGATTTTCCACAGTTCCAAAAAATAGGAGAAAAGGAGGCGGCGTCGCTCTATACTATGAGGCTAGTCAAATAAGAGTGAAAATGATTTTGTTTTGTATCATGCAGTAGACAATTTTATTTGGTTGTGAAACAATGTTTCGTGAGAAGAACGGGTTTCGTGGGATCGGCGAAAAAAATTGTAAGCGCGTTTGACAGCACTGCGCCAATAAAGCACGAGTGGTTGGCAGTCGCTTACGGAAAAATGGAGTCGGTTCACGGCTTTGAAACTTTGCGCTCGTCTGCAGAAATCCGCCACGAAAGCATACGAAATGTTGCAGCAGACATACAGAGAAGATGTTTTTCCACAATCAACCGCATTTCGTTGCGCTTTCATCCACGGATGCCGTGCCCTCAACCTGAAAGCCATTAAACCCACAATAGACTACCCTGCCTTGCTAAAATCAACTCTCGAGGAAGCTAACCAGTTAGCCAAAATAAACATTGAATCAGCACAAGCCAACCGAAATTCCACAGCGTCCGCCACCGATTAATCAGCTACACGGACGACCAACAAGTGTGGGTTCACATTCGCACCCTCAAAGTTGGACTGTCCGAAAAGCTTTTATGTTCCTGTCTGTCTTTTACGTTTTATGGTCCGTTCATCGTTTTAAGCCAAACGTCACCCGTCACATACGAAGTTGTTCCAGCTAATCAATATTCCATCAATCGAGCCCACCCACAAATAGTTCACATCGCCCGTATCCAGCCCTATCTGACAGACGAACCATCTATGCTTGTTCCACCTATCTGCCTGACAGCCGATGTAAGCAGTGAACCCACAACTGCCCTGAAACCTCAGGTGCTTCACAAAGTAAAAATGGAATTTTAGCTGGAAGCTTATGTTATGCTCTGGCCGCAGAATTCGTAGACCTTAAAATGTCGCAGAATTCGTAGCCCTAAATCCACACACAAGTTATAAGATGTTTCATCCTTACCAAAAGACAACCGCCGCCGCCTAGTCTAATGGCGTTATTTTTGTTCGTTTTTCTGTCGGTTGTCTGTGTTGGCCAGTCAGTTTCTGCCTGTTTTTAATGTAATTTGTCCTAAACTGTAAATACTTTTTATGGGAAGTATTAATATTTTTTTTGAGAACAAAAAAAATCTTAACGGGGGAAAAATTGTAACTATTTCTATATAAATATTTTTAGAAATCATTTATTAGCGCCCCAAGGGTGACAGCATGCCTGTAAAACCACTATTGACCGCTCTTGCTTTTATCCTGTCTGGATATCACACTCTGTTGCGGCCAAACGATTAGAGATATTAGAATGAAACCTTCATCATTGTATTCAGCATCAAAAAGTAGGTGACCACTTACAAAAAAATTAGATCTCTAGGACCACTCTCTGACCCTCTACGGCGTTTTCTGTCTTTTAAAGGCGTTTTTAAAAGAAAGACAACGCCTTGGGGGGGGGGGGGGGGGGGTGGAAGACGTCTGATTTTTTTACATGTGGTCACCTACTTTTTGATGCTGAACACAATGGTGAAGGTTTCATTCGAATATCTCTAACTGTTCGGCCGCTACAGAGTGTGCCATTCAGGCAGCATAAAAGCAATGTTAGCGGCCCCTAGCCTGTAAAACTTAGGGGACCGAAACCTTCACCATTATGTTCAGCATCAAAAAGTTGGAGACCACATCCAAAAAAATCAGACCTCTAGGACCACTCCCTAACCGGAAGTTGGGGGTCAAAAGTGGTTGCTGTCGATAAAGTTGTGTTTATAAAAATTTTGTTTATAAAATTGTTTATATGATGGGGCCGCTTCTTATGTTTCTGAGTTCTTATGTAACATAGGTTTCTTATGTTTCTATCCAATCATTAAATATATTTTTAATTACTTAACCAATCAAATCACACTATATAAATATTATAAAAATACATGTTTTTCATTTAATAAATGAATTAAGTTCAGTTCCAAAACTTGACTCTGTCTTTAGAGCCCAAAGACTCTCCCACAAATACGATTACAATATGAAGAGGAGAAAAAAAACAAAATTAATAAAGAAAATGTTTTCGCAATTATTTTGCATATTAATTCTTCCTAATTTTTAACCATTTATTTTATTCCCTATTACTATTTTGCTAATAAGTATTAGTTTAAAGCAAGTGAAGTTTTCTGTAACAAATAAGGGAATATAATATCAATGAATGAAAATTCCATCATAATTAGGAGTTCTTTTCTTTCTTCGTTTATTGTTGTTTCATTAATTGAACAAATAATGCAGATGATGGTTGATAGTATGTTTCAGTGTCTTAAAAAGTTTTATTGTATATCTTTTAATTTTTAATAAAACTATAAATAATTTTGTGCTAAAGCAGAAATTTAAGGGCGACCCATAATAATAAAAAAAAATTGAAAAAATAATAAGAAAAGGAAGTATATTAACTTAAGAAAAAATAAGAAAATTAGG
This sequence comes from Thereuonema tuberculata, assembly GCA_023159025.1. Taxonomy (NCBI): domain Eukaryota; kingdom Metazoa; phylum Arthropoda; class Chilopoda; order Scutigeromorpha; family Scutigeridae; genus Thereuonema; species Thereuonema tuberculata. Next base: position 58,612,052 of record JAFIDM010000002.1, read on the forward strand.
AAAAAAATTAAATACAAACCGTTAGGAAAATAAGAAAAAGAAAAAAAAACCACGCCGACATTGAGAAATAAAGATTAGGAGAAAAAAAAGTAGGAAAAGTAATGACCGATCACACAGATTTCCTTTAAACAAATTTTATGCAAAATTTCAAGATTACAACAGACATGTTTCATTAAACTTCGATGTGTTTAACTTCTTCAATATGGAGATAAAAAACAAAAAAAATAGATAAACAGATTTGAAGTTACAACCCTCAGTGTATGAGTCCGAGACGTTAAGCTTAAAGCTATATCTGACTAACTAAAATCAGATGGTTGCAGTTCTAACATTTAAGCTAATAGAGAAAATCCATCGAAAACAATGACAAATATCTGGCATATGGGGAGGACGGGGCGATGGTCCCTGAAAATACTCCATTCCTACGGTGTTTGGTTCTCTGAACACGATGAAATCAGTTGGTCAATCCGCCCTTCCGTTCAGGAGCTATTAGGTGTAGACAAACACGGACAAAAGGACGGACAGGAGAAACGCATTAGCTACCAATTTTGGTCGCTATCACAATAGCTCTCTCAAATGGGTCGCTAGAAATATAAAACACATTCAGCTGCTGCAAGGGTGTTTGATATTTTGTAGGTTAAATATGTCGAAAACATTGAATTTCATTTCACACTGTTCATTTTACTGCCAGGCTTAAACAAATAACTAAAAAAAAAAAGAAAGAAAGAAATTTAAAATAATTTCAATGGATGTTATTAAATCTGTTTTTTTTTTTAAATTTTAAATGTAGCCTATAAATGCTATAATTTTATATAGTACTATAATTTTACATAGTATTTCATATTTTTGTATATATTATACCATTTTATATAATTACAAAAAATCCTGTTATTAGAGCTTGAGATATCATTCACTAATTTGGGCAGAAAGTATAACTTGAGACGGGCATATTCTGAAATGAAGAAGTCATTTGATCAGTCCTAAGTAACCCTAGTAACAAGATAAGCCCGGATGTAAGGTTACTGTTGCTGACTTATTCATAACAGTTATTCCACCAATCATGAGGGATTTAATATAATAAATTTTCTTTGAAATATTGTAGAACTAGCGAAGGTTCACAGTTGGCTTCTTACGACTAAGAAATGATGACGTACATCGCAGTTATATGCCTTTTATTTTGCCTAATTGGTAAGGAATACTTTATTTATTAGTTTTTCTTCAATTAAAGCGAATGAAGAATTGCCTTCGCGATCTCTTTAAAAAATTCGTAATCTTACTCATGATATCAAAAACTAATTAACAATAACTAAAACCTACTGTTTTCCTTTATGTACAGAGTTTAATTTAAATTTAGAATGCAAATTTCAATATTTTTTGCAAAAATTTATTAGATATTTCATAAAGTTAACAAGACTTAATTAATCTGCATTATATTAGAAAGACTTACCAATTACCAAAGATTTAAAACAAATGCTAATTTTTAAGAAATGTGAATACTATATCCACTGGGAGTATAATTACCCAAAGATAATTAGAATTGAAGCTTTGCTGGGGAAACACATGGTTTGAAACTTTTACATAATAATAATAATAAGACGCTATGGTTCATAACTCCTCGCTGTGGCGGGATCTACCGTTAGCTTTAGGGTAGGCTAAAGGTTCCTACCATCTACAATGAGGCCTTGTTGTAGTGTTGATCATGCTGCATCGGGTGATGTAAGATAAAGTCACCCGCGTTCGAGGTTTTGGCAGAGCCGTTCGTTCGAAAAATGTACTACAGTCTCTCACTAGTGGTGGCGGAGAAAGTTGCACCTCATTCTGTAGTAAGGCTATTACAATGCCTGGGCAACACCTTCCAGCGAGAACGGTCGGAAGTGTTTCGTCTTTGTCGGAGCAGGCGACCACCAAGGCTGGGATACCGCAACAGCACATCTGCAATACCGTGGTCATTGCAGATGTACCAGGACCTCATGCGCGACTTCTATCCTGTCACACAGTTAGGGACTCATCTCACTGGATATAGACAGACACTACACCATGCCTTCACCACACGTTATCCATCGTTAGAGCTTAGCGAACACCGGGTAGCAGATCAGCGACATTTCATAGTAGGTAACAATCATATTTCCCCGTACACACTTGCACCAAGTAGGAAAGAAGTCGCTGAATCCATCCACAGGACACCACAACACACCCCACTGGAAGACATTATTTGTATGGCAAACACTGAAGCAATCTCTACTTTTCAGTAGACATGCCCCAACAATACAACTACTGACATATTACTAGCCACACATGATCATTTCTTGCATGATTTCACTAGACAATACAAAGGCACAGACCCCACACTCAGGTCGCCACTACCCAAAGTACACACATTAAAACATATCTTCACACACACACACACACACAATCCCACAAAACCTTGACAATATCCAAACGTTAAAACACGTACGCATAATACTGTGCTGCGCGAAACAGTGACCCTGTCGGTCGCTTAGGATCAAACAATACAAAACGGTCACAATAATTCATCACCCCTGGAGACGTCGTCTTTAGGGCCGTATCAGCGACCTTAGAGGAAACAAATCCAGAAAACACAATACTGTGCAGGAAAGAAAACAAAACAAAACTTATGTCCCTCGTTAGAAAGATGTTCAAACGGATAAAAACTCCACTCCCGCGCTCAAACCATCATATCCAGGTTAAGGAATATCTCGACATACTAAAACAAAAGCTGAGTTCCCTTGCAAAAAGATTACAAAGTGCACTCTCCGCAAACAACAGGACAACACTTTCATTACAATGCGAAAAAATTCGACAGATCCCTTACATCTCCCTCTACCTCAATCAACAGCGAGGCATTACATGAATACTGGTCGTCTCGATTGTTGAATTTTATCCCTAACAATGACAAAGCACCATGGATCACAGAGGAACAATAACTCACTGAAAACCTACCCTACATGATATAATTCTCGCAGACATACGCTTATACACATTTGGAATTGCTTCTGGTGCAGATGGCATCCCTAATTTCTGGATCAAGAGGTTTACGTCCGTGCATGGGAAAGTAGCTCTTACACTTACTGACATATTCCAACACTCAGAACATATGCCTCTTTTCCTCACACAAAGTGTCACCTACCTGCAGAGCAAGAACTGTGAAACAGCGTACCCTTCAAAGTAGTACCGTCCAATCATTTGCCTCCTCACACTTTTTCAACTCCTCACCTCATGACTTGTAGACAAAATCTATATACATCTAAACACATAAATTCTTTCCGAACAGCAGAAGGGCTGTCGCAGGAATTTCTAGGGGTTGTAAGGAGCAACTCCTTATTGACTCGGTAATCCTGAGGCAGGTACGAGTGAAGAATAGGAACTAACCTACCGACTACAAGAAGGCATCTGATTCTGTCTCTCATTCGTGGCTCCTACACACTCTTCATCTTTACAAAATACATCTCAATATCAAAGCATTCTTGGATGCCACGACGAAGAGTTGGAACCAATGTGCCTCCTCCAATACCTCCATCACTACAGTCTCCATTCCCAGAAGGAGAGATATTTACCAGGGACTTCTTGAGTTCTTTGCTTCTGCCACGTCTTGAATCCACTGAGCTACATGCTAGACAACACAAGATACGGTTATAACACTCCGACACCACACAAAATCACACATTTACTGTAGATGATATTTACTCTACGCCATAAACAACACACAACCTACTCATTTGCTACAAGTCACCATACAGTTTGCCAAAGACATATGGATGGAATTTTGAATCAACAAATGCCGCAAGCTACATATAACACGCGGAAAGACCTCGAATTTGGAGGATTTTGAACTGGAACATCCAATTGATTTAAGAGGAAGAGACCAGAAAGTTTCTGGACTTCAAGCAAGGGAGTATCATTGACAACGCAAAAAAATGCAAACACATACCGTGCTCGAATTAACAACATCCTCAAAACACAACTCAACGCCAGAAACAAAATTAAAGCCATCAACAGTTTTGCCGTTCCCACATGCGGGACTCATCACCATACTCGAAAAACAAGTGGAAACACTTAGGAAATACTACCATGAAAGAGCGTAATACTCCTCTATACATTTAGCCATTGTCAAGACTGCCATACACCTCACTTCCCTGGACCTCGAAAACCTTTGTCCAGCACTCACCACCCCTGACACCCAGACTCAGCAGCTGCGTGAATCATGGGCTCATAAAATACTGTATGGCAGACATCGCCACAACTCAGCCAGCCTCATGTTGATATGAGGCTTCGAGCAGATGGCTGACGAGTGGTGATATTTTGGGAAGACTGAAGGGTTCATGATCGCGATACAGGACTAAGTCATTCCCAGACGCAAGTACAAGAAACACATTCTACACGATGCAAATATGCACGACGTCACATGCAGGAAATGCTACACTACACATGAGACGATCGACCACATAATATCAGGGTTATTACGGATTACCCTGTATTTCAGTAAGGATATACAAAACAGAGTACTTCTTTTAATGCAATTGGAAACCTACACCCATAAATATAGGTGATGAAAATTAAACTAAGCTGATGGAACGCGGGGCCCAAAAATTCCACCGCTAGATCCAGACGAAATAATACCAAAGAAGAAGAAAAGAAAAGATAAACAACTCAGGTATATCAAACAACAAAATGAATTTATAAATAAGCTTAATGCTGTACAATACCACACATGAAAAAAATAATCAAGACGGTCTTGAATAATTACATATCAATAAAAAAAATATATAATAATAAAAACACACACAGCTTTGTTGATAAATTCAATAACTCCAACAGATTACAAAATAAGAAAAAAAAAAACTATTTAAAAGTTGGCAATTAAAAACAGTAGTCTACAATAACCTTATCAACACAATTTAACAATAATATAAACTTAAGATATAGTCTCACAAATAGTTTGTGTCATTGTTATAAGAAGAGTCTGAGCGAAAATCGTTTATAATACAGACTTTCCGACAAGAGAGTATCTCTGAAAGTCCACTCCCTGACTTAATCCTCCAAAGAAAATACTAATCAAAGCTCAGCGCCCTGTCCTGGTCACACTGGACGCGAAGTATTGGATAGCTCCGATGAAAATCACTAAACTGTTCATGTCAAAGTATCCACGTAAACACAATGAAGCACACCTCATTCTTTTTCACTTCGGGAACGTTTCTTACTATCAATGGCTGCTCAAAGTAGCCGAGCCATCTTGGGGGCGTACGGCCTTTCTTAATTTCTAGCAGATATCCAAGAAGCCGACTCTACGTCAAGAAGAACAAATCTCAAAGTATCCAGAGATATGCGACCCACAGGATGAAATTGCCAGTCTTGCTATTAACTGTGCGTAGGAAGAAAAAACAATGCTGTTTCTCTTCTAACAAACTCATCACTCCTCCAAGACGAAAGGTGGTCACGTCTGTTATCCTAGACGTTTCATGGAGAGACTAACTCAGAAGTTTCATGTAATGCAATTTATACATATAGTGACGTGTTCAAAGCTTCACCAATGACCCTTCCAGAAATTAGAAGTGTCTTGAAACTTCAAGTGACATCATTATAGCCTCACTACAGACACAAAATAGCTACCCCCTTTCGCCAATACAAAAATTGTTCCAAATAAAAACAAAAAAACATTAACAGATGACAATTTTAAAGTTACATAAGGTGGTAGGAAGAAAGAATATATATATATATATATATATATATATAAATGATAAATAAGGATTTTTAATGTATAAAACTTTCCATTTCAAGGTTAGGTGGAAAATAGAGAGGAGAAGAGATAATAAAACATGGCGGAGAAATGAGTGAAAGCAACAACAAGGCAAAGGTCGCTCCGCTTAACAAAGTGACATAACGACACGAAATTGCGTCGATGAAAAAGTAGGAGAAGGAAAAATAAAATAAGGAAAGAAAAAAGACCGTAACAGAGCCTTCTCTCCCTTCTCTCCCAAACCCTTCTCTCCCAAACAGAATATCTCTGACACGACCAGTTAGCACCGATCATTCATCAAAAGCTAGCACGCAAACATTCTTATTAAGAGCATGGTCCCATACTACAAGTACTCATCACAAAAAGTATTAGAATCACCTTCACATAAGCTGTAATAGGACCTCCCTATTCACACAGATAAAACATACATCACACTTGTTGATAAGGTCAACAAACAGACCTATTTCATTGATATTGCAGCGCCTGTCAGCATGAACATGCAGAAAACTTATGGAGACAAGATCAGTAATACATCGATCTAGCACACCAGCTCCAGAAGCAGAGGAGGCAGGACTGAGTACGTGTTATCCCCCATTGCACTGTCACCACCCGTCTGGTGCCTCTCACATTGCACGACAGCCACAGTATACTAGAACTTCACAAAAAGTTGTGCACAACTCCAGAAGACTGTAGTATGAGGAAAATGATGACACAACAATGACATCCCTAACATCCCTCATCAACCTTGCATACTTTTTACACATTTGCTTGAAAACAATATGTTTTGGTTTTTGACTCGCCATGTTGTCTTAAATGGGGAATTCCAAGAATAAGAATTCATATTATTATTTATTATTATTATACTGCAATGGCTTATATATGGTAATAATAATAAAGTGTAATACTGTTTAATGAGCTTATACTTAGTAAGAATTGCGGCTTTCATTGGAGCATTGTCTTTCATATGTTCGTTATTCTCACTTTATCGTTTATAATTGTTCTGATAGTCGAGCGACGGAAGCCTAATGCTTTCCCAATAATAAAAGTTTTGCTCAGCCATGGTTTTAAAAACTAATTATATATATATATATATATCATAAGACAAAATCCTGCGTTGATAATTCATTCATTAACAACATGAAGCTAACACTAAAGGACATAACAGCCTTAGAAATAAACAGTTGCCCTAATAACATTAAAACTAATATAGGAAAAAATAACAATATTTCACGCCGTATAACAATTTTTGATAGTAATTTATTATGAATAATTCCAAATACAATAAAACCCAATAGAGAAACCCAAAAACAATAACAACAGATTTCAGAAATCATGGATGACAGAAGAACTAATAAATGAAATAAATAAAAGAGACAAACTATTCATTAAAACATAAAAGTAATTTAACAAATAAGATGCACTACAACACTATAAAACAATGAGAAATAAAGTAAACAAGATGATAGAATTAAGAAAAACAATACTACTACAAAAAACTCAACTCAGAAACTAATGCCAACTAATGCCCTCGTTTATGACGCATCAAACTACAGACCCA
>JAFIDM010000002.1:58619371-58637080 GCA_023159025.1 Thereuonema tuberculata
TTTCGTTTCGCCAATATATAGGCATTTATCACCCCCTTCTGCACATTCATTATTGAGATGCTGTAACACCGAAATTTCAGTGACTAATGCCCTACAATATAACTTAATATGACCATTTACTATTTGTTTTGATAGTTCATATAATAATGTTGCACAACATCTTTTATTTGGTAACAATTACTGTAAGCTATTGAATTATTATTTTGTATTGATTTGTTGAAATTCTTTTCTGGCTTCAATATTATGTTCGGAGCCATAGAGCTTTCCTTAATATTATGTTTATCATCTGAAGAGGAGGGTTAAGATCCTCGAAACATGTCATGAAGTTTTTATAATGAAGTGTTTATATTTATTTTTACTTATTGTGTGTGTTTGGTCCTTCTTTAATATAATTACGCACATCATGTCTGATAATTATTAATAGTTATTTAATTATAAATAACAAGTACAACTTTTAAAAACACTAATTTTTTATATAAAGTTAAGATTTTCAATAAAATCATATTTACAGTAGAAATCTGTATGCAGGAAGTTTTTCGATCATTTCTGCAATGGTCATTGTCAACTGTCATCCTCTTACATTTCTGCTGTCTCACATGTTTAAATTCCTTTCCTTCCTCTCCTCCAGCGTCTTAATTAGTTCTCTTATTTTATTGGTTATTGTTTCTCACTTTTGCCTTTTCGAATTTTTAACCGCTAGCGCCCTCTATTTTGATTGTTATTGATTCCTTGGATTTTTCTTTCCATTGCTCCTGTTTTCTTTTTTCTTTGCATACGAAACCTGAAATTCTCAGTGTAAAATTTAATATTATTAGTGGGCTTTATTATAATTGTAAGGGTTTAGGAGGAAAATGTAAAATGCTTCTATCATTTCCCTTTTCTGTTTATTTTTTTCTTTTGCCAAGATTATTGTATTTCCAAAGTCTATGTTATGGTTGGAATTATATGTGTGCTGCGCGATGAATGAAATAGAGGGCGCTAGAGGGTAAAAATTCGAAAAGGCAAAAGGGATAAACAACAACCAATGAAACAAGAGAACCAATTAAGGCGCAGGAGAAGAGGAAAAAACGGAATTTAAACATGTGAGACAGCAGAAATGTAAGAGAATGACAGTTGACAATGGCCATTGCAAAAATAACCGAAAAGCTTCCTGCTTCCTGATTTTTAATGTAAATATGATTTATTTTAAAATTCTTAACTTTGTATAAAAAAATTAGTGCTTTTAAAAGTTGCACTTGTTATTTATAATTAGAATTTGAGCACATTAAATGTTCTAATAAAATATTTATTTAATAAAATTTAAAATTATTAATCAAAATTAATATCTTTATAAAAAAAACAAGAGTAACAACGTCACTAATAAAGATACTAAATGAAAATATAAATGAAAATCTAAATAAAAGTAACTTTTCAATCTTATTATGAACAGATATCACGAAAGCTTTTGATATGATTAACTATGACATCTTATTTATAAAATTAGAAACATTTGGAATACGGGGCCTTGTGTTAAAAATAATTAGGAGCTATTTCACAGACAGAATAACCACTGTTAACATCATAAACAAATCAAGTTATAAATTAAAGATAAACACAGGCGAACCACAAGGATCCATCCTAGGTTCCACTCTGTTTATTATTTACATTAATAATATTATAAATTACATAAAGCACTCAAAACTTTTTATATATTGCAGATGATTTAATTCTAGTAAAACATAGTAGAAATGTAGATAAAGCCAAAGAGGAACTGCAAGAAGATTTCAGCAATATACAATTCTGGATAATCGACAATAAAATTTTGTATCTAAATAAAAAAGGGGACCAAACACACTAAAGTAAATATAAATACATTTATAAAATTCATATTCGTCACATGCACATGTTCCGAGGTATCTTATACAAACCTCTTCTTCAGACTACAACTAATAAAGAATACAAATTACGCTTTTCTGAATTATAAACATTCTTAATATTATTACAATATCTAAGTATCACAGTATTAATGTAAGCCAATTTATTGCTTAAAATAATTGATTCAATTTAATAGAGCTGGTATTGTAAGGCATTTTTTATTGAGACCTCAGTATTATAGCATTTGTTGGATTTTATCAACAAAGATTCGTAAAATTTACGTAAGTATTGATCAATAATTTTATCATAAATGAATGGATTTTCTATCATTATTTGATGACCAGTATCTTTGTGATGAATTGCCGATAAATACTGGTAATTTCCCTGATTTATAGCTCAGAATGCTCATTCATACGAGTTTAGACCTTCCTTCCTGTTTCTCCAATATATTGGCAATCACCCCCTTCTAATTGACATCTTATTCCATACGCCACTCCCTTTTTTTCTTGAAAACCTTCTTTGGATATTTTGTTGCTTTCGTAATTTAGAACACTTCTAATTGTGTTCCTTGTCTTGTTTCCAATTTGTATTCCTAAAAACTCGTATGAATGAGCATTCTAGAGCTGTAAATCAGGGCAATTACCAGTATTTAACGGCACTCAATCACAAAAATACTGGTCATCAAATAATGGTGGAGAATCCATTCATTTATAATACAATTATTGATCAATACTTACGTAAAGTTTACGAATCTTTGTTGATAAAATCCAACAAATGCGATAATACTCAATAAAAAATGCCTTACAATACCAGCTCTATTAACTTTAATCAATTATTTTAAACAATAAATTGGCTTACATTAATACTATGATACTTAGATATTGTAATAATATTAAGAATGTTTGTAATCCAGAAAAGCCTAATTTGTATTCTTTATTAGTTGTAGTCTGAAGAAGAGGTTTGTATAAGATACCTCGGAACATGTGCATGTGACGAATATGAATTTTATAAATGTATTTATATTTACTTTAGTGTGTTTGATCCCCTTTTTTAATTTGATACTACTACACACCGTATTCATGAAAAATTTTATATCTGTCTGGTTTCCATTTCTTGAGAGCAGAATTAAACAAAATTTAACAGAAATTTGGTTATCAGAAATAAAAAAAAATCTTCAAACTTAAAACTTGTTAAAATATATTAATAAAATGATTAACAGCAGTGGCGTTTATTTTGCGTAGTTTAGAAAATAATTTATATTTTAGAATTAATGTTTTATAATCTATCTTCTGTGTGTTTTGTTTAAATACGAAACTTTGCATTAATGAAAAATTATAAGGCTTTGCGTAATACAAACTAATTGCAAAACCTTGGTATTATAATATCTACATGTTATTATAGAGCAACTTTAAAAAACATTACATAATGATTTAAGTTTGGCAATTATATTAATTTCTACTTTTCATTATTTGCTAATTGGTAATAAATGTGTTTTTTATTTAGGCATAAATCGAGGACTTTCAAGGACTACTGATTACGGTAATTAATATTAATTATTTAATTTATTAGCATATAATAGTAAGTAAGCTAATAATAAGTGATTTTTATTAGTATTTTCACTTTTTATAATATCCAGAGTTCACATTAACTATCAATTACAGCTGAAATAAAAAGAAAAATTAAATGTTCCATACATCTTCCAAATATCTTAAATCTTATGTAGATTTTTGGAAAATATTATATTCTAAGAAATCCATAAAACATTCCAAACATAGGGAATACTTGAAATTAAATACAAAAACAAAAGATACAGCTTAAGAATGTTAATCTTCAAACGTTTATAATCTAAATCAGAATTCCAGCCTGATAACATTTTTTTTCTTTTTGGCTATTCGAATATAAAAACGACTAAAATTATAAATTTTAAAGATTTTGTTTAGTGATATTAAATCGAATGAAAAAATACATTTATTAATAACAATGCTGAACACATTCGTAATAAATATCCTGTTGAACTTGTATATAGTTTGCTCACTGTTATATCTGCATATCCCACAAAATGCAAGAATCGTTATTTTTTTTTATCTTAAAAGTAAAGGAAGAAGTATACTTTTGAAATTAATAAATGAATGACTCTCATTGATTAAAGATTTATAGGTTTCACTTCAACTTCAGACTCCAGTTTATTAAAACGAGTATGATATGTATTAGCCAGATATGCTACAGAACTACTTCTACATTTCAGTATACTTGTCAGTGGAAAAAAAAAATTGTTGAGGTAATAGCAATGCAATGCAGGAAAGAAGTGCACTGCTGTGTAACATTGTCATGGAATTAACTGTGAACATTTCGCTTTACATATCTTTTTTTTCTGAAAATCAGTATTCAGTAACTTGAAACACTTCTGCATTGAAGCCTGTATAATAATATAAATTTAAATTTATATATATAGCTTTTATTTCGAGTGTGTTTATATAGTTCTACCTACGGTTTCCAAATTCCAACATTTTTGAACCTTTGGGACTTGAGAAGGGGAAATCATTTTTTCATTTTCGTAGAACACCAGTAATAATGACTGTTAATTGATACAGCAGTATTTTGATCTTCTGTATTTAAGGTTTTCGCGACATATCAACAAAGTAATGTATACACATTTTACTATTCCATCACCTATGGTATAGAATACGCTTTTAAATATATCACATAATCAATTAACGTTTATTTCTCATTTAAATATATTAGTCATGAAAATTAAACATCAACATAAAAATAAATACAAAATATTATTGGTCTGAAATTGAACTAATACTTAAAATAATTTTTATTTATCATTTAATAATGAAACTTTAATATGCTTAGAATATTAATTTTTCTGTCAGCAGACAATCGGGATCTTTGCTTTTAGGCCAGTCAATAAAAGCATCGAACATCGCAAACGCGCATGTATCTACGATTTTTTTATATGTTGTTAGGATCCCTGAGTGTAGTTTATACCCAAGTTTGCAACCCTGAAAACCCTGTGCTACTCCTGTGGTGTTCGAAAAACTGCAAAATTCGGCCACCTCTGTCAGTTTTGTCGAAAAAAACCACGTAAAGAAAGCGTTTATCGGGTATCTGTACTCTATACTTTTGTAAAGCAAAAGAAATTTGCTACATGGGTCATGTTCCAAGACACGTACCGGCTAAATTAATGGTTCTAGAGAAAGATCATGAGAAAGGAAGTTGTAGAGAATTGAGTTAGCTGCAATTTGATTCCAAAGTGATGCCTCTAGGCCTCATAGTTTTCTCAAAAATAGTAAAACATCGGAATTTGGAAAAATGAGGAGAACATTGTACTGAATCATGTTGGTATGTATTTCTTTAAAAACACGTCCAAATATGTGCAGTTAACATTGTAGATGTAACATATGGCTTCAAATAAACACTAAACAAATAAACATAAACATAAAATAAACAACGGAAACCTAAAATTATATGTACACAGTCAAGCATAAACAAGGTTGACTTTGGCCGTTGCTGTTGATTTTACAAAAGCTGAGTATCGCAGGGTGTTCAGCGCTCCCGCATCTCCGCCGCACGGGTTCATCAAGATCTTCTCGCCAGCATTTCCTACTTAGTCCTGGTTGGAGTATTTACAGTATAAAGAGAACTTTATGAGAGGTATCTGTGAAAAAAATTTTGAGATTGATATTTGAGTTTGATTTTTGAGTTAGATACCTGTGTTAGATTTACATGTACTGTAAACATCAAATTTTTATTAGATCCCCCATCACAGATATTGGGACTCAAACTTTGAAAAAAATGAAAAACGAGCATTTTTAAAGCACTGTAACTTAATTAGGAAGCCAGTAAGAGGGCTGAAATATTTTTTGCTAAACCTTTGGATGTTTATCTTTGCTCATAAAAATTTATAGCTTTGCTATTTCATTCCTTCCTGCTCAAAAAAAACCCGGAACTTTGATTTTTGTTAAAAAGCGAATATCAGTTTCGGTTCTAAATTTCAGCCATTTGTCTTAGAGATATGGTAAAAAAGTATAGGACATAAAATGTAGCTTAGAATGTGCTGAAAATAATGGTTTTTACCACAGCTTTCTATCATTTTTCTTAGCTGAGTTATCAAATTTACCACAACTGTCTGCAAAGGCCAATTTGCCGGAAACCTTAAAACAAAAATGGACACCATTTTTAAACGAAATCAAATATAAAAAACGTAATGCCTGTTTTGAAGTACTCATGCACATGGGTAACAACTGTAAAAAAATCAATTTTTTTAAAAATGGTCGAGCAACAAATTTAATGTTTTCTGGACCGTTTGGTATGGATTGATCCAATATACATGACGTTGATGCTTCTTTGGTTCCATGATGTTCTATGATGAATTGAAAGAACGGTACCAAACCTAAGTAAGAGAGCAGGTGTTAGAGACGAATCCGTAATCCAAAGAGAGGTAGAGTGACTGAAGGTAACGGTGGAGAGGATCTAGAATATTGACTTCTTCGAGTTGCAGATCCAGGAAGAAAACTTCAGAATTACCCAGAACTGCATAAATAAATGAAACAAAACACAAAGAAAAACTATAAAACAAAATACAAATAAATTGAAAAACAAAAAAGTCGAACAAAACAAAAAAAATAAAAACGGACCAAAAATTATGAATCGTTGTGGTGCTCTTAATCAGCATTGGATTATTCCGACAGAACTTCATTTTAGCAATGCCTGGAAATGCAAATATAAGCAGATTCCGTGCAACGTCGTACGAAAGTGTTCTTCTTTCTAACGACCAGCAAAAGATCATTGAAATCCAATAAATGACCAGTAAGTGCTGCATCACTGGTCGTTAAGAGAACTTGTGGGTTTTTAGTGCAGGAGCGTGTTCTTTAATATGTACATTTAAGAAACGCATGATCTCTTTTGGATATATGGAGTCATTATTGAGGCCCTTGATTCCATATACGACTCCGCTTTCTTGCATGTAATAGTGCTCAGTTAGTGTGCGATGAAACAGGAAATGGTATTGGTGTATCTTGCTGTCGTTCGGATATTGAAAGGTGCTAGTAACTTATAATCAGAGCAAACATATGGAATTACATATGGAATACATATGGGTATTGTATGGAATGGAAACATGACTAATACAGCTGATTTTTATCATATTTTTATCATTTATTCAATGATGGATTCCACTGACAACATATGTCATCCCTGTTATCACTTTTTACTGATCTTATTAGTTATAACAAACATTCAACCAAAGTCATGTATTCCGTATCTTTTTAAATGTATGGTTTGATTGTCATTTAACATTTTCAAATTCCTTAATCTTTACAAATATATTACACGTTTCCATAGTGTCGAACAGCTCTTAAATATTGCAATTTTCTATAGAGCTTCCTTGTAATTCTGTAATGTTTTGGAGTATTTCTGTACATGGGTGGGTATTTCTCTAAGAACATCTCCAATCCTACAGTTCTGCAAGAATGCGTTAGTGATCTTCTTCAGCACGTGGAACATTTGTCATTGATTATGTACTACACAGTACTCTCACTATACTAGCCATCCCACAGTTCAGGAATCCATCAATAAAGGTGCCAGTAGCACGGAGTAATACAATACATATGTGTAGCTCGCCAGAAGATTTGCAGTCAAATTTCCTTTCTCTCTAGTAATAAAATATCTGAAATATTATTGATTTTAGCATTATTTACATGTTTTTATTTTTTCTTTCATAAGATTATACTATTAATATACCTTTAAAGAGTCATTAAAAATTAAAATCACTTCATAAAAAAAGCGCGATGTTATCGTTTTTTATGGCTGCCATTTCGATGTTGTAATGGTTAGAGTAAAACTGTAATATCTGAGTTATCTAAGGACCGATTTTAATTATTACTATCTCATATTAAACACAATTAATAGTACTGGAAAAATTGTTATGAGACTAATATCGCAAACATCAATGGGTTTTGAGCTACTTGCGTGTTTTTACTTTTTTTCTTTCTTGAAGATACAGGGTTATTCAAAAAGATTATCGAGGTTTTAAAAAATCACCGCACGTGGTACAAATGAAGTACGAATACAACTTCGTGTTTACTGGGTAAGAAAACCCAACACGTTACAGGCATTCTGTGGCAGACACTTAGTAGTTCCGCAGTTGCCAGCCAGGAATCAATGGTTACAAATGTCGGTCAACGGTAGGGATAAGACGTTTTGCACTCTCAATATCATCACAGTCGTTCCATTACCATTGTCCAACGGCAGTTCCGTATGATATTTGGGAAGGATCCCTCATCCGATAATTCCATTCGCAGATGATTTGCACAATTTGTGAGACGGGGTGTTTGTGTAAGGAAAGAAGCAGTGGGTGTCCCTCCGTGTCTGAAGAGAAAATGGATCTACTTTTCAATGTAGATTCTGTAAATTAAAGATTTTTCCTTATAAAACAGCAAAATTTAATGGAACGCTTGGAATCATTGCTCTAGCCTGTAAGGGAATCATGTCTCATAACTAAATGATAAAAGCTGGGAAAGCAACATATTTAATTATCCTCTGGGTAGATGTAAGCAAATCTGAAGTAAAAAATTGAAGGAGGCAACCCTTTGAAAAGACAGCATATACAGAGGCTGAGTCATGTGTATGTGATCAAATTTGGATCCTAACAAAAGCCGTGGTGCCACCATCTGTTGATCTCAATGTGACCACCTTTTTTCTGTCCCGACAATGACCCTCTGCATGGTAATGTTCCCGGGCTTGAAATACCTTCAAGAGATGTAATTTGTCACGCAGGATGCGGTTCACAGTTCTGTGAGACACATGTAGTCGTGCAGCCATCACAGGTTGTGTAGAAGAGTTTTCCTGAAGGGCCATTTGACACAACTTCTTTGCCGCACGTGGAGTCACTACCGCTGAGGGTTGCTTTCTGGACCCCTTTGTGGGCGAAATTATATCCAGAACCTGTTTATTCTTGTAGCCTTTAATTACATTCTTGACATCAGTGAATCCTATCGTGCATCCATTTTGTTGGCACTGTTTATGAATTTGTGAAACGGAAAATTTGGCGCGAAAAAGGGCCACGACGTATCCTTCCCAAAACCAGTTCACTTTCAGAGGCATTATGCACACATCACACAGCCTCGACATTGAAACAGTATTGGGAGCTTCTAGCTACGATTTGACCTTCATACCGACCGAATCGATTCATTCTGTAAGGAAGGGTGATCCGTCCAAGTTGGGTAACATATACGCGACTCAGCCTCTATAGGTAGAGAGAAGCATAAAGTAGACAGTGGTCACAGATATCATTTCTCAACATATATTGCTACGTGTAGATGTTACAGGACACGTGACTTACACAAATTCCAAGATAGGTGATTACATAGTAGCTGCTGGAAGGAATTATTGCTTAGGTACCAAGATTCAAAGGAACCCTAGAAGTCTACAAAATGTCACTAAGAGGGAAAAGATAGGACCAATATTAATTCTGTTCATATTAATTATCTGAATCACAGAACAAAAACTCCACAAAATTATGTTTCTTTGATATTTTAGTTTCTAATATTTTGCTTTAATAAGTATTTTATTCAAAAAGTAAATAGAGGACTAACAAAATAAGAAAAGAAAACAACAATGTCGTGCTCTATCTTGTAAGTTCTTGTAACATAGATAAATATATTATATAATGAACTTGAAACAATAACAATGTAACCTTATTCAATTTTTATTTTCCATAGCTGGCTACTTGCGTTATCCGATTAGAGGTTGGCAAAAATTCTATTCGATTTTATTCGATTTGTCTTTAATAAATGTATAATATACTGTTTTTTGTTGTGATTCTTTAGATAACCCGAAAAACAACTTCTAAATTTAATATTTTAATTTTTCTTTTCAAGTATTAAAATTTATTTTTATCAAAATTTAATTCTTATTAAACAAAATAAGAATTTTTTTTTATAAAGATCTTGCCATGAACCTTTTTTTGAAACATTTTTACCTACAAGATTATAACAAAATTTAATTAATACATTTAAAGTTTCACAATTTTAAATTTTAAATTTTTAATGAAAATTTTTATTTTTGAAAGATTTTGGTCATAGGTCTCTAAGATGTGGTTAGGTCCTTAATAACGATTAAAATATTCTCGACAATAACAATTTAATAATTCTAAGATTTTCTCTTCCCAACTCATATATCCTTTCTTTAACTTTGGCGAAGGTTTCAGTCATAGGAAACAGTTTTCGGTAAAATTCGTTAAAGAAAATTTAAATTTTTATAAAGAAAAGATAAAATTTCAAAGAAATAGGAGAATAATAGCTTAAGATCGATTTATCAAGAATTTAGATAACGAAAGGTTGGTTAGATTTTTTTGTTTTTTGTTTTTCTTACTTGTTTTAAAGGTTACAGTCACAGATGGCCAAATTTTGGTAAGATATTATGTTTGAAATATTTGCTGATTTTGGAACTCACAAACCATAACGGAAATTTATTTTTTTTAAGGACCTGATTATGGCGCGCCAAGTTTTGGTAAGCTTAAATAAAAGATTTTCAAGAATTTTAAATTTATTAAAATGGATTTTTCAATTGGGAATCGATGTTTTAAATCAAATACTAAGCTTATCTATTTACAAACCTTTTTATCTTCATGTAGGTTTCGGCCGTATATTGCCATTAGGTAAGTTAAGCAATTTTCTTTTCTTTCCAGATAAAAATGTACACTGCTGGACAATTGCGGAGGACGGATGACAATATCACCCCTAGCAACCACAAAGTGGAAGGAACCCACATATCGACCATTGGAGTAAGTGCAGGATACAGTAACAAGAAGTGTGCGTATGCAAATTTTGCATTGCCACGCATGTGCGCCACCTGGCAGCGCTGATAAGAGATTTGGACGCGTGTGGACAGTTGTTGTTCGAAGAGAAAGTTTTACTCGAAAACGTTAATTGACGAACTTGAAATTTTCGGCATGTCTTCCCGATATCACTTAAGTGATTTTACTCATGGTCGTAAATTGGAAAGATCGAAGAAGGGCGACAAATAACAGATGTTGTCAGGGAGTAGGACATCGTCCTCAGCGTTGTTTCACGGCTATGGAAACCATTTACAACAACTGGAATGTGTAGCAGGCGTCACGGGGGAGGTCGTGTTAGAAGTACGACGCCTGTGTAGGACGGGTACATTGCCCTATCGACAAAACGGAACCGGCGCTCCACAGCTCAGCTAGTGGCAAATGAGTTTCTTGCTGCCACAGGAAAGCGGATCTCCCGATAAACTGTAGCCAGACGTTTGGGACAAGGAGGACTATACGCCCGCAGACATGTTGTGTGTCTCGCATTGTTCCAATGACTTCATCGTAACGCCTGTTTGCAATGGCGTCGTGAGCATCGCAATTGGGCTGAAGAAGAATGGGCTTCCGTACTATTTCCAGATGAGAGTAGGCTCAGTCTGTCATTGGATTGTAAAGGCCAACTAGTCTGGCGTGAGAGTGATATTGCGTATCATCCAGAAAATATTCAAGAAAGGGACCGATATCCGACTTGCATTTTCATGGTACGGGCCGGCATCATGATCAATGGCCGCACGCCCCTATATGTGGTTGCAACTGGGACTATCACCGGCCAATGATACATTAATGAAGTTCTACTGCCTCAAGTTCGCCTTTTTCGTGGTGCTGTCGGTGATAAATTTCTCTTCATGGACGACAAAGCACCATGTCATCGAACACTCGCTGTTCAGGATTGTCTAGACAGCGAGGATATTCAATGCCTTGTATGGCCAGTACGTTCTCCAGATCTAAACCCCATTGAAAATGTTTGGGATGCTTTGGGGAGTTGCCTTGCTGGTTGACAATATCCTCCAACAAATAAAACCACCCTCATCCATGCACTGACAGAGGAGTGATCTGTCTCAACAGCTGCTGGATAATGTTGTGCAAAGCAAAACACGTCGTGTGAAATGTTGCGGTGGACATATCCCGTACTGACACCGTGCTCGAAGATGCCTGCTGTCGACGGAATGAATTTTTCCATTTCTCCGTACACAGCATCAAATGAACACTTTTGTCCTTTGAGCTGTTTCACAACTTTCTGTATTTTCCAGAACAATAAAAATGATCTTTATTCTAATGTCCGAACATTGTGGCAACAATATTGTATCCTGCTGGACCTCCACCCTCGCGTAATATAATGATACATCGCAATTTGTGATCCGTTCGTAGCAACTGTCTAGCAGTGTAATAGGTCATACAAAACATGAGCTTCATCAATAATTTCGAAACCCAGAATTAAACTACTGACATCGAATGCTATTGACTACGTAAATTAAGTTGTAAAAGTTAACGTTACAATTTAAGTAAGTTTGAAGATTTTTGATTTTAAAGATTGAATAAATGACGATTCTACGATAGTTTTTTACCTCATATAATTCATGCTTATAAACGTTTGCAGGAAGATGTGTTAACTGGCAAATTTCAATGTAGATAATTGATATTATGTAGATATCTTTCACTTTAAAAACTACACGAAAAAGCTTGACAATAAAGTAAAAATTAATATTATACTCATGAAAGAAAATTATTGACTTTTAATGAACAAGCTTTCTTTAAATAGCATATAGTGATACAATATTGGAATTAATCATTCAATGGTTAATGTGATTTGCGAGATAGGATTTAGGAAGTGTTTCAAAATCAAAAGAATAGGTTACAAATCAACTTATTACTTTGTAGTTCACATTTCAAGTTTATCCTTGATTCTTTGTCTTTGATATCAAGACATATCATATATATAGTCGTTAGTTCTTTCTTTTTCGGAATGATTTTATTAAGTGTTTTAATAGGTTTTATTTAGATAGAAATTGATAAAATTTTATGATTGCTGCTATCCTTTTTAATTTTCACTGTCGATTCTGGCCTATTTATCTAGGGGCACGGCAGTGCCCCCGCCAAGACGAGCCGAAGGCAGGAAGGGCACTACGTACCTTTTCTGGAAGTGTTTCGACGTATTTTCGAACCCTCATAGCTTCGGCATGGATAATACTAGAGAGCTCAAATTTTCAGGATGAGATGCAGTTAGCAGACTAATGAAATACGCTAAGTTTCATTTATTTAGCTTTTATACTTTGGATTTTATTAATACCTAAAATACGTCGATTCCGTCACTCACTCACTCACTGACTGACTCATGATCATCAAAACCTCTAGGGTACTTCCTGAAGTCCTAGAAAGCTGAAATTTGGTATGCAGGCTAGGATTAGCACACAAACAACAAAAAAATTAAGAAATCCGAAACTTTCACCCTCTAACCCCTCATAAATGGGGGGTCTGGTTATATATTATCGAACCCTCATAGCTTCGGCCTGGATAATACTAGAGAGCTCAAATTTTCAGGATAAGGTGCAGTTACCATACTAATGAAATACGCTAAGTTTCATTTATTTAGCTTTTATACTTTGGATATTATTAAGATCTGAAATACGTCGTACCCTCAATGCTTCGGCCTAAATAATACTGTGTAATAAGGTGATTTCTTACAAAAGTGCAAACAGCTTATATATACAAGTTGATCAATAGAAAAAAAATCCATTTTCTAAATAATCTTAAAACTAAATTTAGTTGTAATAGATAATCTCACCCAAAACATTTCATGTAAAATAAGTTGCCAAGACTCACATGCTCATAACGCTTTCACTGTTCAAAAGTTATCAGATCTCATCTTACAAAAAGAAATAAAATCCCACCCATAAGATTTCATGTAAAATAAGTTGCCAAGACTCACATGCTGATAACGCTTTCACTGTTCAAAAATTATCAGATCTCATCTTACAAAAAGAAATAAAATCCCACCCATAAGATTTCATGTAAAATAAGTTGCCAAGACTCATAATGCTTTCACTGTTAAAAAGATATGAGATCTCATGTAGAGCCAAGCCCCTAACTCTACAAGGCCTAACTCTACACGCCCTAACTCTAAAAACCCTATATCTTGGTCAAAAAGTATAGCTTGGCCGTTTCATGGAACTATTTCATCCCATCCAAAACATTTCATATAAAATACGTTGCCAAGATGCTCATAACGCTTTCACTGTTAAAAAGTTATCAGATCTCATGTAGAGCCAAGCCCCTCATTCTACATGCCTAACTATAAAAACCCTACTATCTTGGTCAAAAAGTATGCCTTGGCGTACTCCATATCCTTTACATAACTCCATGGGATTGTCTGTGCGACAGCCACGAAACGGCCGAGCCATACTTTTTGACCAAGATATAGGGTTTTTAGAGTTAGGGCGTGTAGAGTTAGGCCTTGTAGAGTTAGGGTCTTGGCTCTACATGAGATCTCATTTTATTAGATGGGATCTTCAATTCTTATCCTTTTTAGCTTTGTCCGAAATACCTGCAGACATCCCATTCTGGTGTAGTATGAATAACCTCAAGTAGATTCCAACCTATGAGTTGTTGCGTTTCGATTAAAAATAACTGGAAGAATTTAACATTGTTTTCAGCAATATCAAATTATTGTCACTAAATAGAAAAAGGTAATACATTGTATAAGAACATGATTGTAATCTGGGAAGTTCTGTTCTAAAGAAATCAATGTATTTTCAGATTGACATTTTTATTGTACTGACTTCACTTCAAATGTTTTCAATTACACTCATGCTCGCAAGTTAAG
Source organism: Thereuonema tuberculata (assembly GCA_023159025.1). Taxonomy (NCBI): domain Eukaryota; kingdom Metazoa; phylum Arthropoda; class Chilopoda; order Scutigeromorpha; family Scutigeridae; genus Thereuonema; species Thereuonema tuberculata. Next base: position 58,633,888 of record JAFIDM010000002.1, read on the forward strand.
GAATTGGTAGTTTCGAATCCTTCCAGGCATCCGAATGTCACCAAAGTTGGCTGAAATGTGCAGTAGGTCCTGCTAATACAAAGTAAACACAAAACATAAAAGTGGCAGCACCATTTCGGGGGAAAATACAGAAACAGTCAAAGATTTTCTTGTGGAGCGAACCTGCAGCCTAAGTTCCAGCCCTATTTCACTGCCCTAGGGTGATGCAAATACATTCACTACGCTGTGTGTTCACCCCGCACTGCACCACATTCGGGCACAACATAACGGCATGCAGCCAAACAAATTAAATCTTTTTAATTTAATAATTTAAGTTTTATGAGCATTCTTGCTTAGGAGGTCCATAATACATGGATCTCCCCTATTGATTTTTAAACAAAACTGAAAGTAATGGTTTTTAAGTGAAACTTTAATTACTTGGTTAATTTGAATAAACTATTGAATTTGAAAACAGCATTCCTCTGTCTGAATAATATGTAAAAGTTTAGTTTTTAATATTTGATGCCTTAATTAAAATAATAATATGGCTATATTTATGAAATAAAGAAAAAAGTTGAAAGAACAGTTGAAACAACAAAAACATTTTTCAAATTATGTTATACGTTAAAATTTCATAATTTTTCTCCGTCTATATTAAAATTATTTCATACTGAATTTTTCTAGATTATTTCTGATCAAAGACGGAAAAAACAATAAATTAAGAATAATGTCAATGGAGATATTTTTCAATTAACCTCTTAAAGAAATTGGAGTAGATAATAAAAAGTCAGTAATATCGCCTCTGAACAGATTTCATCAGGTGCTAATAAAATTGTTTACTAAAATATTCGTAATAATATTTTTTTTGGCAATTGGAAGCTCCATACTTAACATCCCTTATTTGAACAAATGTAATTAATAAACATTCTCGTACTATTCAAACTCTCTACATCAGAAATAAAAAGAAATGATTTCTCTACTAAAATGTGTTGAGGTCGATGTTAATTATTAATATACTTTATATAAATTTTTATTCATTATATGTAGTTTTGAACTTCAGAACTGGTAAGTAAAGTTTGAAAACTAATTTTTAATTACATTCATGTTAATGAGTTATTTGTTATTCTTTCCCTAAGTAAACACAAAATTATCAGTTAACATTGAAGGTTAAATGTGATTCATCTGAAATATTCCAAAATAGTAAATATTAATTAAAATTATTTAATGCCAATATGATATGTGAAAGTTATAAAGGTTTTACGAACATTCCAGATATATTTTTACACATAATTAAAAATATATATTTTGAATATCTGATACATTTTGTTTCTCAAAGACAATCTACAATCTACTACAAATGTTTTAAAGTTAAAGGAATTTTAAAGAGAACTTTTTCCTATTAGTAGGAGACTGTAGGACCTTAACTGATGTCTTTTATGAAACATTTTTCTGAAGTATTTTTATTGATAATTACATCTTTCATATTAAGTGAATGGTAAAACGGTTAATGAAAACTAAGAATGAAAAATTCATGTTCGTTCGTTCGTTTTTATCATTTAAATGTATTTTACAATTTGAATTTTAAACATTATTCTGAAGGGGTACATAGGTTCAGCAGGCTACCATAGCAGTCCATAGCATAAAAAGTTTAAGAACTGGGTTAGATTAGGTTAATTGAAAGTGGGTGGCATGACTGTCGAGCACGTCGACCTGAAAGATCTTTTGTACTATCCCACGGAAAGAAGGACAGACTGAGAGAAAGACTGAGAAAGGATGGTGTGAGAAATGCAGGGGAAATGGGAGAATCCCGGGAAAACCTGCCCAGCGCGGATCGCCACCATCAACGAAACCTACGTGAGAACCGAACCCGGGACTCAGAGGTGAGTGTCTTAGCGACATCGCCAACCGCGCGGCCAAGAACTGGGTTAGTTAATATTTAGTGCTAAGGGCTGGATGTAAAGTAAAACAAAAATATGTAGATCAACTGACTCAAAAGTACTTTTCCAATAAAAAAAGCAAAACAGGAATTAAAAGAAAAAAAAGAGACATTTTTCCAAAATACTGAATGTTTTTCACTACTGAATGTTTTTTATTTTATATCTTTTATTAACATTATTAAAAATTAAAATTATAAAAAGTGGAGTTTAGAAAGATTAATAACAAATAATAAGTTTTAAGTTTTGTGTTGATGCAAAGAAATTTTCAGAGAAAAAAACAACACGTAAATTTTTTAATTACTCTTTTAGATAAGCTTTATAGTTTCATGAGTTAAAAAAAAAGCTAAAAAAAACAAATTTCAAAATTTCAAAATAAATTTCAAAAAAATTACAAAAACAGAAATTTCATATAATTACTCATTTGCAAAGAACTTGTCTGAATAATTTCCAGGTTAATTAACAAAGTGAAAAAGAATTCAGAGGAAGAGCAATAATTGAATTTTAAATTCTTAAAAAAGGAAAACTTGAATTAAAAGATAACAGGTACAAAGGTACTTACCTGGTGAGGCTGGTGGTTCTGAAACAAACAAATTATAAAAGCAATGAGAATTTCAAAAAGAAAATCGGCATCTTTCTAAGTTGCCTTTTTTTCAAAATCTAAATAATAAAAAGTGAAATTTAGAACAATCAATAATTTGTGGGACTCTTTTAAGTTCTTAGACGGACGTTTTCAGGGAAATTGTTATTATAATAATGACAAAATGAACTTCGGCCATTTCGTTATACAGGATTATTTTCTGTGCATTTTAGTTATAGACCTCACCTAAAAGTTCTTTGGAGTTTTTTATTATAATAACAGATAATAGTCATCAAACTTGCAATTGGTCATTTAAATTTGTAATTATATCATTTTTTTGAATTCCTATTATAAAAAATGTAATTGTCAAAAGTTAAGAAGTAAAAATAGTATTGAAAAAAACGAACGACTGATTTGAAATAAAGGAAGTGAAAAACAGGTACTTACGCAAAGAAAAGTTTTCCGATTCTACATAGATTGTTGAGCTACTCATCACGTGACTTATGACTTAAAAGATTTGCATGAGTACACACCTTTACTATGGTATTAATGAATCTTTAGCCATCGAAGCAGCTGATAAAGTTATAGATAAATATAAACTTTACTTGAAGTACGATGAGTCACACACTACTATTTGATTAATTGATACACATGCCATTTAGACATAAGTTGAGTATGTGAGTGTGAGTTTTCAACTTGA
>JAFIDM010000002.1:58639185-58660594 GCA_023159025.1 Thereuonema tuberculata
AATAATTTGCAGAATTCATTATTTTTTAACGATAAAAACAAATGTATTTCAAAATCGAGATATAAAATTTTAATATTTTTTTTTCTTTGTTGTTTTCAGTACAAATTATCTGTCAAAAAGATCTAAAGTTTGTTTCCGAATTTTTAATTATAATGAAAGTTACTTCGAATCAGATCATGAGTTTTCTCCTTCATTTCTTTTCAATGCCAAGAACGTAAGTATAAATTTTGTATTTCAGTTTTTATTTTAAATATTTACTTAATCTACTCACTTAGTGTGTATTTCATTTATTCATTCAATAGTGAAATTGTAGTAAAAATTATTTCTCATAAATACCCATGATATTTAGTTGCTTACAAACTAGAAATTACGATGTAATCGACACCATTTTTCTATGAAATTGATGAAAACTTATATTATATTTCTTTCAATATCCCCAGATAAACACTTTTTCTTTAATTTTTATTTCGTTATTATTTAATTCTTGATGTTAAATTTTATTGTGGTAATTAAAAACATATATGGTAGTGAGCGTGGTGATGATTAAAGAATAATTTATTTACTGAGTAATTTATTATTTTAAATAAATAATTTATTTACCAGAATTTAGAAAGAAAAATAATCATGTGCTCCAATAAATGTTCACACTGTCATTACTATACCAAACCAAACATTGGAATGAACTTTTCGTGTTTCACTTTACTTTGGTTTGGTCAGTAAGTCCGCTGGATTATCATCTGATTGTATATATTCTACTGATATACGATATATAATTTTTAACTATGTGGTACTTCAGATCGATGTTTTTCCCTTTTGTCTGGTTGAAATGGTCTTTGATTAGCTTGGGCGTGGTTTGATTGTCACAATAAATTGTTACTAGCTTAACACATTCATCATCTTGATTTAATTCCTTGAGAACATTTTAGATACACAATGACTCACTGAGATCAGTTCACTCAGTTGTGATGAATGGGCAACTTCGCTTTGTTACGTGAACTATTGCAGCATTGGAAAAATATATAACATATCACGATATCGACACCCTGTATATTTACACATGTAAATTCTACTCGAAATTTGGAATTCAACAATGTATCACTTGCACAAGTGTCGTTCGAATGTTTTATGTATGAGGTATCCATTAAAACAATCATAAAACAAACATTCCTATGTTTTATTGAATGAAAATAAAAAAAAAACTACAACAAATATTCATTTTTATGACAGCTACGAACGTAGAAAAGAAATACATTAGGTCATGTAAGTTGCTCAAAGTGTCCATCTTGAGCTTCGCTGTATAATTGGACTCGTTCAATTACTTCCCACTTAACGTTATTTATCTGTTGAGGAGTTATATCGGCTATTGTTGCTCGTACTCTATTCTGTAGATAAGCTAATATCACAACAGTAAACGAATAAACAATATTTTTCAGGTGAAGGAAGATGAAAAAGTCTAATCCTGTCAGGTCTGATGACCTAGGTGGCAACTGTACTGGTGCATTGATTCCAATACAGTGATCGCCAAATCTATTCTGCAATTATTGGGCAACGATTCTGGAATTATAGGATGGTGCCCCATCATGTTGGTAATACCTCTGTCGTCATTCATTCAACGGCAATTCATCTAATGCCTCTAATATTTCATTTTGCAGGAAACCAAAATATCGTTCCCCGTTCAATTGTCCTTCAAACAATATCGGACCTATAATTCTATTGCCCAAAACACTCATCCAGCAATTGAACCCAAACCTTTCTTGAAAATTTCCTTCAAGAACCAACCTTGGATTCTTTTGGGCCCAATAACAGTGAGTAATATTGAGTATACCGTTATTTGTAAATCGTGTTTCGTCTATGTATAAAATGTAGAATGGAAAATTATTATCACTCGCGTGATTGTCCAACATCCAATTGCAAAATTGCAAACGTCTGTCGAGGTCATTTTCATACAAGTGTTGATGTAACTGATACTTGTAGGAACGGATTCCATGTTTTCTTAAAATTCTCCAAATGGATTGCTGAATTGCAGGTCAAATGCTAGCAATTTCTCGTGTTGATCTTACAGGATTTAGTGTCATGTAAGCCACAATGTCGATTTCCATGTATTCAGAAATAATAAACTGTTTCCATGCTTTATTCGGATCTTCACGCAATTTCTGTTCCACTGTATGAAAATAATTTCGAGACGGATGATGCCTTTTCAGCATACCCAGCATAGAGAGAGTACAGCATACATACCTTTCAGCATACTGAGCACAGGCAGCAATTCCATTTCGTCTAGACTCCCCAAATATTAGTAGCATATCGATTAGCTCATTTCCAGTATAATTGTAGACGTTTTCCATCACCATTTTCCATCACAATCATACTTCTGTCAACGTGCACAAACACCTCACTCACTTACAGTAGATGTATTACAATACAATACAGTAGAAACAAATATGCCAGTGGTTTCACAATATCATTCGTAGTCAGTTATGTGTTTTAAAATATTCCTCATATATAACACATTCAAAAGAAACATGTGCAAGTGATACACTGCTGAATTCCAAATTTCGAATACAATTTAAATATGTCTAAATATACAGGGAGTTCCAATGAAGATTCCAAGGTTGATGTCATTTCCGGTTAACCAGAAATGATATTTCAAAAGGAACTAGTGTTTTCCGTATTCTTTTATGTATCCATAATGTGCCAAAATGCATTACACTAAAGGATACATAAATAAAATATTTGAGGTGTACCACAATCCTGTTACACCTAATATACAAATACGACTTAATTTTTATTCCTCTTCTCCATATACTAGGACATCGAAGAACAACATCAGTACACACTTTTGTCTTTTTCTTCTGTATACAGTCTCCGTATATACATTTTAACAATTGACATACATGATAATCATACACAATAATTTAAGGTGTGAAATGTTGGGTAAATATCACTTTGCTAATTATTAACAAATTTCATCCAACAAAATCCCATTTATTCATTTCTATGAATTAGTGAAATGGAAGCAAATAAATTAATACGTTCTCGAACTGTAAAAGCTTAACCGGAACTAAGTTGAGGTGGGATTCTCTGCTCGATGCTCGCCCAACATGCCCTTAATTAAATAATACGATAATATTCTCCAGAGAGGTGGGTGAATCTTAGAAACTGATTGGGAAGAGAATTCATTTTGGAGTACCCTCGAATTACACTAGGAATTGAATTCAGAATCACCAACCAACAGTCATACATGTTAGTTATTGGAAGCAGGGCCCACATGAATATACATTAGTAACTATATATTACATGAAAAAAATAAGTAAAACTTTTCTGTAGTTCGGGTGTTAGTGGAAATTTATAGATTGTTCTTGTATTTAAGCTGTTTTCTATACAATAATTTGCAGAATTGATCAGTCTATAACAATAAAAATTAATATAAATCGATGTTAATTTTTTACTTTTCTTTGTTGTTTTCGGTATAAATTATGTGTCGAAAATAAGCATCTAACTTTTGTTTCCCAAGTTTTTTATAAAGAAAGTTATTTCTAATTAAATATTAAATTTTCTCCTTCATTTTTTTTTCAATGCCAAGGCTGTAAGTATGAGTTTTGTATTTCTGTTTTACTTTAAATACTTCCATAATTATTTCACTTGACCTGAAGTGAAAGTGAATCATTTATTCCTCCTGAAGTGAAATTGGAGTAAAAATTATTTCTCATAACTACTCATGATATGTTGTTGCCTCCAAACTAGAAATTACGATGTAATCGACACCATTAATCTTTGAAATTGATAAAAACTTATATTTCTGTTGCCAGCCATCTGAACATTATCACTTTCTTAAAATTTAAACCTGACAATAAAAAGATATGTAAATCAGTAGCGAACCAGAACTTCAGTATTTTAAAAAAATTTCAAATTAATTTTCCATTTATGCTCAGTTGATATTGTCTTTGTAATTGATATGTAGAGAACAATGTAACAGGTGTGCTTCTAATACCCATATGTGCTAATTTTGGTAAAATATTGATACAAAAGCAAGAATTAATAGACATTTAAATATAAAATTTCGATGAGTTTTCTATTTTTTCCTTTATTGTTTTCTGGTACAAATTATCTGTCAAAAATGCGCAGCTATTTTTTATTTCCCAAATATTATTATAAAAGTTACTTCGAATTAAATATTAGCTTTTCTCTTTCGTTTTTTTTCAATGTCAAGTTTGTAAGTATGAATTTTGCATTTCATGTTTTATTTTAAATATTTACATAACGGCTTCCTAGGCCTGTATTTCATTTATTTATTCTGCAGTGAGCGCATGATATTTAGATGCTTCCAAACAAGAAATTATGAAATCGAAACCATTTATCTTTAAGACAAATTTCTTAAAAACTTACATTTGTTTTGTCAAGCATCTGAACATTATCACTTTCTTCAGATATAACCCTGAAATAAGAAGATATGTAAATCAAGTAGGAAACTAGAAATTCAGTATTCGAAAAATTTTCAAATTAATGATTGTTTTTCAAAATGTAGTCATGTTATTGAAAAATTTAATGAAATCTCTAAATCAAAAAGTATTTTAGATATTATTATAAATTTATTATAAAAATATAGTTATTTCGAGAAGTTTAAAAATATAGTTATTTAGTAAAATTAACATTTTTACATTACGTTCAACACATTTAAGGTTATTTTGCAATAGTAATTAGTCTTATTTTATTTTTATTCAATAAATCGACATTTCATCAACAGCTTAATGTAAACACTTTTAATACCACACAATACAACCAAAATGCCTTCTTAAAATCTCTTCTTTAATCATGATATTTTGTTTTCTTTAATGGAAAACTAGTTCTGGTTAAATTGAGGACAAGAAATCTCTATCTTCTTCCTCAACCGAATTCGCTATGATACATTTAAACAATTCATAATACAACTCGTACAAACAAATGATACATGGGTCATCCGTGTTTACAATATCATACGTATTGACAATACATGAACTGTCCAGGTTCCCAATATAGAATTTCAATCTTATACTGTTTACTGACAATTCATATTCAATTTGTAATTTACTCCAAATTTACCTTATAAAAATCGTTCTTCATTTTTAAAATAATTTTTGAACCATAAAAATGTTATATCGCTGACTTTTAAAAATTTATCTTGAATAATACATGGAAATTGATTAATTATACAAGATTCTCTCATAAATCTTTCTTTTTCTTCTGGTATGTGATGTAAGGTTTCTACTTTTGGGTCCGGATTATGCTTCAAATCTTTACAACGATCAACCCAAACTGATGTTTTGGCTCTATCATGCTTAAATGCCCATACTTGTTCTAATACCCGTTCTTTAAGGTTCTCCCTGTCCTACTGTAATAGATCTTATCATAATCTCTACATTTGAGTTTATAAACTACCCCCATAGGATTCATATTATTTTCTATAGTTATTAGCTCTATATTATATCAAGCTAATATTGTGCTCTTTACTTTGATTGATTAGCCTTAATCCCTAATGGTAATATCTTTTGCTGCAACCTTACTTTAAAGAATCTATTTATTACATTATTTACAAAATTCTTGTGGTATTTATTCATCTCCAATTTTTTTTTCAGTATGTTAATTTTGCTTGTCCATAATTTCTTATTTTCTGTATTATCAACTATTCTTTCAATATAATTTCTTATAATAGCTCTTTTTGTATGCATAATGTGTCCTGAATGAAAATTCAGAACATGATAACCTTTGAGATTATTTTCATAGTGTCCATAAGTTATATAAGTTGTACTTGCTGAAGAAGAAAAAGTTCCCCAATTACGCCCAAATTTTGGGTCTTTATGAGCGATTTGTTGTGCGTGGAGATTCTATCATAGATCGCGTGAAACACCTAAATATCTGAAGGAATGAACTACTTGTAATAAGGAGTTGTTGTGAGTGACAGAGAAATTGTCAGAGTTGAGTATTCTTTAACTTTGATAGAAATACATATAAGCCGATTTGGTTGTGTTTAATGTAAGGACTTTTAAGAATAGCCAAGATGCAAGATAGAGAATTGAACACTGGACCTCGTGCTTGAGTTTTTGCACATTTCTATTAGCAAAAAGAAGGCTTCCATCATCGGCATGTATGAAGATATATTTGTCAGCAAGTGATGTGAGAATCAGATCGTTTATAAATAAATTAAAAACAATAGGGGAAAGAATAGATCCCTGGGGTAAACCTGTCCACTTTTCATATCCTGAAGAGGAAAATCCATTTATATTCAGCTGATATTATCTTTGTAATAGATTTGAAGAGAACCATGTAACAGGTGTGCTTCTAATACCCACAAGTTCTAATTTTGGTAAAATATTGATATAAAAGCAAGTATATGTAGATATAAAATTTCGATGAGATTTCGTTTTTTGGTAAAAATTAACTGTCAAAAATGCTCAACTATTGTTTATTTCCCAAATATTATTATAAAAGTTACTTCGAATTAAATATTAACTTTTCTCTTTCGTTTTTTTTTTTCAATGGCAAGTTTGTAAGTATGAATTTTGCATTTCTTGTTTTATTTTAAATATTTATATAATGGGTTACCTAGGCCTGTATTTCATTTATTTACTCTGCAGTGAGCGCATGATATTTAGATGCTTCCAAACAAGAAATTATGAAATCTATACCATTTATCTTTAAGACAAAGCTATTAAAAACTTATATTTCTTTTGCGAATCATCTGAAAACAAAGAAAATTATCACTTTCTTAAGATATAAAGCTGTGAATTTCACCAAGCATATTTTAACCCAGCATTTAACGGCTGCTATACAGCAACACTTCTCTTGTGAAGACAGAGGTAATAAGCAATATTTGAAAATTATAAAAATGTGAATCTCCCCCAAACACCAATTTAGATCAAATTTGGCTCACAAATAGATAATTATTAGAAACTTTTTGACAAAGTTTTGGTGCAAAAATCACATTAGGAAAAAACGGTTCCTAATAAAAATTTCCATGGCTCTTTAACAATTCAAACAAATATAAATCGATTTTTTAGAGAAAAAAATTAGGAAGAGTTTTGCTTTTTCTTGTTTTTGTAAAAAATCTGTCAAAGATATGAATATTAAATTTGTTTTCCAATTTTTATTACAAAGGAAGTTAATTTGAATTATAATTAACTTTCCGTTTCGTTTTGTTTTTTCAATGCCAAGTTCGTAAGTATGCATTTTGTATTTCAGTTTTTATTTTAAATATTTACATAATCTTTTCATTTGACCTATATTTCATTTATTCATTCTGCAGTGAAAGTGCCGTACAAATTAATTCTCTTAAATATGAATCATATTTAGCTTCTTATAAACTAGAAATTAAAATGTAACTGACACCCTTGATCTTGAAATTGATCAAAACTTGTATTTCTTTTGCCAAGCATCTCAACATTATCACTTTCTTAATAGATAGAGCTGTGAATAATAATATATAGTTCAACTAGAGTACTAGGATTTCAATATTATAAAATTTTCAAATTAAAACATTTTTTCCAATATTATGTCAAGTACTTACAAATAGTTACTAAAGATGTAAATTTAAAATTATAGTAGAAATGTTTTAAAAAATTATGATAATACGATAGTTATTTCAAGAAAATTTTAATTAATATAAATAACATTTTTATATCATGTTTAACACAATTAAGGCTATTTTGCAATTCTAATTAGTCATATTTTTTATTTTTTTAATAAATCGAGATTTCAACCACAGTCCAAGGAAATCACTTTTATACTAATTTTCAATTATTTATTATTTAATGTTTGATGTTAAATTTCAACACATGAAGCACTGTTAGTTAACTTCAAAAGTATTAACATGAAAGTTCGTTTCAAAAATACATAAATGATCATTGAAATTCTAGTTCCCTAGTTGAACTATATATCTCATCATTTACAGCTTTATATATTAAGAAAGTGATAATCTTCAGATGCTTAGCAAAAGAAATATAAGTTTTCATGATTTTCAAAGATGAATGGTGTCAATTACCTCGTAATTTCAATTTGAAAACTTCTATTTTGAAGACAGCAGTGAGGTAATAAGCCATACTTGAAAATTATATAACAGTTTGAAGGGGATTAAATTAGGGGTGGGAGATATGCTGAGGTTTCAATTGTTTGGCAGGTTTCACCCTTTTTCTATGTGAATCTGCCCAAGCGACGATTGGGATCAAATTTGACACACATCGATGGCTTAGCGCAAAAGTAGCGAATATTCATGCTTAAGCTTATGGATATTCGCTACTTTTGCGCTAAGCCATCGACATTAGGTACTGTAAAAAGAGGAAATATGTCATGTATTAGAATTTATTAGGATTGAGTTGAGTAGATAACTGTTGTTTAAGTTTTCTTTTAAATTTGCCAAAGAAGACCAGTCACGAATTCCCTTTTGAATTTGATTCCAATGTAGAGGACCTCAATAACTGACTGCTCTTCTTTGATAGTTAGATCTTGTTTTAATTAGTAGAAGAACAAGAATAAGTCTAGTTTAATAATAATGGGAATGGGGTTAAATATTTAAAGTAGTTGAAAGATAGTTTTTTATTAATTGTTTTATAGGTGAAAGACCTAACTGAAGCTTGTAGATATGTTCGAAAGGAATTATTTTATATTTTGCCCAGAGAGATTGGTTACAGTGAAGGAAGGAGGTTTTAATCTAGAACAGTAGTAATTGGGGCGAAATAGATCACCCTAAATTCGGCGATATAGATCATAATTTGCAAATCGTTTGCACATAGGGCGATTCAGAAAAAATTGGCATATTAAGGTTGGATTTGCATAGAAACGTGGTGTTTTAAGGCGTTTGAGATTAACATAATGAGAAGAAAAAGGTAAGGTGAATAAGGAAACATTTGCATATTATTTGCATATAGGGCGATTCAGACCGAAATTTGCATTTTAGAGCGTTTGAATTCTGGATTAGAAACGTGGTGTTTTAAGGCGTTTCAGATCAAAATTAACATAAGGATGATATACATCAGTATTTGTAAGTTAACTTATAAAAATTTAATATGAAGTTTTGTTAAAAAACAGGTTTTTTTCAAAACAATTTGTCTCAAAGCCTATAAAAGGTAAAATTATGATTCAGACAGTTAAAAATAAGATATCATCATGTAATTATTTTATGAAAAAACATATCTTTGGAACTCGTATTTTAGTGGGAATTTCTGGCACTTATTTCCGAAAATTGAAAATTTTGATACCAAGCATTGAGTTGTACAAAGTTTTAAAACCTGATTTGAAAAGTTCGGGTTCATGAAGATTTGTTAAAAACAAATACATAAATGACGATAAATGGCTATCTTTCTAAAAATATATGGAAAACTAATTTCAGAACTGAAAAACTAGTTTCTTGATGCAAGTTGATAATAAATATTTAATGTTTCGCTTTGTTCCAAAAATAAAGTATCAGATATCATAAAAAAGTTCGTTGATTATATAAAATACCACAACATATTGCATTAAAAGTTAAGTATTTCCTTACTAAATTTACTTCTTTCAGATTTGATCCGCAATAAAATTAAGATATTTACAAATTTTCTTTTCGGTAACACAATGATGTCCACATTCGCATATCTCCATATTCTATCCTTGCCTGTAAGTCCATTGCACTATCACAAAAATACATAATACATCTGCTACAATATATATTATTCTCAATTCGATGTCTTATATGATGAATAGCAACACAGAATTGGAAGAAGAAAACATCTATACAAATATGACTTGATTTTTATTCTCTTTGCCATATTGTTTTGACTTCGTAAAACAAGAACAGTACACACAACGCACTTGCTTTTTAACAATTAAACAAAATGGTAATCGCACAGTGTTCACTGTAATTTATGGGGTGAAATGTTGAATAAATACCACTTTTCTAATTATTAATAATTTCATCCAACAGAAATAACATTCATGTATTTGTATAAAATTAGTAAAATGTTAGTAAATAAATTAAATCGTTTACTAACTATAATAACTTAAACGGAACTAAGTTGCGGTCGGATTGCCACACCTAACTTTAACCTCCAAGAGAATCAGGCCGACAGTATTTTATAGAGAGCTGGGTAGATCCTCGGAACTGACTGGGAAGAGAATTCAGGATTGAAACATCCCTGAACTCCGCTGGGGATTGAATTCGGTACCACCACTTACAGTCAAGTAATTTACCACTTGTCTCTCAGAATCGCATAAATAAACATTATTAACTATAAATTAAATGAAAACAAATATGTACAACTTTTTTTCTGTCATCTAGGGGTTCCTGGAAATTAATAGATTAGTTTTGTATTTAAAGCCTTTTTTTTTCTATTTCTACAATAATTTTGTAGAAAATTGATTACTCTTTAACAATCATGATAAGATTAATAAAAACACTTTATTGACTATAAAAAATATTTATAGTCAATAGTATGTATTGATTAGAATTTTAACATCCTAGTTGTCTTAATAAGGATCCCCTCAAGAAGACAAAAGGGTGTCAGCATCAAAGCAAATAAGAGATGAAAATAACAGAATTTAGATATAACACAAAGAGATGAAGAAAAGTGGGCAATGAATATTAAATAAAGTTGGCTAAGTATAGAATATCATCAAAACGTTTATTTATTATATAAAACAGTGTAATGACTTGTCAAAGAAGTTGTGTCTTTGCTTACTGAATTGACTTCTTTCATTTTTCACTAGCTTTAAATTGAGATATTTATACATTTTCTTATCATAAAGACTACGATCTCCACATTCGAATATAAAGCACACAATGATCTCAATAATTTATCATGTGACATAATGAATAACTATCACTTTTTAACAAATTTCGTCCATTAGAAATAACATTCATTCATTCTATGAGATTAATAGAATGGAAGGAAGGAAATCAATGTGTTCAGAAACTGTCAGGACTTAAACGGGACTAAGATGCAAGCGGAATGTCTGCACGACGTTCGCCCAACCTTTATTCCCAGAAAAGTAACCCGATACTATTTTATAGAAAGCTGGTGGATCAAAGGAACTGAATTGGAAGAGAATTCAGCATGAAAACATCCTCGAAAACTTGAATTCGAGACCGTCAGCGAACACTAAGTACATTACCACTTGGCTACCCGGCCTACAAAACTAAACATATTGGGTGAGTGCGAAAGTTCTACCCGTTTTGGATATGAAAATTTGCAATGGAATTGCCCTCACACACGACATTCTATTGACGCAAATCGTCTGCCAATCAAACGTGTGGATGCCTCACATATAAATGCATCGTGTCTCACAAAGTTAATCATCTTAATAAAAATATCAGAGGGTGTAACATGGAACGCGAGAAGGAGCATATAAAACATTGTTTGTTGTACGAGTTCGATAAAAAGAGTACGGCAGCCGCAGCAGGTCGCAATATTTGTCAAGTTTATGGAGAGGATGCAATAGACGAAAGCACACGTCGTCGATGGTTTCGTGAATTTAGGGAAGGAGACAGAAGCTGCCAAGAATCAGGCTAGGAGTGGACGGCCATCACACGTTGGAGAGGACGATATTGACCAAGCCATAAGGAACAGCCCGAATCCAACCGTGCAAGAATTAGCGGAGACCTTCAACATACACCGGACAACGATCGAGAGACGGCTGGTTAAGTTGGGTTTCACGAGAAAGTTGGATCGTTGTGTTCCACATAACCTAAGCAACGGGATGACCGAATCGCCACCTGTGTTTCCTTGCTTTCCCGGTACAAAAATGACTCATTCTTGACACGAATTGTGACAGGAGATGAGAAGTGGGTTATGTACCGTAACGTAAAGCGTCGTAAGACTGTGTGTCGCCCTTCTGATCCGCCTGCATCGACTTCGAAAGCTGAACTTCGTCCCAAAAAGGTGTTATTGAGTGTGTGGTATGATGTGCAAGGAATAATTCACTGGGAGGTCCTGCCACTCAACCAAACCATCAATGCTGCCTTCTACTGTCTACAGTTACACAGGCTGCACTCAAATTTGGTAGCAAAGCGGCCAGGTCTCATCAATCGTCACGGTGTTATCCTTCATCACGACAACGCCAGGCCACATGCTGCTGTCATCACTCGCCAAAAGTTACTGCGCTTTGGTTGGAAGGTTTTACCCCACCCTCCCTATTCTCCTGACTTGGCACCAACTGACTATCACCTATACCGTGCGTTGAACAATTCCTTCAGTCAGAAAATCTTTGATGATCTTGACGCTGTGAAAAAGGCCATTCAAGACTTTTTTGACTCGAAACCGCCGTAATTTTACCCGTGGGATTCATGTCCTACCACAAAGATGGCAAGAGGTCCTAGATAGCAATGGAAATTATGCATAATAATAGGTACTGTTCATTTTGCGTTTATTTGCTCTTCTTTATGGATAATAAAGACGGGTAGAACTTTTGCACTCACCCAATAATTAACTGTGAGCTATATTACTTGAAAAAAAAAATATAAAACTTTTTATGTATTCTAGTTGTTACTGGAAATTAATAGATTGTTTTCATATTTAAGCTCTTTTCTCTAAAATAATTAGCAGAATTCTGAATCGTTAACAATTATAACAAATTTAAATCGATGTCTGGATAAAAATTATGGATGAGATTTTTCCTTTCTTTGCTATTTTTGGTAGAAATTAATCTGTCACAGATACCAATTGTTAAGTTTGTTATAATATTCAATATAAAGGAATTTATTTGGAATTAAATATTAACTTTCGTTTTGGTTTTTGTTTTAGTTAAATGCAAATTTCGTAAGTATGAATTTTGTATTTCAGTTTTTATTTTAAATATTTACATTATCTAAGTACAAGGATATTAATGTGCTATTTAGAATTAACACATTGCCAACTATATTAGCACAAACAATTTAATAAAGACGACATTCAAAACAAATACATGACGTAATTTTCAGAATCTCACAGTATCAGATTCTCTTTTCAAGTGTATTAAAGAACAAAACTAAAAACAGAAATAAAAACAAACGCCCTGTCCAAGGGATTTAGGCCTATAACCTCGGTGTTTACGATCTATACAACCCTAGTGGCCTTATTAGAAAACATCGGAAGCTTTAGATATATAAAAGCGCTACAACGTAGCATTACAAACCACATTCCAGTACATTTCTAGTTGAAAGATGCTGATTATAACTATGTACAGTTCTAATTACACATGATTCATAGAATTCACGTAAGTATTTCGATTTCCTTTTTTCAAAAATGATTATATCATTTGAATTTAATTGGTGTCCCGTATTTTTACAATGAGTGGCTTTGCCATAGCTTTCATTTTCGTTTTTAACTGCACTTAAGTGCTGCTTCAGTCGCGTACCTAATTCACGTTTGGAATTTCCCACATAAATGCAAATCTTGGTTTCACCAGCGTTTGATATACATTTTATGCCGTAAATAGTTCCTTGCAATTTTAATTTATCCTCATTAGTGTGTTTGTCACTTTTTCAATTTAAAAAAGAACCTATGGTATTAAATGGTTTGCAAGCTGCTACATTTGCTAATAAAGGTTTTATCCTTCTTAAAATAGCTTCGTCATATTTAAGTGTCACAAAGTTGCCTAAAACGTTCTTATTCTTAATGTCATTATTGTTCTCAATAGGCATAATATATCTTTTTCTAAACTTGGTTTTGTAGAAAGTATGGAAACAATGCTGAATAAACTTGTCTGGAAAGCAATTTTCTTTAAAGATCTGTCTAATTGTATTGAGTTCCTTAACTAGAGCTTCATTAGTAGAACATATCTTGTGCACCCTATTAATCGCCATATATACGGAATTCCTCTTATATGTAATCGGCACTGAGCTTAGGAAGTTTGTAGTAATGAGTGCATCAGCTTTTTTTGCGATACACTGATGTTTACACTGATGTCATTTTGTTTACAAATAAGGATATCCAAATATGGTATTATTCCTTCTTCTTCCTTTTCTATCGTTTATTGAATTTCAGGGAATTTTAATTTTTACGTTTAATAATATGTTTTTCATTACAAGCCTCTGGTGCTTTTATGGGGTTGCCATCCTCAGCGGTGCTCGTTGAAACAGTATTAAAATTTATTGAATACCAAATTACGATGATTGAGAATATTTACCATAATATTTATTTTCTCTGCAGATATGTTGAAGATGCACTACTCATAGTAAATAACCAGTACGTGGATAATATTTTTGATGATGTCAATAGTGTTTAACTTGAAAAGCTGATGCACTCATTACTATAAACTTTCTAAGCTCAGTGCCGATTACATATAAGAGGAATACGGTATATATGGCGACTGATAGGGCTCAAAAGATATGTTCTACTAATGAAGCTCTAGTTAAGGAACTCAATACAATTAGACAAATCTTTAAAGAAAATTACTTCCAGACAAGTTTATTCAGCATTGTTTTCATACTTTCTACAAAACCAAGTTTAGAAAAAGATGTATTAGGCCTATTGAGAATAACAATAACATTAAGAATAAGAACGTTTTATGCAATATTGTGACACTTAAATATGACGAAACTACTATATTTTAAAAAGAATAAAGCCTGTAAGATAGGTGACCCAAAGGTGGCCAGAGTGCACAAAGTGGCCATCTGCTTATATAATATAGTAATATACAAAATAGTCGGTAAATGGCACCTGCTACTTGACAGCTGTCGCACTCTAGCGCTGGCTACTGAAAACTAAGCCATTTCGACGAGACGTCGGCCATTACTGAGAAGACATTTGTTTTTGAGCATCGCTGTTCTTACTTTCCGATAAGTAATAAATTAAATTTAATCTTGTAAAGTTTTGTTAAAAGCAAGCTGTTGTATATTTTATTAAAGTTCGGTCACTACTCATTCAGGACATATTGTCACAGTTTAAGAATTTCATGGTAATGACATTGTTTATTTATGAAAACAATGTGCTGAGATGTGTACACAAGGTGGCGCGCCAACCTGGCCACCTTGGGAGCAGGTGGGCCACCTTGGGAACACAAATACGTTTATCCATTTATTTTAATTTTAATTTACTTTTGCATAATACGCAATTTTGGAATATTATATGTTCATTAATATGTTTAACTTTTAATTCTCTTCACATCAAAAGATACTAAACTGGGGAAGGGAATTGGGAAGCAATTGGTTGGTGAACAGGAGAAAATGATAGCTATGGCACAGCCACTCATTGTAAAAATACAGGACACCAATTAAATTCAAATGATATACTCATTTTTGAAAAAAGGAAATCGAAATACTTACGTGAATTCTATGAATCATGTGTAATTAGAACTATACATAGTTATAATCAGGACCTTTCAACTAGAAATGTACTGGAATATGGTTTGTAATGCTAAGTTGTAGCGCTTTTATATATCTAAAGCTTCCGATGTTTTCTAATAAGGCCACTAGGGTTGTATAGATCGTAAACACCGAGGTTATAGGCCTAAATCCATTGGACAGGGCGTTTGTTTTTATATCTGTTTTAGTTTTGTTCTTTAATACACTTGAAAAGAGAATCTGATACTGTGAGATTATGAAAAGTACGTCACGTATTTGTTTTGAATGTCTTCTGTATTAAATTGTTTGTGCTAATACAGTTGGCAATGTGTCATTTATATTATCTTTTTATTTGACCTATAATTCATTTATTCATTTAGCTGTAAGAAGTTATATATTTCAACTAGGCAACTAGAATTTTAATATTAAAAAATTTCCGGATTAAACATTTTCCAAGATTTTCTGAAGTAAACTTATATTATAAAAGCATTATTCTGTCTATCATAAGACTTTACATTTTTCCAATTTTGTGACCAAACTATAAGACATAGATTGGTCATGTAAATGGATAAAATGTAGAGTTTTTTTAAGACAAACAAAATACTACAAAAATCTTTCGAAAAAAGTTTTTGGTTTCCAAGATGGCGCCTTTTAAAGAATCAAATTTTGACTTTTTTTCCATTTAAACGAAAAGTATAAAAGTTGGAAGAGAACATTAAATTGAGAAAATGTTGGTATTTGAAAGTTCTATCTAATGGTATATCAGTCATTAACAAACGTTTCTGCGTTTGGAAGATACATTCAAAAATGAAGTGTTTTTGCTGCAACCCCCCGTGTGAATGCCAACACGCAATACATCTGAGTTAAGAGGAGAAGCCCACAACGAGCTGGGAAGTCGAGTATTATCCGATCTCCATAATAATTTGCTAAATAAATAAAGATTTTTTTTTTAATGCTATACATGCAAGGGTTCCGGAGCGAAGCGATGGTATCCGTCTAGTTACAAATATTTAGTAATGCTGTAAATTTAAAAGTATTGTATATATTTTTTAAAATTTATGATAATAAGATAGTTATTTCAAGAAATTTTGGATTATAAATTTAATATTTTTGTATCTATGATTTTGTATTTATGATTCTCCCTGGTCCTGAAATAATAATATAAATTATTATCACTCACAGTTTTCGTCTAACTTGTAGTCGCTGAACAGTTGATGTTGAAAATATAACTTAAATCTAACATGGCGGAGCAGTTCCAATGTCCTATCATTCGATAAAGTATTCATCTAGCTGAATAGATAACATTATCTCTTTATCTCATTATCTCTTTAAAAGTTATTTGAATTCGCGCTTAAATATAACCTGTAATTAGCCTAACTAGAAACCTTTTCTAGTCAAATATGAATTTGTCACTCTTCAGTCCAATTGTAAAACTTTTGTACATTTCGTTTAACAGATTTTAGTTCATCACTCGGCATGGTAACACACATTAACAAAACATTATCTGAAATTTTTTGATCTTACACGTAACAATTAAATTTCACCATATCACAGATAACTATTAATTCATGCACTTTGCTTTTTGTGCTCACTTTAACATCATGCTTTGGTTGTTATCTGCTCACGACGATTGTTCAATTGTTTTGAAGAATATTCACTTCACAATAATTAGTTCCAGTTAATAAATTTGCGATATGAAATTAGTATCACAATAATTTCACAAAATTGTGGATCAGATTTTTCTTTTCTTTGCTGTTTTTGGTACAAATTATCTGTCAAAAGATACCAATTATAAATTTGTTTCCCAATATTTATTATAAAGGAATTTAATTGGAATTAATGTAATGTAATGTAATGTAATGTAATGTAATGTATGAGATGGGTGGTAAATATACCTAGCACCGCGACCTAAGGTCTATTGTACTTTCCCCAACCTTAATCCCCAAAAAGACCAGTAGCTACGGCAAATGCCAGTAGTTTGTTTATAGGGACCTTAATCAAATCCTTTGGTTCTAAGAAAAAAGATCCTAGGATTTTGTGTCTAAGCGCTGTGTAATATTCACAGTTACATAAGATGTGTGAGGAAGTCTCATCTTCTGAATCACATCTCCTACAGACTGGGTTGTCTTTTAAGTTCAAAAGCCATAAATGCTTATTGAGCCGACAATGCCCAGTAAGTAGACCAACAACAATGCCAAGTTCCTTTTTCCGTAACATTAAAAGTTCGGAGGCACGTTTATTGTTTGGTCCTTGAATTAGCATCTTGGCTTGTCTTTGCCCCTTAAGCCTGTGCCATAGCTTGAGCTGCAGAGCTCTCATTTTCTTAAGAAAGATCTTTCTAATCATGTTATTGGATAAGCCAATAACAGGTTCCGGACCTATAAAGGTCATCTCCGAGCCTTTCTTAGCGAAGGAATCGGCTTTCTCATTGCCTTCATGACCACTGTGTCCTGGCACCCAAAAAAGACGGACTTTGTTGAATTGTGCCAGTAAAGACAGGGTTTTGAGGCAATCAAAAACGATCTTAGAAGTAATGCGGCACTGATTCAGAGCGTTCAGCGCTGCCTGGCTATCGGAAAAAATATAAATATTCTTATTCCTGATGCTTCTGTCCAAACAGATTCCGGTACAAGCAAGAATTGCAAAGATTTCTGCTTGAAATACAGTTGTGAAATTACCCAGGTTATAAGAAAAACCATACCCGCCAGTTAGGTAATATACACCTGCTCCGGAGCCATTGGCAGACTTGGATCCATCCGTATACCAAACTGATTCATCTGTAATTATAGGAATTGATCCAGAATCCCATTCAGCTCTACTTGGGAAATGTATGCTGAATGGTCTTTCAAAGTAATAATAGGGAAGCATTTTATCAGTAGTCATTAGCAGGACTGACTCCTGACTTGAATGCTGCGTGTAGAGTTTTGTATGACTGCTTGCCGAGTGGGTATAACACCACTCACCTGCAGTCTTAAGCCTTAAAGCTCCCAAAGTGGCTTCAGCCTCAATATGTAAATGTAGTGGCAAGAATCCTAGTAGCAATTCCACTGCAGCTGTGGGTGCAGTTCTCATTGCCCCTGTGATGCCTATGCACGCCATTCTTTGTAGCTTATTGAGCTCGCATTGAGCTGTTTTAAGCTTGACCCTTGGCCACCATACCACCGCAGCGTATGTGAGAATAGGTCTAATGATCATAGTGTAGATCCAGTGCATAACCTTTGGGTTAATACCCCAGGTTTTACCAATAGCCCCTCGACACGACCAAAAGATTCTTTTTGCTTTCGTAATCGAGTGCTCCAAGTGTTGTCTCCAAGTCATTCTTTGGTCAAGTATAACACCCAAATACTTGACTTCTGAAGAAATGGTAAGTTTCCTATCGAAGAAGATAAGATCTTGCAGCTCATGCAAGTTCTTTTTCTTTGTGAAAGGTATCAAGGTCGTTTTGTCTGGATTGACTGAAAGACCTACTTTTTTGCACCACTTTTCAACCAGTAACAGAGCGTCTTGCATGACTTCTGATACGGTTTTAGGGAATTTACCTCTAACGACTATTGAGATGTCATCCGCATAACCAATGCAGCCACACCCAAACCTCCCAAGAGACACCAGCAGTTCATCCACCACAAGGCACCACAGCAGAGGAGAGAGAACCCCTCCCTGCGGGCAACCCCTGTTAGTAGCGACCGCTAAGGTGTCCCCGAGAAGCGAGGACATAACCACACGTTCACTTAGAATTGATCTCAACCATCGTCGTAAGGTAGGGTTAATTCCATGATTTTGAGTGGCTGCATCAATAGATTCTATAGAGATTCTATCGAAGGCCCCCTCAATATCCATGAAGACAGTTAAAGCAAATTCCTTATGCTCAAGAGCTTTCTCCAAAAGTATTACAATACGATGAAGTGCCGTTTCAGTCGATTTACCTTGCTGGTAGGCAAATTGTTGACTGGCGAGGGGATGTGATATAAGAATCTCATCTCTAATATATCTATCAACCAATTTCTCTAGAGTCTTTAACAAAAAAGAGGTAAGACTGATTGGTCGATACGACTTAGCTTGCGTATAGCTTGGTTTGCCAGGTTTAGGAATAAAGATAGCTCTGGTTTGTCTCCACTGCAGCGGGAGATACCCTAGTGCTATACTTGCCCTAAAAATCCTGCAAAGAATCGGTGTAACGATATCCACTCCTTCTTGCAAATGCATAGGGATAATACCGTCCATACCTGGGGCTTTGAAAGGTTTAAATGTAGAAATAGCCCATCTGATTTTTGAATGTTCAACAATCCTTCTAGACACACACCAGTCTGTGCGGTTACCTCTGAGAGGAACCAGACCCGATCGATGCATGTCTTCAATGTTGATTTCTTTAGATTCTGGAAAGTGTACTCCTAACATTACTTTTAGTGTTTCTTTTCCACATTTTGTATAACTACCATTCTCAAGTTTTATAGAACTTAGTTGGTTAAAGTTACCTTTATCTAAGATTTTAACAAGCTTGGCAGTACTGGAGATGTCTGATACATCTTCACAGAACTTCCTCCAAGATTCCTTCTTAGCCTCTCTGATGGCTTTATTGTAACATGTGAGGGTGTTTTTATATTCCTCCCATTCACCTGTCTTTTTTGCTTTATTAAAAAGCTTTCTTGTCTTATATCTTAGGTTACTAAGTTCGTTATTCCACCAAGGAACCTGCCTTGGTAAACTAGCAACCTTGACCGGACAGTTCTGGTGATAAGAACTGAGAATAGCTTGTTGCAGCTGGTCAACCGCTAACTCAATATCTAGCACCGAGCGTATGTTAGAAATCATATCTCCTGTTAGTATTCCTAGGTCCTCCTTAAAGCCGACCCAATTCGTCTTTCTGGGGTTCCTGGGACATACCATTTGTTGTCTTTCACCTGCAACATAGAAGCAAATGTACCTATGATCTGAAAGAGAAAGTTCATTAGATACATGCCAATTATTAATAGAACAAAGCATATTAACAGTACAGAGTGTTAAATCAATTACTTCACTTCTATTACTTACAACAAAGGTAGGTTCAGTTCCTTTATTTAAAACATGTAACTTAGTACTTACCAAGAATTCCATGAGGTTTTCTCCTCGTTGGTTGCAGTCAGTGCTTCCCCAAGCAACATGGTGAGCATTGGCGTCACATCCAATGATGAGTTGTGTTCCATTGCTTTAATTGGAATTAAATATTAACTTTCTTTTTTTTTGTTCAATGCCAAGAACGTAAGTAGGAATTTTGTATTTCAGTTTTTATTCTAAAATTTTACATAATGTTTTTACTTGGCCTATAATTCATTTATTCATTTAGTTGTAAGAAGTTACATATTTCAACTAGGGAACTAGAATTACAATATTAAAAAATTTCCGGGTTAAACATTTTTTTCCAATATTTTCTGAAGTAATTACAAATATTTAATTTGTAATGCTGTGAATTTAAAAGTATTGTAGATATTTTTTAAAATTTATGATAATACGATAGTTATTTCAAGAAATTTTGGATTAATAAATTTAACATTTTATATCGTTTCTGTATTACGTTTAATATATTTAGGTTATTTTGCGATTGTAATTAGTCTTACTGTATTTTTTTTAATAAATCGATGTTTCAACCACAGCTGGAGGTAAACACTTTTCATTTACTTACTATTCAATGTTTTATGTTAAAGTTTAACATCTGAAGCACTGATAGCTAACTTCAAAGCTTTAATATGAAGGTTCGTTAAAAAAAAAATACACTATGATTATAGCCAAGCGTTTAACGGCTGCTCCATAGCAACATTTCTATTGTGAAGACAGAAGAGTAGTAATAAGCCATACTACGCATGAAAATCGCATACGCTTAAGATTTATTACGGAAAAACCAAAAACATGGAATTTTTTTTCAAAAAAACTTTTTCTTATCAACTATAAAAGATAAAAATATGATTCAGGCACATTTAATTTATGTTATGAAAAAAACATATCTTTCGAACATGTATTTTAGCAGGAATTTCCGACGATTTTTTCCGAAAATTGCAAATTGTGTCCGCTAGCAGAAAGTTGTACAAACTATTAATACCACATTTGAAAAGTTCGTGTTCGATTTCGTCCGGAGAAAGTCATTTTCAAAATGTAAAAAGTTGTGGAGCATTGTGAAAT
>JAFIDM010000002.1:58660694-58671002 GCA_023159025.1 Thereuonema tuberculata
GAGAAAGTCATTTTCAAAATGTAAAAAGTTGTGGAGCATTGTGAAATTTTTTTTTGAAAGATTTATTGGACATATAGGTTTATAAGTAAAAACCTTATTGAAGTCTTAGTTCTATTTCTTTTTTTAATTAAAAACTCGTGACGTAACAAACCGAGTTGTTCTTGAATAACTAAAAATAGTTTTTAGTATAAACGAAGTTATAACTTAATTAAAAATCAAAAATGCCAGCTAACTCCACACTTAACAAATTAAAAATGTGCTAATAAAATAATTCCATAATAAAATCGTGACGCACGTTTCGTAACCTCAACAGACCGGTTACTTTGTCAAACATAACTTGTTATAACTTGTTTCAAATCATATTTTCGATCACATCACAGAAATTGATTTTGTATTGCAAACGTTGAATGTAATAACTCGTAAATATCAAATAAATCGGAGATATAATGATCACATTTGAATTAGTATTTTAATTCTGATTAATATTTTTTCCCAGTACCTATAACATAGGAGGGACTGTCGGTAACGTAATCTCCTGTATTACATGACAGGGAATATGAAGATGACTTCGGAATGTGGGTGATTTTTCTAACTTTCAATCAGAATAGAAAGTTGTCTTGTTTTCTTCATGGACATATTTGGAAGATCACCACGTAACTACGACATTCAGAAGTCATAGAATAATTCAACTAGGAAAACTAGAAGATATATAATTCGACTATGGAACTAGAATTCCATTATTCTAAACTTTCCAGATTGAACATCTTTTACAATAATTATTTCAAATAATTACAAATTTTGACTTAAGCTTTAATTTCTAAATATTGTAGATATTTTTATAAATACATGATAGTACGGGTAGTTATTTCAAGAAATTTTGGATTAGTAAAATTACATTTTTTTATATGATAACTTCTTTTAACACATTTAAGCTTATATTGTAATAGTAATTAGTCTTATTTTATTTTTATTCATTAAATCGACATTTCATCGACAGCACAGATAAACACATATATACTAAATTTTAGTTATTTATTATTTAATTCTTGGTGTTAAATTTCAACATCTGAACTACTTTTAGTTTTAATATGAAGTTTTGTTAAAAAAAATATATAAATGACAGTAAATTGTTATCTTTCTAAGAAAATATGGACAACTAATTTGAGAACAGATAGTTTCTTGATGAAAGTTGTCATGGCTTTTTAACAATAAAAACATGCTTAAATCTGTTTTTAGATAAAAAATGTGGATGTCTTTTTTCGTTTCATTGTTGTTTTTGGTACAAAATATCTGTCAAAGATAAGCATTTAAAGTTTGTATCCCAATTTATTATAAGGATGCGAAGGACGTAAGTATGAATTTTGTATTTCAGTTTCTATTATAAATATTTACATAATCTTTTCATTTGGCCTAAATTTTATTTATTCATTCTGCAGTGAAATTGCTGTACATATTAATTCTGATAAATATTCATGATATTTAGATGCTTACAAACTAGAAATTAAAACGAAAACGACATTACTGATCTTTGAACTTGATCAAAATGAATATTTCTTTTCCGAAGAATACGAACATTAGCACTTTCATAATATATAAAGCTGTGAATTATAAGATATATCGTTGAACTAGGAAACTAGAATTTCAATATTGTAAAAAATGCAATTCATTGGAAACATTTTTTCCAATATTTTGTCAAGGAATTACAAATAGTTACCAATCCTGTAAATTTAAAAGAATTCTAGATTTTTTTTTGCAAATTTATGATAATATGACAGTTATCATAACAATGTTTTGAATAACAAAAATAACATTTTTATATTATGTTTAACACGTTTAAGGTTATTTTGCAATTGTAATTAGTCTTATTGTATTTTTTTGTAATACATCGACGTTTCAACCACAGCCGAAGGTAAACATCTTTTCATTTACTTATTTTTTAATGTTTGACGTTAACTATCTGAAGCACTGATAGTTAACTTAAAAAGTTCTAATATGAAGTTAAAAAAAAAAAAAGAAATGACAGTAAATTTTTATGTTTCTAAGAAAAACTGGAGTTCCCAAAATATCTGTCAAAGATACACTTTTAAAGTTTGTTTCCCAATTTATTATAAAGGAAATTATATTAATATGAAGTAACTTTTCTCAAACGTTTTTCAATGCCAAGGACGTAAGTATGAATTTTGTATTTCAGTTTTTATTTTAAATATTTACATAATCTTTTCATTTGACCTAAATTTTATTTATTCATTCTGCAGTGAAATTGCTTAAAAATTAATTTTGTTAAATACTCATGAAATTTAGGTGCTTACAAACTAGAAATTAAAACTTAATCGACACCTTTGATCTTTGAACTTGATCAAAACTAATATTTTTTTTGCCAAGCATCTGAACATTATCACTTTAATAATATACAAAGCTGTGAATTATAAAATATATAGTTCAACTAGAAAACTAGAATTTCAATATTATAAAAATTCCAGATTAAACGTTTTTTCCAATATTTCGTCAAGTAATTACCAAATAATTACTAAATCTGTAAATTTCAAACAATTCTAGATTTTTTTATAAATTTATGATAATATGTTAGTTATTTCAAGAAATTTTTGAATTTAAAAAATAACATTTTTATATTATGTTTAACAAATTTAAGGTTATTTTGCAATTGTAATTAGTCTTACTGTATTTTCTTGTAAAACATCGACGTTTCAACCACAGCCGGAGGTAAACACTTTTCATTTACTTATTTGTTAATGTTTGATGTTAACTATCTGAAGCACTGAGAGTTAACTTCAAAAGTTTTAATATGAAGTTAAAAAAATATATAAATGGCAGTAAATTGTTACCTTTCTAAGAAAATATGGACAACTAATTTGAGTATAGACGGTTTCTTTAAGAAAGTTGCCATGGCTCTTTAAGAATAAAAACATGTTTAAATCTGTTTTTAGATAAAAAATGTGGATGACGTTTTTCGTTTCATTGTTGTTTTTGGTACAAAATATCTGTCAAAGATACGCATTTAAAGTTTGTTTCCCAATTTATTATAAAGAAAATTACTTCATATTAATATAACTTTTCTCAAATGTTTTTTTTTTCCAATGCCAAGGACGTAAGTATGAATTTTGTATATCAGTTTTTATTTTAAATATTTAGATAATCATTTCATTTGGTCTAAATTTTATTTATTCATTCTGCTGTAAAAATTAATTCTTATAAATACTAATGATATTTAGATGCTTAGAAATTAGAAATTAAAACGTAATCTTTGAACTTGATTAAAACTGATATTTCTTTTGCGAAGAATCAGAACATTATCACTTTCATAATATACAAAGATGTGAATTATAAAATATATAGTTCAACTAGAAAACTAGAATTTCAAAATTATAAAAAAAATCCAGATTAAATATTTTTTCCAATATTTTGTCAAGTAATTATAAATAGTTACTAAACCTGTAAATTTAAAAGAATTCTAGATTTTTTTATAAACTTATGATAATATAAAAGTTATTTCCAGAAGTTTTTGAATAACAAAAATAATATTTTTATATTATGTTTATCACATAATTTTTGTTATTTTGCAACTGTAATTAGTCTCATTTTATTTTTTTTAATAAATCGACGTTTCAACCACAGCCCCAGGTAAATACTTTTCATTTACTTATTATTTAATGTTTTATGTTAAATTTTAACATCTGCAGCACTGATAGTTAACTTCAAAAGTTCTAATAAGAAGCTTCGTTAAAAAAAATACATAAATGACAGTAAATGGTCATCTTGCTAAAAACATACGGAAAACTTTTTTGTGAACACAACAACCGGTTTCTTGATGAAAGTTACCCCCCCCCCCCAACCCTTACCCCTCTTTAGATCTCTTAGTCCAGATCATGGTTCTCGTTATTCTTAAATTGAAACATTTAATTAAGAAAATGGTAAAGAAGAATATTACTTATTTTGAAATAATAAAAAAAAGAAAAAGAAAATAAGAAAAGAAAAAACAAGGAAATACAAAAAAAAAAAAATTGTTAAGACGGAAGTGAGCCAAGAAGTCATGCTTCAAAATTGTACAACAGTTTGAAGGGGATTAAATTTGGGGAGGGAGATGTGTTGTGGTTTCAATTGTATCGTGTTATTTACACAGACTTCACACTTCTTCTATTTGAATCTGACCAAGCACTGATTGGCACAAATGTAGGTACTCATAAGAAAAAAAACATTGAGAGAGTTTTGGCGCAGAAATCGCATGCCCTTAGAATTATTACTAAATAATAACAAAATGAGGTTTTTTTGAAAAAAAGTTTATCTCAAAAACTAAAAAAGATAAAAATATTATTCAGATAGTTAAAAATAGGACACCATGATTTAATATATTTTATGGAAAAAAAATATATTTTTGAACTCGGCATTTGCGGACGCTTATTTCCAAAAATTGCAAACTGTGCCCGATAGCAGAGAGTTGTACAAACTTAATAATAATAATAATAATAATAATGCACCACCCCAAGTCCGCTACGGAAAGGATGACTCTTCCCCACAAGAAGGGAGGCCGAGGACTCATCAATCTCAGCGTTAACATCTAGATGAGAACAAATTGTTTTGTAACATTGAAAGTTTCGTGAAAAAAAAAAACAACAACTTTGTGACAAATTTACAAACTCTAATTATTATATCCGTCGTTTAACCTTGTGTTAAACATCATTCCTTAAATAGAAAAAATTAAAGTTCTTCAGCTGATCTCCTAACATTTATTTGATTATGTATTCATATTTGTGGAACTTGTTTTAGAAGGAGTAGTAAAATGTAATTGCTAATGAAAGAAAAAAAAAAGGAAAGAAACCTTTTGCCATGTCTTTCACTCTTGTATTTTGCATTCATTCGATTAGTTGAATTGATTATTTTAAAGATTTCTGTGTTGTTTAGATCTTAGTGTGGTATGGTTTTTTTTATTCAATTTATTACCTGACATTTTATCTTATTACACTAAACTTTAATTTTTTTTCATTATTCTATTTCTCTCTTCGTTTTTGTTCGTTTTTTGTACAAAAACGCACTGGTAGCAGAGCTGCTTTTAATTTTTTTTTATCTCACCTTTGATCACCAGGGGAAATATAGATTTAATTTTTTTATTTTTTTTATTTATCAATCTTCAAGTCATACGCAAAGAATAGGAACTTACACATCATGTCCATTGACTACAAGAAGACATTTGAGTCTGTTGTCATTCCTAGCTTCGACACACTCTTCATCTCTACAAAATACACCCCAATATCACGACGTCCTTCATGCCACGATGAAGAATTGGAACACAACATTACACCTATGCACCTCCAACACCTCCATCACTACAGTCTCCATTCCCATAAGGAGAGGTATTTTCCAGGGAGACTCCTTGAGTCCCCTTTGGTCCTGTCTCGCCTTGAGTCCATTGACCCACATGCTAGACAACACAAAGCACGGTTATAAGCTTACCTCAGGCACACTGACAATTCAAAATCACACACTTACTCTACATGGAGGAGATTAAACTTCACGCCAGAAACAACGCACAACTTACTCATTTACTACAAGTAACCATACAATTCACCAAAGACATTGGGATGGAATTTGGAATCGAGAAATGCCGAAAGCTACGGGTTTCCAGCAAGCGCGCGTCATTTGCATCGCAAACATCAAAAACGCACTCAAGAATTTTAATTTGAAGTTTCGTTAAAAAAAATACATAAACGACAGTAAAATAAAAATATATCAAAAAGTAATTTTAGAACAGAACAACCAGTTCATTGATGAAAACTGGGAATTTGGGAGCAGATGATGTGTAAAAGAGATCATTTAGAATTAAATTAAACACAAGGGGGGGGGGGGAGGACAAATCCTTGGAGTAAACCTGTCGACTTGTGATATCTTAAAGAGGATTATCCATTTATGTTCAGTTGATATTGTCTTTGTGATGGATGCAGAGAGAGTCATGTAAGAAGCTCTAATGCGCATAAGTTTTACTTTTTGAAGTAAAATATTGATATGAAGACAAATATTGATTGATATATAGAAATATTAAAATTTCGATGAATTCTTTTTTCTATATTGTTTTCGGTACAAATTATCTGTCAAAAACACAAAACAAAAGTATGGTTCCAATCTGTATTATAATGAAAGGTTTCTGGGAATTAAATAATAACTTTTCTCCTCCTTCTTTTTTCATTGCTAAGGCGGTAAGTATGAATTCTATATTTCAGTTTTCATTTTAAATATTTACATAATATTATCGTTTGAACTGTATTTCATTTATTCATTCAGCAGTGAAATTGCTGTGGAAATTAATTATCATGAATTTGGATTATGTTTAGTTGCTTAATATAGGATGCTTAATATATTTAGTTGCTTAATATCTGAATAAGACGAGATATACTTCAGCTAGATAAGTAGAAACTAGAAAATTTTCAAATCAAACTTCTAAATGAACTTCTTATAACTATAGACAAAAAATAAAACTCACAACTTCGATCCTGAAACCAATGTATGATGTGGCTAAATT
Organism: Thereuonema tuberculata; assembly: GCA_023159025.1. Taxonomy (NCBI): domain Eukaryota; kingdom Metazoa; phylum Arthropoda; class Chilopoda; order Scutigeromorpha; family Scutigeridae; genus Thereuonema; species Thereuonema tuberculata. Next base: position 58,667,224 of record JAFIDM010000002.1, read on the forward strand.
GTTGTATTTTGGAGGAGAGGAATTCTCTTTTCTCTATTTATTTTTATTTTGATGGATAAAGCCTTGAAAAAGTCTTTAAGTTTATATAGAGGAAATATTGGTTTAGGATCGAAGTTGTGAGTTTTATTTTTTGTCTATAGTTATATAAAATTTTCATATTAAACTAATAATAGTTGAATTATATGTCATATTTTTCATATTTTTTTGAATTTTATGTCGCATAATTACAAATGTTTACAAAAGCTGTAAATCTAAAAGTATTCTACATATTTACAATAAATTTATAATTGTAATACGGTACTTATTTCAAGAAACTTTAAATTACTAAAATTAACATTTTTAAATTACGTATGACACATTTAAGGTTAATACACAATAAATCAACTGGCCATAAAAGAAAATAAAAAAAAAATTCGCATCTGAACTACCAGCGGTGGAAATTTGACATGGCCATTTCGTCCCATTAATGGACTCATCAGCCTGACAAACCCCTCGATGAAAGCTCAGATCACGAAACCAAGTTAGGGATTCCATCCACACCCCCTCCAGTGGTATCCCACGAAAATAAAAGAACAAACAATTGTAACGATTCAGGGCTTCGCTACATCTTTCTCCCTTCCGTATGCTTTATTTTCATCATCTTTGTATAAAAAATCTTCGGAAATATTTTTCCAATTTCATTATTTCCGTAAACCTTATCTAAACGCTATTTTGTCTGCTTGAAACAGATGTCCTCCTGATGCTTTGCAATGCTCCATCGAGTCTCCTTCTCATTTGGCATTATCTTACCTAACCTTCCTATCTGGGCTCCGCCTTTAATTGCTTCTCAGCTTTTCTCACTTTACTTTATCTGCCATCTTCTTTTGTTCTTCCTGTCTCCCGGTCTGTCAACAGATGTGTTCGTAGACAGGTCGGTGTCTTCTGCATTGGGTGACGTCACTACATGGGGGACAGTATATATAGAAGAAACAGTGAAACAAGACATTGCGCAAGGAGCATTCGAGAAGGCAGGTAGCCACTTATTTCGCCGCTTTCTGTCGCTCCTACCAAAGAAAGATAAGACTCCGTGCCAAATGAAGGCCGCTTGGCCCATCTCTAGAAGAAACCGGTTGAGGTCCGCTGAAAAGCAAGACTCAGCAATAGTTCGTAGCTCCAAGGATTCCGTTGCATCTTAGGAGCGTTCTTCGAGTCCTCGAGCTTGTGAAGTGAAAGTGCGTCGCTGCAGATCGAAGCCAACTGTCCCACCTAGGCCGTCTGCCTGAACTGCTGTTTGAATGACCAAGACTAGGGACTGAATTCTGACCCGCTTCATTGCTTCCGAGAACTTCTACTGACTGTGCGTAATCTTCGGCGGACTCTGAACAGTTCAGGCGCCTTTGAACGCTGTAATAATATTTATATTGTATTGGATACTCATATGTGTTTCTTTATTTTATTTCCTTTGATTGAAACCCCGGGATAATGTATACTTTCATTATACTCATCTACTTGCAAATATATATTCTATTCCTTATTAAATCTCTTTTGTATTCTTTACTAGTTACCTGTATTATTCATTAGCTGTAATCTTTTTAACTCAGAATTTTATTCATTGACATTGCATTGGTCGGGGCTAAGATACATCAAATCGTGTGTGGGATGCCGCAGGCCAAATCTCCCAGTCATCTTCCACTCGGCGTAGACTGCATAGTGACAAGACCTTCTTTCTCTCTCTTTTCTTTGCAAAACAGATTTCCCCTCCCAGCTTCACAGCCTTGCACCGGCATATTCTCCCTAAATCCTACTCCCTATTTCTTAATTCCTTAATGAGGAAAATTGGCCCCAGCTCCATTTCCTGGTTTGCGAATCCGTCTTCAGTAGAGGAAATTCAAGAAAGCAAAGGCTGATAACAAGCCACGTTAATTACAATAAAAATTTTTTCATCGACTGGTTTGTCTGGCTGATGAGTCTATAAAGAGGACGAAACCGCTGTCTTAGACTCCCGCCGATGATAGCTCAGAGGGTGAAGTCTTTTCTTTTTCTTTTGTGCCTTGTTGGATTGTTGTTTATTTGAGAACGGGCACATCAAATTTTAATTGTAACTATTTCATGTTACTTTGCAATTGTAATTAGTCTTATTTTATTTTTATTCAATAATTTCGACTTTTCATCAACAGGCGCAGGTAAAAACATTTATACTATGTCTTTACTTACTAAGTTGACTTCTTTCAAATTTTATTAGAACTAAAAATAACTTATTTGAACATTTTCTTATAGGTAACATAACAATGTCAACATTCGAATATCTTCATATAGTATCCTTGTATTTACCTCTGTTGCACTACAACGAAAATAAAGAATACTATATATTATTCTTACTTCGAAGAATTATTTCACGAATAGAAAGATAGTATTGGAAGAAGAAAACATATATACAAATATGGCTTCATTTAAATTCTCTTTCCCATATTGAACGAATTCGTAGCACAACAACATAGCAGAATTTTTCTTTTTCTTCTTTATACAATCTCCATACGGGTTTTTTTAAAAGTTGCCCCATATGATAATCACACACAGCGTTCTCAATAATTTATCACGTAAAATGTTGATTAAATATCACTTTACTACGTTAATTATTAACAAATTTCATCCATCAGAAATACCATTCACTGATTTCTTTGAGATTAGTGAATTGAAAGCAAATAAATCAACACGTTCTCAAATTATAAAAACTGAAAAGGGAATAAGTTGAGGTCGGATTATCTGCCCGACGCTACCTGAATTTTAACCAACAGAAAAGTAACACGATATTATTTTACTGACAGCTGCTTGGATCCTAGGAACTCAATTGGAAGAGAATTCATCATGGTAACCTCCTCAAATTCCGCTGTACATTGAATTCGGTAATATCAGCCAACATTCTAAGTACACTTGGCCACCAGACCAAAATGAATAAACATTATTAACTATATGTAAACTTTTTTCTGTATTCTAGATGTTACTGAAAATTAAAAGATTGTTCTTGTATTGAAGCTCTTATCTCTACAATAATTTGCAGATTTTATTAATCTTTAAAAATTAAAAATGTATTAATCGATATTCAGAAATAAAATGCGGACGAGTTTTTCTTTTCTCTGTTGTTTTTGCTATAGATTATATGTCAAAAATACGTATCTTCACTTTGTTTTTAATTTGTGTTATAATGTATGTTTTCTGAGAATTAAATAATAACCTTTCTCAACCACTTTTTTCAATGCCAAGGACGTAAGTATGAATTTTGTAATTTAGTTTTTATTTTAAATACCGTGAAGTTCGGCTATAATACGGTTGTTTATATCGGGAATTCGGATATAACGCGATTTGGTCTTGGACCCCTTCTATTTTGGAAAAGGTGTTTAATTGTAAAATTGCAAAACTTACCATATTTCCGCCCAAAAAGTGAAAATCGATTGATTTTAGAGAACTTCTCGCGATTTGCTACTTACAATTAATACTTACTGGGTAATACCGATAATCCCAAGATGGCGGCGTCAAACCGTAAGAAAACAGAAATATGAAGATTTTAGCTACTATAATCCATCAAAGTGTTGAAAAGGTAATGATTTATAAAGATTTACAAACATAAAATTCTCTCACATAGCTCTGAATGATGTAGGTAATCGCGAAATGACCATTTTAAATCGATTTGGAATCGTGTGGGCGATAATAGGGTTCGAGTACTCGACATTAACATCGCGAAGTAAAAAAAGCTCAGGCAGATCGCGATCTTTCGGATCCAGGATCTCGAGCTTCATATAACC
>JAFIDM010000002.1:58672733-58686328 GCA_023159025.1 Thereuonema tuberculata
TAGAAATTATAAAATTTTCAGATTAAATATTTTTTTCCAATATTTATCTCACTATAAATGTTTACAAAAGCTGTAATTCTAAAAGCATTCTAGATATTTTATGAATTTTTGATATTAATATAGTTATTTCTAGAATTTTTGGATTAGTAAAATTAACATTTTATATATTACCTTTAACACATTTAAGGTTAATTTGTAATTGTAATTAGTTTTATTTTATTTTAATCAATAAATCGACATTTCATCAACAGCTCCAGGTAAACAAATGTATACTAATTTTTATTTATTTATTATTTAATTGTTTATATTAAATTTCAAAATCTGAACCATTGATAGAGTACTTCTAATGTTTTAATAAGAAGTTTCGTTAAAAAAAAAACACTAATTATAGGAAATTGTAATCTTGCTAAAAATCCAATGGAAAACTAATTTGAGGACAAAGCAACCGGTTTTAACTATAATTTGAAGATTTGATTAATCTTTAACAATAAACACAAGTATTATCGATAATCATAAATGAAATGCGGATGAGGTTTTTTTTTCCTTTCTCTGTTGTCTTTGCTACAAAATATCTGTTAAACTACGCATCTTAACATTGTTTCCAATTTGTATTGTAATGAAAGTTTTCTGAGAATTAAAAAAATAATTTTTCTCAAACATTTTTTTCTATGCCAAGGACGTAAGTATGGATTTTTTATTTAAGTTTTTATTTTAAATATTTAAATAATCTTTTCATTGGCCTATATTTCATTTATTCATTCTGCAGTGAAATTGATGTACAAATTAATTCTCATAAATACGCATGATATTTAGTTGCTTAATATCTGAATAAGAAGAAATATAATTCAACTACAGAACTAGAAATTTTAACCTTTTCAGATTAAACAATTCTTCCAATGGTTATAACAAGTACCTATAAATGTTTACGAAAGCCATAATTCTAAAAGTATTCTAAATATTTTTATAAATTTATGATTATAAAATAGTTATTTCTAGTATTTTTGAATTGTAAAATTAACATTTTTTAATTTCTTTTAACAAATTTAGGGTTATTTTGCAATTGTAATTAGTTTTATTTGATTTTTATTCAATAAATCGACATTTCATCAACAGGCGAAGGTAAAAACTTTTATATTAATTTTGATTTATTTAGTATTAAATTCTTGAAGTTAAACCTCAAAATCTGAACCACTGATAGATACCTTCAAAAGCTTTAATATGAAGTTTAGTAAGAAAAACCTCAATTGATAGTAAACGTTATCTTCCCACAATTGAAAACTAATTTGAAAACAAAGCAATCGGTTTCTTTATAAAAGCTAGCAATAAATATAGAATGAGCCGTGCCGGCGTGGTCGTGCGGTCTCAGGCGTCGGTCTGCCATGCGAGCTGTGTGTCGGTACCCGGGTTCAAATCCCGGTCGAGAGCATGGATGTTTCATCTTTCTTCTTCTGTGTTTCGTCTGTTTCTCCCCTGGGACTTACTATCTCAGGGTTATTTCTGGACGGTATGTGAATCTCGTCCCCCCCTCTGGAATTTCCTAGCCTCACCCTGACGTTATCAGGTAGTCCTACCCCTTGGTCCATAGTTGGCCAAAGTCGATGAAAGGAAGGAAATATTAAATATGTAGCTATGATCCAAAGTATCGCAAATCTTCAAAAAGTTCGTTGATTATAAAACAATTCAGCGTCTTGCCTAAAAAGTTGAGTCCTTACTTACTCATTTGACTTCCTTCGTATTTCACTAGCACTAAAATTAATTTATTTAAACATTTTCTTATCGGTAACACAACAATGTCCACATTCAAATATCTCCAAATAGTATCATTATATTTACCTCCGTTGCACTATCACGAAAATAAAGAAAGTTGCCCCACATCATAATCACACACAGCGCTCTCAATAATTTATCACGTGAAATGTTGAATAAATATCACTTTGCTAATTATAAACAAATTTCATTCATCAGAAATATCATTTATTCATTTCTATTAGATTAGTGAATTGGAAGCAAATAAATAACACGTTCTCAAATTGTAAAAACTTAAAGGAGACTAAATTGAGATCGGATTTTCTGCCCAACTTTAAGCCACAGAAAAGTAACTCGATATTATTTTACTGACAGCTGTGAGGATCCTAGGAACTGAATTGGAAGACTATTTATCTTGCAAACATCATGAAATTCCGCTGTACATTGAAGTCGGTAACATAAGCCAACATTCTAAGTTCATTTGCACTTGGCCACTAGACACAAATGAATAAACATTATTAACTATATATTACATGAAAACAAATATGTAAACTTTTTCTATATTCTACATGTTACTGGAAATTAAAAGATTGTTCTTGTTATAATCTCTTTTCTCTACAATAATTTGCAGATTTAATCAAAACAGTATTAATCGATATTTAGAAATAAAATGCGGATGAATTTTTTTTTCTTTTCTCTGTTGTTTTTGCTCTAAATTATCTATCAAAAATACGGATCTTAACTTTGTTTCCAATTTGTATTATAATGGAAGTTTTCTGAGAATTAAATAATAACTTTGAATGCCAAGGACGTGAGTATGGATTTAGTATTTAAGTTTTTATTAAGTACTTACATAATCTTTTCAGTTGGCCTGTATATTATTCATTCATTCTGCAATGAAATTGCTGTCAAATTAATTGCCATAAATGATATTTAGTTACATAATAAGGTACATGGGCCAAATAGGGCCCACCTAAAGTTTAAAGATTTTTTTATATTTTTACTGCAAGAGTGAAAATTCTGAAAACTGTATTGAAATTTAGTTTAAGGTATGCTGCTATGAAAAAGTTAATTTAGAATTAGTGGTATTTGAAATTCTTTCTGTTATATTACAGTTTTGAAAATGTAACTAATGGGTCTTATTTGAGCTCCGTGTTCCAAATAAGGCCCATTACTTGTCCCAAATAAGGCCCATGTGTAAATAAATAATAAATAGGAAAAAAAAGGCAGAAATCAATTAAATTAGAATAATTATATTTAAACCAAAATAATTATGTAATTAAATTTAAATGAAATAAATACAGGGTGTTTCAGCATTCCATCCGGGATTCCTAAGGTCTGTAGCTCACAGGCAAACTCGCCCACAGATACAAGAGCTTTGCAGTGAAAACAGCCAATTTCCAACATTTAATTCTGACTAAATATTAAGCTACAAATTAATAATTAATTAGTAATTAATTTGTAAAGTTGTGAATTTTAAACTAGCTTTGATGATTGTTTTTATATTTTTTCTCATTATACACTCATTACCAAAAAAAAACGACCCACCTAGAAGGAGTGTCCGATTGTAATGAAATTTCGTATGCAAAGACATTGGGACCGCCCATGCAAATGATTAAACTTTGGTGTCCAATGAATGAATAGCGAGAGCTACAGCGCATCGGAACTGCGCACTCAGCAGGTGTAAATAAGAAGCGATTCTCAATCTGATGGTCAAAATTTCTGTTGCATTGCGAGTTAGGATACCTTTCAACAACTGAAAAAATGCCTCACCGCAGGATTCGAACTCATTACGTGCAACAGTCAGAGTTTGAAAGAGGTCGTATCATTGGATTGAAAGAGGCAGGTTGGACAAATCGGAGAATCGCTCGTCATATGGGTCGAAGTAATGCGGCGATTAGAAGATGCTGACAGGAATGGGTGGACAATGGCAGATTTCAGCGTCATGAAGGTAGCGGTCGCCCTAGAGCCACAGCAGAGCGGGAGGATAGAGTGATTGTCAGATCAGCTGTCACAGCGCCTGAATAATCGTTATCAACCATCAGACGTGCGACCCGCACACGAGTGTCCACCATGACCATTCACAGACGGTTGAGAGAGCGACATCTACGCTCGTACCGACCGCTACACCACCTGCCACTCATGTCTGCACACCGTCGGGCCAGATTACAGTGGTGCTTGGCTCGATCCGGTTGGAATGATGCTGACTGGGGATGTATAGTGCTTAGCGACGAATCCCGCTTCCAACTGTGTCCTGACGATCGTCGGAGACGTATCTGGAGACGCCCAGGGCAGCGTGCCGATCCTGCTTTCACTATTGCACGCCACACAGGCCCTCAACCAGGAGTTATGGTCTGGGGTGCCATTTCCCTTGATAGCCGGACCCCTTTGGTCGTCATTAGCGGCACACTTACAGCACAGCGGTACGTCGAGGACATTCTGTGACCTGTTTTGCTACCCTTCTTTTTGCGTACCCTGGCCATATTTTTCAGCAAGATAATGCCAGAGCACATACGGCACGTGTTGCTATGACCTGTCTTGCAGTTTGTGAAACACTTCCTTGGCCAGCCAGATCCCCAGATCTCTCTCCACTCGAGCATGTCTGGGATATGATGGGAAGGCGACTGCATCCACCAGAGAATGTGGATGACCTAGCCCGACAATTGGAGTAAATTTGGCAAGAAATACCGCAGGAGACCATCAGGGAGCTTTATCACTCTATGCCACGTCATGTGGCAGTTTGCATTCAGGGAAGAGGTGGATCAACACCTTATTAAGCTCGTTACTTTGTAACTCTGTAACTCTGAAATAAATCATTCAATTTGTCTGAATTCTAATCATTTTCTATTCTGTACACAATCTTCCTCTCCACCAATTTTTGTCTCCATCGGGCAACTCCTTCTAGGTTCGTCGTTTTTTTTGTTAATGAGTGTATGTAATTACTTTATGTTACAGAATGTGCTTATGAGGCTCATAATAAGAAAACATACACGATAATTGATGGGCCTTATTTGGTTCATCAGTGGAGGGCCTTATTGTGAGCCCCCTGTTAACCCACGCTTTCATTCAATACTTTACTAAAAAATATTTAAATGCACGTCAATTGGAAAATATCAAATACAGCATCTTATTCTACTCATTACACACTTTAGAATGACATAAAACATGTTAAGTTGCCAAAAAATGCAGACGATTTATCAAATTAAGTTGAAATAGTAACGACAAAAGCTTCGGGCGACTTTTAATGTTCAACTGAAACAAACATGGTGAAATTATCCACTTCAACGGACCTAATTTTTGGTGTAGCCGCTAGAAGCCAGGACCTGTCTGAAACATAACTAATCTTGGTAAATTATCAACGTTCTATTAATAAAGCGAAGGATGGGCCTTATTTGAGAGCAGGCCTTATTTGGCCCATGTACCTTATATGAATAAGAAGAGATATAATTCCACTAGAGAACTAGAAATTATAAAATTTTCAGATTAAACATTTATCCATTATTAATGTCAAGTTACTATAAATGTTCACGAAAGCTGTGATTCTATAGTTTTCTAGATATTTTTATAAATTTATGATATTAAAATAATTATTTCTAGAATTTTTGGATTAGTAAAATTAACATTTTTTCTATTATGTTTAACACATTTAAGATTATTTTGCAATTGTAATTATTTTTATTTTATTTTTATTCAATAAATCCATATTTCATCAACAGTTAAAGGTAAACAGTTTTATGCTAATTTTCATTTTTTTATTATTTAAATTGTTTATGTTAAATTTCAAAATGTGAACCACTGATAGTGAACTTTTAAAGTTTTATTACGAAGTTTCATTTTAAAAAATTTATAATCAATGGTAATCTTTCTTTTCAATTGAAAAGTAAATTGAGAACACAAGCAACCGGTTTCTTGATGAAAGTTGGCAAAAAATATTTAATGTTTGGCTTAACTTCCTTCTTATTTCACTAGCAGTAAAAATTGAGATAGCCTATATCCATGCTTTCTTATCGGTAACACAAACATGTCCTCATCCCAATATCTCCATATTGCATCCTTCTATTTATATCCTATGCAGTATTACAAAAATAACTAATACATCTACCGCAATTTATATTATTCTATCTTCGATGTATTATCTAATGAATTGAAACAGAGCAGTCGAAGAATAAAACATATATACAACTTCGCCATGACTTTTATCCTCTTCGTAATGTTGTATGACTTCGAAGCACAACGACAGTACATATCAATATTTGTCTGTTTAATCTGAGTGCTGAGTGGACACTAGTCAAAGTCATACGGGCAATTAAATTTTTAATTAGATTCAAACACGAAAATAGTAAAAGTATTTGTAACCCAACATAAATGGTCGAGTGGTCTAATGAGTGAGAAGGATAATCCAGTGGGCCAGATTCGATTCCCGACAAAGGTTAAATTTCAATTTTTAGAATTACAATTTAATTTGATTTTAATTACTTTTGATTAGTTTTAATTAATTTTAAATACTTTTATTGTATTTTTACTCATTAGTGAATTGGAAGCAAATAAATCAATACGTTCTCAAACTGTAAAAACTGAAACGGGACTAAGTTAAGGTCTGATTGTCTGCCCGACCCTCGCCTAACTTTAACCCCTAGAAAAATAACCCGCTCCTATTTTACAGGGAGCTAGGTGGATCATAGGAACTTAAGTGTAAGAAAATTCTTCATGAACATCTCCGAACTCAACTTGGAATTGAAATCGAGACTATCAACGAACACTGAAGTACTTTCCCACTTGGATACCGGGCCCACATGAATAAATATCACTAACTATAGGCTATATTACTTGAAAACAAATATGTAAAATCTTTTCTGCATTCTAGGTGTTACTGGAAATTAATTGATTTTTCTTATGTATAGGCTCATTTCTCTAAAATCATTTGCAGAATTCATGACTCTTTTAACAATAAAAAAGTTTTTTATTTTAAAAGAGTTTTTTCTTTTCTTTGTTGGATTTGATAGAAATTATTTTTGAAAGATACGAATTTTAAGTATTTTTCCATTTTTTATTATAAATGATATTGCTTAGAATTAAATAATAATTTTCTCCTTCGTTTTCTTTTTTCAATGCTAAGGGCGTAAGTATGAATTTTGTATTTCAGTTTTTATTTTAAATATTTACGTAATCTTTTCGTTTGAACTATGTTTATTTATTCATTTATTTATTCTGCTGTGAAATTGCTTTACAAATCAATTCTCATGAATAGGGATGTTATTAATGTTATTAATTAGGGATTATGTTCGGTTTCTTAATATATTTAGTTGCTTAATATCTGAATAAGAAGAGATAAAATTCAACTAGAGAACTAGAAATTATAAAATTTTCAGATTAAACTAATAATAATTTAATTATGTCTCTTATTTTTTTCTTATTTCTTTCAATGTCATATAATTCCAAATGTTCACAAAAGCTGTAAATCACAAATTATTCTTCATATTACAATACATTTATAATTGTAATACGATACTTACTTCAAGAAACTTTGGATTAGTAAAATTAACATTTTTAAATTTCGTTTGACAATTTGAAGGTTAAAACATAACAAACCAACCATCCACAAAAAAAAAAAAAAAAAAAAAAAAAAAAAACTTAATGGGCTCGCTCATTAGATTGACAAAACCCTCGATGAAAGCTCAGGTCGTGAAACCAAGTTAGGGATTCCACTCACGCACTCTCCAGTGTTATCCCACGAAAATAAAAACACAAGCAAAAAATGGAAACACCGAAAAAAAGCTCCATTTCACGGCCTGCGAATCCGTCTTGCCCAGAGGAAATTCAAGAAAGAAAAGGCTGATGACAAGCCACATTAATTACAATAAAACTTTTTTCTTCGACGCGTTTGTCTGGCTGATGAGTCCAAAAAGAGGACGAAACGGCAGTATCAGTCTCACACCGATGATAGTTCAGAGGGTGAAGTCTTTTGTTTTCTTTTGTGCTTTGTTGGCTTGTTGTTTATTTGATAACGGGTATTTAAATTTTTATTTTAATATTTCAGGTTATTTTGATATTGTAATAAGTCTGATTTTATTTTTCATTCAATAAATCGACATTTTATCAACAGCTCCAGGTAAAAAAATTTATACTAATTTTGATTTATTTATTATTTAAATCTTGATGTTAAATCTCAACATCTGAACCACTGATGGATAACTTCAAAACCTTTAATATGAAGTTTAGTGAAAAAAATTCATTAATTAGAGTCAATTTCATATTCCTAAAATACAATGGAAAACTAATTTGAGAACAAAGCAACAGGTTTCTTGATGAAAGCTGGCAATAAATATTCAATGTTTAGCTATGATCAAAAGGTATAGTAAATCTTCAAAACGTTCGTTGATTATATAAAACAGTTCATCGTCTTGCTTAAAAAGCTGAATCTTTACTTAGTGAGTTGACTTCTTTCATATTTTACTAGCATTGAAATTAACTTATTTTAAACATTTTCTTATCGGTTACACAACAATGCCCACATTCGAATATCTCCAAATTGTAAACTTCTATTTACCTCCGTTGCACTATCACGAAAAAAAATAATACAATAATTATTATGCTCACTTCTATATCTTATTTAATTTAGGAAAGACAGTTTTGGAGGAAGAAGACATATCTACAAATATGGCTTGATTTAAATTCTCTTTGCCATATTGTACGACTTCGAAGCACAACAACATTGCACAATTTTTCTTTATCTTCTTTATACAGTCTCCATATGACAATCATACACAGATTTCTCAATAATATATTATGTGAATTGTGTAATAAACCAATTATTAACCAATTATTAACCAATTTCATCCAATAGAAATACCATTCATTGATTTCTAAGCGATTAGTGAATGGGAAGCAAATAAATCAACACATTCTCAAACTGAAAACAAGTATGTTGAGCTTTTTCTGCATTCTTGGTGTTACTGGAAATTAATTTGATTTTTCTTGTATTTAGGCTCATTTCTCTAAAATAATTTGCAGAATTCGTGACTCTTTTAACAATTAAAACATTTTTAAATCGACTTTTATCTAAAAAATGTGGAAGAGTTTTTTTCTTTTCATTTTTGTTTTTGATACAAATTATCTGTAAAAGATACGAATTTTAGATTTGTTTCCATTTTTTATTATAAAGGAAGTTCCTTCGAATTAAATAATAACTTTTCTCCCTCATTTTCTTTTTTCAATGCTAAGGGCGTAAGTATTAATTCTCATGAATTCGGATTATATTTAGTTTTGTGATATATCATGCTTAGTATATTTAGTTGCTTAATATCTGAAAAAGGAGGGATATAATTCAACTAGAGAACCAGAAATTATAAAATTTTCAGATTAAACTAATAATACTTTAATATATGAGTAGTGGTAATGGTCACTTACAACCTATGTCCGTGGGACACTTGAGACGTGTTTTTTTTTTTTTGGTTGGATGATGATATGTTGGTTGGATTGGAGGAGGTGTTTGGTTTTGTTGAGTTGGTTGGATGGTTTTGTTGGTGTTTTTTTGTTGTTTTTTTTTGTTTTTTGGGAGTTATTTGTTGAAATTATGTTTTGAGTAAGGAAAGGGTTGTTGGTTATTGTAAGAGAAAGAGTTGATTCGTTTTTGATTGGTGTTGGGTCTTTGTTTTTTTTCGTTGGTATTTTTTTCGTTATGTGTTGTGTTTTTCATGTTGGTCTCTTTTTTTTGTAAAAGTTTTTGCATTAAATGTTTTTATTTTGAATTTTTTGGTTCTTCTTTTGATAAAGGGGTTGATTAGAGCGGTAGAGAACGGTTGCTGTGCCTCGGGCGGGGTTGTGAGAGACGCGAAGAGACATTTTTGAAACGGGAGGAAGAAGACTCTGCACCCTCTGCCCTGAGGGGGCTAGTGGGTTTTAGGAAGAGACCCTGTTTTGCCGTGAAAACAACCTATGCTTTTGCAGGTCAATGTTAGGCTAGAGATAAAATGAAAGTATATTTTCAATGTCGACGTAGTAAAAAGGAGGAAATGAAATTGGGTTGAGAGAGAAACGGTTTTAATTCGGAATTTCTGTGCAGTAAAAAAGAGAAAAGATTTAATTTTTCTAAATTTAATTTTTTGTTTACAGAAAAGACAAGAGTTTTTATTTTCGGAATAAAAATTAAAATAGAATGTTTATTAAATTGAGAGAAATGAAAAAAATCACAGTGGAGACAGAAAATTACATCGATTTTCTTTATTTTTTCTCACTTTTTTAGATGTTACATATGAAAAAAAACCCTGACATTTACGGATTTGAAAAAAAGAAAATAAAAGTTCTATTACATTTTTATAATACATATTTACATTTTCACTGTGATGTAGTAAGATGCCAACAGATGTTATGCATGCCGTACTCTGATAGAGCTTGAAAAGAAAAAAAAGAAATAAATTAATTGTTGGAACGGAATGATGAGAAAAAATAAATTATTATGGTTTTTTACGTTATTTATATATTATTATTTGGAGAGGAAAAAAAAATGAAATAATTGTTATGTTATTTCAAAAAAACAATGAAAAAAATCATAATAGCAAAGTTAAAAGAAAAAATATTTACATATTCTATTGGGATTCGATTTGCAGCGAGTTTCATGGCATTTCCGATATTGTCTTTCTATAATGTGGTATCCATTATACCTACATCTCGTTATATCGAGTTTTGGATTTTGCTGTTTAAACATCTGCGAAAAACAGACACAGAACATGAGAAAATTGAAAAAAAAAGAGAGAAAGAAGAAAAAGTAAGTTATTAAAACAGAAAAGATAAAAATTTTATATTCTTACTGCTAAAAAAACAAAAAATTTTAAGTATTCTTACCTTTTCGCACTGTATCAAGTGTGCTGAGTATGTATGAAGTTTAAAAATTCGATGTTCTCTATAATACGGACACATCAAATATCGACCCATGGTTGCAGCTTTCAAAATACAGAGATGTTAGTCACTAGTAACTTTACAAAACACTGACCAATGTTTTGAGGAAAGCTTGGCTTATATACAAACACCCACCCTCCCCAACTTCTTTGAAAAATGGGTCATGGTTATCCCTCCTTCTTTTTTTTTGAAAAGGTCTTTTTCTTTCAAACAAAAGAATAAAATATGATATTAAAAAACAGACAAATTAGAAAAATATTTGCAAAAATATAAACAAAGAAAAAAAGAGTTTTTCTGATTATTAATTAATGTAATAAAATGTTGAGTATTATATTAGGATAAAAAACGAATAATAAAACAAACAGAATTGGAAATAATAGATTAAAAAAGTTAAAATGTAAAAGAGAGAAAAAAATGTAAATGTAAAAAGTTTGCTTAATTTTTTTTCTTCAATGTCAATCATTCCAACAAAACAAAATTCGTCAAAATTATCTTTTCTTTGGAGAGGATATATACTTTTTTGGCAGAAATATTATTCTGCTGTTAAAAAATATTCGTTTAAATTAAAAGTTAAATTGTAAAAGAGAAAAAAGCCTTGCTTAATTATTTTTTTCTTCAAATATCAATCATTTCAGTGAATTTAAAAAAAAAACAAAATTCGTCAAAAATAAAAAAATCCTTTCTTTGGAGAGGATCTTTTCTTTTTTTTTATTATTTTTACGATTAAAAAACAAATAAATTTTTGTATTTGTTTAATAATACTAAAAAAATCATTAAATTCCATGTAACAAAATCAGATTGTTGATTCGTTTTTTTTTTCAGTCATATAAACTCTTTTTTAATCGAAAAATATTCATTTTTTGTTTTAATTTTCATTTTTTATTCTTAATTATATTTCTTAAATCAAAATTAAAAAAGAGTTACCCCCAAATCTGTCTAGACATATTTTTGAGGTCATGGTTAGGAGAAATTCGGTGCCAGGCGCCGAGGGATGACGCCGCATTTTGAATAATTCATAACCCCCCCACCTCATCTCTTTTGAGAGTTTGATAAACAGACAGGCCTTTATTTTATTTATTTATAAAACACTGGATAAAATAGATTTTTTATAAATAAATGCTTATAAAATATAATAAAATCATGCTTTTTCCTTTTTTTGGGGGAGAAATTCAAAAAGAAAATATGAACTTTAAAGAAAAAAAGATTCAGCAGCAACCTGTTATCCCTCTTCTTCCACCGAAAAAGCGGAACAACAGTGTCACTGCCAAAACCTTTATAAAGTATTCGATGGAATGGACGGCTTTTATAGCAAGAATGTTTAATGATACAATTTTTGTGACCTTAATATTAATTGAAACAACTTTTTTAATTCGTTTTCAAACTTTCCTCGATTATGCTTTGAAAAATGATTGCTTGAGATAGCTTATTATTTAATTTTTTAAATACAATAGGTAAAATTATGAATAAATTGTGATATTATATTTTTATTTACGAATCTATCATGCAGAGGAATGCCCTTTTTTAAAAAAGGAATTCAATAGCGTTTTTCCTTTGTTATTCGTTTTTCCAAATAATAAATATAAAAATAATTTTATTTTAGATTTATTTTTTGGATATTTATTTAAAAATGCTTTGTCCTGGGGAATGTTGAAAAATAGTGCATTGTGGGAAGTCATGGCCTACTTTTTTTGAATTTCTCATGGCAACGAAAAAATGATTTTTGATTGGCTGATGCAAGGGGAGTGGTTTTTTAATTTTGAAAAGCTCTCATTGGCTGAAAGGCTATCAGACCGTTGATACATTAGTTTTTTTTCTGTTTTGATTGGAGAAACACCGAAGACTGACAGTTGGAATTGAATAAAAAATGGATTTGAAAACTGTATTTAAACCGTCGGTTTTCCCAATAATTTCACTGTTTTTCGTTGCTGGGAATTGCTCCGCGCAACTGAGATATCAGCCAGGTTTAAGGATTGTTACCACCGCATTCTTCCCTCCGAGTAAAACAATGGCAGACTCTAACTTTTATGAACCGATCGACTTACAAAGAAGATTTGAAGAAGCGATGCAGCACATCACCCCTGCTCAGGTAATATACATTTATTTCAATTTTATTACTCTGTGGTTTTTTTTTCTATTTATCGAATTCTCGATTTTCCAAAAAAAAAAGATGAGTTATTATAAAAAAGTAATATTCTTTTTTCTTTTTTTCTTTATCACCTTTCCAAAACTTTCTCATCCCTCTTTTTTTATTTTCTTTCTTCCTTTCTTTTTTTTCTTCTAAAAATTCACACTGACCATCATTTTTCATTTAGATCCCCCCAGAATTTTTAAGCTTGGGAAATGGCATATATCTGAGAGTCGCTCCATATAAGGGTATTCTGTTAATAAATTTAAGAAAATTTTTCTATACTGGAACTTCTTTGATCCCTTCCTCTTCTCAGGGACTTTCTCTTTCGGAAAAAGATACACAAATTTTAGCATTTTCTGCTGTTGATATTAACCATTATGCAGCAACAGTTGAAGTATTGTATGCTGATGGGCACACAGCCCCGAAAAAGGTGCTGAATCTCACAAATAACAGAGTGCTGACCATAACTTATGACCCCATAATAAAACAAGCTCGTTTAAATTTCAGTCGTGATGATAAAGGAATTACCATAAATAGCACCCAATGGCATATCTTTGCACAGCTTCTGAATGATGAGTTACCCCGCCTAATCCAATCTGTAAAGGAGACTATGAGATGTTCCTCACAACCCGCACTCCCATCTGCAGCCAGCAATTATTCAACTCCCATTCTTCAATCCGCTCTCACAACTAATCTTTCACAACCCTCCCAAAATCCGACTTTTTCTACCCCTTCAACTCCCATTCTTCAACCAACAGCTCCTACCGCAGGACCAAGCGCAGCAGGACCGATCAAACGAACTCGTCGCGCCCCAATTCGTAAGCTG
>JAFIDM010000002.1:58686428-58735101 GCA_023159025.1 Thereuonema tuberculata
CTATTAGGATAGAAATAGGCTAAAACAGAAATGTAATGTATGATTAGAAAATAACCATTAGCATTTTATATTAGAATTTTACCAAACTTTATTTATAAATTTATGCTTGAATATGCATAATTCCAATTAATAAAAATAAGAGATAAATTTACTCAATAAAGAAAAATGCAATTTCCAGATTATTTCCATATTTCTTATTAACTTCAGAAAGTTAATGAGCAATTATTTTTCATATTCTTTCAATTTTTCTGATTATTCCTAATAGTTCTGTATCTAAAATAAAATAGCTTCAAAATTTAGTTTCTTCTTAACTTATGTTGTTGTTCGGAGTTACTTCAATTCTAAATATCTTTGGGTAATTATTCAGTACTCACAGTGGATATAGTATTCCCATTTCTTAAAAATTAGCTTTTGTTTTAAATCTTTGGTAATAGGTAAGTCTTTCTAATATATTGTAGATTAATTAAGTCTTGTTAACTTTATGAAATTTCTAATAAATGTTTACAAAAAATTTTGAAATTTGCATTCTAAACTTAAATTAAACTCTGTACATATGAATTATAAAGGAAAACAGTAGGCTTTAGTTATTGCTAATTAGTTTTTGATATCATGAGTATAATTACGAAGTTTTTAAATAGATCGCGAAAGCATTTCTTCATTCCCTTTAATTGAAGAAAAACTAATAAATAAAGTATTCCTTACCAATTAGGCAAAAAACAGGGAATATTACTCCGATGAACGTCATCGCTTCTTAGTCATAAGAAGCCAACTGTGAACCTTGGCTGGTTCTACAATATTTCAAACAGACTTCATTGTACTAAAACTCTTATGATTGGTGGAATAACTTTTAGGAATAAGTCAGCAATTGTAATCTTACATCCGGGCTTATCTAGTTACTGGGGTTACTTAAGACTGATCAAATGACTTCTTCATTTCAGAATATGCCCGTCTCATGTTATACTTTCTTCCCAAAATAGTAAACGATATCTCAATTTCTAATAACAGGATTTCTTGCTATTTTATAAAATAGTATATTATATAAAAAAAATTAAAAATAAATTACTAAATAAAATTATAGTACTATATAAAATAATAGCATTTATAGCATGCATTTAAAGTAACTAAAAAAACCAAAAACAGATAACTCCCGCGCGGAACGTCAGATTGGCAAAGGGATTGCACCATCGTGTTCAGAGGCTGAAACACCATTAGTATGGAGTATTTTCAGGGACCATCGCCCCCCCCCCCCCGCCGTGTTCGAGATATTTGGCATTGTTTTCGGTGGATTTCCTCTATTAGCTTAAATATTAGAAATGCAACCTCCTGATTTTAGTTTGTCAGCTATAGTTTGAAGCTGAAGGTCTCAGACTCATACACCGCATTGTTTGTTCAATTAACGAAACAACAATAAACGAAGAAAACATAAGAATTCCTAATTAAGATGGAATTTTCATTCAACGAGATCGCATTGATACTATATTCTTTTATTTATTACAGAAAACTTCACTTGCTTTATACTAATACTTATTAGCAAAATAATAATAGTGAATAAAATAAATGCTTAAAAATTAGGAAGAATTAATATGCAAAATATTTGCAAAAACATTTTTTATATTATTGCTATTTGCGTTTTTTCTCCTCTTCATTTTGTAATCGTTTCATCCTTTAAGCGTCTATTATTCCCAAGAGATGGAGAAGTGGACGAGGGAACATGCTGGAACGACCGTTTCACAATTCCAAGTGTGTGAACTGTTCGGGAAGGCTTATGCACGGTCGGTATCTCTTGAAACCGCTGCCAATGGTGTCCGTGCAGGTGGGATTTTGGCCTGTCAATCGCCATGTATTTCAAGATGGCGACTTCGCTCCATCCGAAGTTTCTGATAAAGCCCCACCACGAGTCACATCAGAAGAAGAGACCAACGATCACTTGCCAGAAAATGTAGTTCCTATCGATCCAACACTTGATGCTACAGTCCAGCAGAACACACCTGTTGCCGAAGAGCCAACTTCAGAAGATGTAGTCCAGGAGAACATCCCGGTTCCTGTTAGTCAGTGAAAGACATCAGTCCAATTCCTCATTCCGCACAAAGACGCTTAAGCAAGAGAAAGGAAAACATTTCAGAGGCCACTATTCTGACTTCATTCCGTTTCAAGAATGCCATTGAAGGATAATTAATAAAGAAACGAGCAAAGCAGGACATCCAACTGCGTCGGAAAGAGGAAAGAATGAAAAAGGAACGCTTGCACAGAAGAAGACGGCAGAGCGAAAACGCCCAACAGCTCCAAGGTTCTCATTTTTAGGGACATCCCCAGAAACTTCCGGCCAGGGAACAGTTGCGAATCAAGTTACCGAACCTGTTTATTACTTTCTGCGCATTCTGCGGGGAGAGTACGGAAGAAGACTGAATCAGATGCGGGAAATGCTGCTCATGGATGCATGAAGCTTGCGCGAACATAACCAACCGAATACACTATTATTGGGATGATTCCTGTACTTGAAAGCACAGCTTTGTGCGTCCCGTCTTTCATTCTATGTCATACTTTTTATTCTCGTGTAATATGGACCACTCGGATCTCTCCTACATTCATTAATTTCAAATATAGAAGTCATTTGTTGATGGATATACATACTTAACTATTTGAAATTAGGTTTCACAATTACTTTGAAGTATTCACTGACATCCATCTTATGAAATGAATATGATAGATATATAATACCTCGGTAAAAATTTACTTATTTTCCAAATTAATAATTATTCACAGTGAAACTTTACGCATATTAAAGATTAACATTAAAATAATGGATCAGAGTAAAAAGAATGAAAATGAAATAAATTAGATCTTTAATAATAGTCTTACATCTATACGTAGACAATTATTAATAATCATAAAAATCCTAATAAACTCTATTTTCAATTTTCTCAATGTTATTAAAAAACAAAGAACAAATTTTTTTAAGTGATGTTTCAAAATTTAAAGATGTCGAGATATCTAACTTAAATCATTCATCGTTTTTTCTAAAGTCTTAAATTAAAAGGGGAATTATTGCTCTTTTATTTTTGCAATAAAATAGAAAATACTTATCTATAGTAGTAATAGTAATACTACTACTACTACTACTACTAATAATAATAATATTAATTTTTGTTTTACACTTGGCAATGTGGGCTTTGGTTCTTGACTCGCCATATTGTCTTAGCTAGGGAAACCCATGGTTTGAAACTTTTTCGATGTAATAATAATAATAATAATAATAATAACGTATCGCCTTCTGTTAATTTTAATTAACAGAATGGAAATTAGTCCTCGAGTATATGAGAAAGGCAATAATGAAGATAAAAATATTCATTAGATAAAAAATACAAAAAAAAAATTGAATTTTGAAATTTTACATCGTTAATGTAAAAAATTAAGATAAAAGCGCCCAATTTGTTCTTTAAAAAATATTTAAAGTCTTGACATAAGAAATTTAAAAAAGTAAATTAGAATTAATTCAACAAACAGATACTTCCTCTCAATTGCTTATTCCTTTCATAAGCATAGCAACGATAGAATTATGAATTAAGTATTTTTAAATCATTAGTGTAAATTTATTTAGCAAACAGAATGAATATCTACTTATTAAATTAAGAACAAATCATTTCTACTTACTTCTTCTTCCTTTAAAAAATAATGGAATATTTAAATTTCCACTTTTAAAATAGCAGGATTATTTTAATCAAAAAGAGAATACCAAACACAAGAAAGAAAAAAAAAACCTTATCCAAATTTATATCTAAATATCGATTTATTGCGTTCTCCCAAACCTCAATAGATAAGCCCGGTACCTTGTGATAAACACCGATCAGTGGTCATAGATCACGAATACACATTTGCCACTTAAATTCTTATTCGCACGATATAGAAGGTGGTTATAATTAAAGTTGGTCTATTTAGAGCATCCTACAGCTGCAACCAATAGTCGGAGAAACACCAAAAGTTGTAAACATACTATTCAAAGAATCCGCTCAACGATTATGCAAAACAAAAAAATAGTTACAAAATCGTTCGCTAGAGGGCTCTTTCACAGCTATATGAACGGAAAACGAAAACAGCATGTTCAAAAACACATTTCACACAAACAGTATCAGACATTTGAACGAGTCATGTGATTTTGCTCAATATGTTCCCCTTGACAAATGTGTTTCATTTGCAGACAATGAACTGTATGCTCAACTGCTGATCGTAGATGATCAGCATTGATAGTTCGCACAAGTAGCTTGATACTGTCTTTTAGTTCTGCTAATGTTGCAATTCCTCCACGATACACCATATCTTTAGCAGGAGAACATGGTGACCAGACAGTAGGAAACTAATTACTTGATCTTGCAAAAGATTAACAATCTTAATTTATCTAAGAATCTCCGGAGCATGTTATCGGTGGAGTTTGGCTGGCTGATGAGCACATAACAAGTGCGAAACGGTCCGTCCCAGTCCCTTCACGATGACAGCTTGGGGTGCGAATCCTTTGCGTAAATTGTGCGTGTCAATTGTGTTCTTAGATAGTTCATTCCGCACGTTAAAGAAAGATTAATAATTTCTATTTACAGCGTATTTCTTATTTAATGCTGCCATTAAATTCCTTTTGTGCTTTGCGAGTTGCAGGCCAAGGAAGTATTGTATTTTCTTATTTTATTAATTTTTATTTTGTATTTCTTTGGGGAGTGGTCCCGCTCTTGGGAGCAAGAGCCGGGATAGCTAGCAGATTCGCACCTCCGGAGCATGTTATCGGTGGAGTTTGGCTGGCTGATGAGCACATAACAAGTGCGAAACGGTCCGTCCCAGTCTCTTCACGATGACAGCTTGGGGTGCGAATCCTTTGCGTAAATTGTGCGTGTCAATTGTGTTCTTAGATAGTTCATTCCGCACGTTAAAGAAAGATTAATAATTAACAATCTTAAATTAAATAAATTACCAAACAACATCTTTACCGATATTCTTCCTTGTAACCCAAGCTTTTCCTCAAGGTATATTTAATAAATAATAAGAAATAAAACGAAAAGTATATGGAAATAATAAACTTTCCTACATTTTCCAAAATTAACAATGACTTGACATACCTTCTTTATAATAATGTGACATACACATATTAATAATAAGATGACATACACATAACATACTTTCTTTCCAATAAAATTTCATTCATAAAAACGTTAACAATCTGAACAATCGACTTACTGCCATCCAAGCAATCTTTTTATTTTTAAATTTTTATCTATGAATTTCCTGAAGATACTGAATGAAATTTCACTTACTTTCAATGACTTCTCTTTATTCATAGATTTACTACTACATATAAAACATGATTCTATCATCATTCTTTCTGATTCTTCTTTACTTTCGTACAATATTTCTACTAACGGATCTGGATTATGACCATTGCAATTGCAATGGTCTGCCCATTCTGATATCCCTTTTTTTCTTTTAACAAATGCTTTACAATATTCTTTCATGCGTTCTTCCAACATTCTCCCGGTACTTCCTATACAGAATCCAGAACATGTTCTACGTGTTAATATGCAAACCCCACCCATTCTTTGTAGAATGTTCTTGTTTATTAATTCTCTCTTTTTCCTAATTCAACTACCACTTTTGTGATATATTACCTTAACATTGTTTTCTTTACAAACACTCCTTATTTCTTTACTTAACCTAATACCAGTTGGAAATTTAATGAATCTATAATTCTCTTCTATTGTGTTCTTCTTCTCTCTTTTAATTTTGGATTTTTTCCTCTTAAAAAAACTATTAAAGACTGAAGAAATAACTACTTCTGGATATTCATTGATGATTTCTTCAGTCTTTTAATAGTTTTTTTAAGAGGAAAAAATCCCAAATTAAAAGAGAGAAGAACACAATAGAAGAGAATTAAAGATTCATTAAATTTCCAACTGGTATTAGATTAAGTAACGAACTAAGGATTGTTTGTAAAGAAAACAATGTTATGGTAATATATCACAAAAGTGGTAGTTTAATTAGGAAAAAGAGAGAATTAATGAACGACAACATTCTACAAAGAATTTGTGTGGTTTAAATATTAACATGTAGAACATGTTCTGAATACTATATAGGAAGTACCGGGAGAATGTTGGAAGAACGCGTGAAAGAATATTGTAAAGCATTTGTTAAAAGAAAAAAAAGGATATCAGAATGGGCCGACCATTGCAATTGCACTGGTCATAAACCAGATCCGTTAGTAGTAATATTGTACGAAAGTAAAGAAGAGTCAGAAAGAATGATGATAGAATTTGTTTTATATGTAGTAGTAAATGTATGAATAAAGAGAAATCATTGAAAGTAAGTGAAATATCATTCAGTATTTTCAATAAATTCGTGGATAAAAACTTAAAAATAAAAATATTACTTGGATGGCAGTAAGTCGATTGTTCAGATTGTTAACGTTTTTATGAATGTAATATTATTGTTCAGATTGTTAACGTTTCTATGAATGAAATATTATTGTTAATTTTATTAGAAAGGAAGTATGTTGTGTTTTACGTTATTATTAATATGTGTATGTCACGTTATTATTAGAAAGAAGATAAGTCAAGTCATTGTTAATTTTGAAAATATAGGAAAGTTTATTATTTCCATATATTTTTCGTTGTATTTCTTATTACAGTAAAACCTCGTTAAGTCGTCACCCGGATAAGTCGTCACTCCGCTTAAGTCGTCGTTTTCCTTTGGTGCCGACAAGGTCTCATAGACAATAATGTAAAATAACCCTCTTTTACTCGTCACCAAATTTAATTCTACTCCGGATAACTCGTCACCCTCAGAAATGGCGAAAAGCATCTTTATTCTTAATTTTGCCTGCTATCCTTTCAGCCCCGCCCCTTCACTCTAAGAAAGCCTAGCCTTTACGGGGAATTTGCACGTGGGAAATTCACTTGGGAAATTACACACTTCTCGCTGCGACTCTTGTCAAGGGTAGACGTTTTTCTTGACCGCTACTGAGTGTGATTTCATTTCATAGCGAGTAAGCCCCGAAAATTTAAAAGCGATCGAAATTGTTTTTCTTCCTCCAAATGTAACTGCACTTCTTCAGCCTTTAGATCAAGGGATAATTCTTGACTTTAAACGAAAGTATAAAAAAATGCTTGTAAAGGACATGATAAAAGCATTGGATAGGAACGAAAAGCTAGAAGATTCGGTTTTAGATACGATTAACTATGTGCACAAAAGTTGGAGTTCCATTTCATTACAAAGTGTTTCGAATTGTTTCCGACATGCAGGGTTCATAGCAAACGCAGGATCAGAAGAAATCCTCAGCGAAGACATCATCGACCCAGAACCATTAGAGACTTTGCTGCAAATCGCAAATGAAAAAGGGTGCAGCGTTAATACGTTTATCAACATTGATAAAGACATCGCAATGAATGGACAGGTCAATGAACTATGATGATTATAATGTTACTATCATCGACTTTAATTCTTTATTCAAATCACTCTGTTGATACTGTATTAGTTAGTAATCAATTGTATAATACTTAGATTTGTATCTAATCAGAATTATTTAATATATTTTTGTGAAAAGTTCGATTGTAAAAGATCAAATTTTTTTACCCTACGGTCACATTTACAAACGAATTTTCGGAAAATTTTCTTCTTTCCTTTGCCAAGGTTTAAAATAGCATAAACACTTTACAGATGTTAAATACCATGCCATGTCACACATCCTGACATTATTACAAAATAACCATCAAAACAATATTCCTTTCATATGCAAACTAATTTAAACATTCCATTATAACATAATTTCAACAATTTTATTCATTATTTAAAAAAACAATTCTTCAAATTTTACAATTTTGTGATTCTTATTTGTACTAGATTATATTATATCTCCAGGCAATTTTACTGACTCTTTATTTATTTCTAATCCTTCATTTCTATTGATATTTTCATTCTTTGTATTTCTTATAAATAAACTTTCAGTAACATCAATACAACTAAACTTTAAAGCAACTAAATATCAAACGAATTTACGATAGATAATTTTCTTTTGCAATTTCACTGCCGAATGAATAAATGAAATGCAGGCCAAAAGAAAAGATGACTTAAATATGTAAATGAAACATTGAAATTTAAAATTCATACTTACGGGCTTGGCATTGAAAAAACGAATAAGAAAAATTAATATTTACATTCGAAGAAACTTCCTTTATAAAAAAAAAATGGGATACAGTTTATAGATTTAATATCAATAAAGTTCATCATTATAAATATTAAAACAAAAATATATTTCTTCCATTTCATCAATCTGTTCAAAATTCTACAACGATATTTCGCTGAAACTATCGTTCCGCTTTGTCAAGTTTTTCGCAAATAAAAATAATAATAAATTATTTGCGAAAAACTTGACGAAACGGAACGATAGTTTCCGCGAAATATCGTTGTAGAATTTTGAACAGATTGATGAAATGGAAGAAATATATTTTTGTTTTAATAAAGTTTAATATCAGTTTTTATTCATATTCAGAAAGTTAAAATTATGGTAGAAAAGTTTGCTATTAATTATGCTGAATTCCATAAATCATTGATCAAATAAGAACTCGGTCTTCATTTCACTGAAACTTTTTAACTTAAGGGTCATTCTACGTTAGATCACCTGATGAGTTCACCACACCATCACAGATTTTTATGAAAATTTATTAGCATGTAAAGAGCCATAAGATAACACATTCTGCAAAATATGGGATTCTTTTGGTTAAATATTTGCCGAGATGTAAATTTTTGAAGTTTTTTTATTTTATTGGTGCCACGCCCCTTTTTTGACGTATTTTCTTGAATATCTCATCTCCTAATCAATCAAATGAAACCAAATTTGTTTTCCCCATGTATTTTTTTATGCTGAATCCGAAAATTCCAACGAAATGAGTCTAGGACTAATAGTTTTGTAGTAATAGAAAGCATGTAAGCATTTAGGAAAAAATTTAAATGGCCCTGTGGGACAACATTTAAAAATTTGAGATTTTAACCCAAGTCTAAGAAAGGTCTAAAGTAACTGAAAACAAATAATCAAGATGGTATTTTGCTTCTGAGCTTGGAAAAAAAAAATCGCAAAGTTGGTATACTTTTCGAATCGCGTAAAGAAATATCCAACAATTTATTACTTTGTCACTGCATATTTATTTAGTAAATTCAAGTTATGCCTTGATTTTGTCATAGCTCTGTAAGCAGTAACTCTCAATTATAGCCTGGTAAAACCCATATTTTCAAACTGAATATTGTTTGAAAATACGGCGATTCAAACAGAAAATACATCCGTTTCAATCGCCGATTCAAAAGCTGATTCAATCGCCGAGGCAGCGTAATAATCCAAAATGTTATTGAAAAATACAAGCCTTTTCATTAACTTCATTTCCTTTAATAAAATTGTTTTTCTGAGGTTTACTTAAAATATTTTCAATAAAAATTATTTTTTTTTGACAATAAAAAAAATAAAAATACTAAACGAGTTATTATAAAGCGAGTTCTATAAATTTCAAAATTATTAACTAATAGTTATTCAGCGCAAATATCTAAATCACCCATTTTTTTTCTCGCTTTCTTTTTAAAATTGTTTCCATATTTTTTGTTTTGAATCATACAATTGTGGAAGGGCGGGAATGACTTTTACTTTCTGTTTGAGGCCGGGTACTTTCACTTTCGGTTTTAGAGGTTGAGTTTCCTACCAAAATTTCACTAGTAAATTGTATGATTGTACAATTGTATGATTCAAAACCAAAAATACGGAAGCTATTTTGAAAAGAAAGCGAGAAAAAAAAAATGGGTGCTGTAGATATTTTGTCATGAATAACTATTAGTTAATAATTTTAAAATTTATAGAACTCGTTGTATAATAACAGTAGTTTAGTATTCTAATTTTTTATTGTCAGAATAAATTAATTCGGGTTTTCAGCCTAGTACAAATTTTGGAGTGATCAAAGCTTTTAGACGCTGTCATTGCGTCCGTCTTCAGGGGATCGATCTTCAGATAAGAAGCGAGATCACCGTGGGCTTTTTGAACCGCTTGAGCGCCGATCTCTGTTCGTTTCCCACTTTCAGGGTGGAGGTTTTTTGGCACGAAAAGCTGCGCGTCTGCGTGATTGCTTGCGAAAGACGATGGCTGCAAGCTGCTGAATTTTACCCGATGTCTCTTAACTGTTTTGGTTTCCTTTTCAATGGCATTGGTTTCCCTGATGAGACGATCCCAGTAGCCATTTTACTGCAGAACTTTTTGATGATATGCGATCCTTTATCATTGGATCATAGTCAAACATATTATACATATATATTTACATATACATATACACATTTCCGACTTTCATCAAAGAACCGGTTGCTCCGAACTCAAATTATTTTTCCATAGATTTTAAGCAATATGAGCCAATGGTCATACGTATTACTAACATTTGTGTAATTTTTTAACAAAACTTCATATTAAAACCTTTGTGTTAACTATCAGCAGTCCAGATGTTGGAATTTAACATCAAGAATTAAATAATAAGTAAATAAAAATAAGTATACAAGTGTTTACCTGAGCCTGTTGATGAAATGCCAATTAATTGAAAAAAAAAATAAAAATAATTACAATAGGAAAATAATCTTAAACGTGTTAAAAGTAATATTTAAATGTGAATTTTATTAATCCAAAATATTCTAAAACAACTATCATATTATAAATAATTTATAAAAATATATTAGAATACTTTTAGATTTACGTCTTTCATAAACATTTGTAATTATATAATTACAAAATCTTAGAAAAAATGTTTAGTCTGGAAATTATGTAATAATGAAATTCTATTTGTCTAGTTGAATTATATATCTTCTTATTCACTATTTTATATATCATGAAACTGAAAAAGATCCTGGGCAAAAGAAACATAAGTTTTCATCAATTTCAAAGATGAATGGTGCGATTAAAAAATAGGTTCTAGTTTGTAAGCAACTAAATATCATGCGCAGTTATGAGGAATAATGTGTACATCAATTTCAATGCAGAATGAATAAATGAAATAGACACCAAGTAAACAAAAATGCAAATATTTAAAATAAAAACTGAAATAAAAAGTTCATACTTACATGCTTGGCATTGAAAAAAAAAATCAGAAAAGTTAATATTTAATTCGAAGTAACAAATGCTACAATACAATACAATACTAACCTTAGTATGGAGACCTTGTTATTTACTGTGACTTCTTTAGGCTGATGATCGCCAATGAGCGTGAAACAGCTGTTCCAGGATGTCACTTGTAAATAATTTGGTCTTATTCATTGATATTATGGAAGTAACTAAATTTATAATAAAAATTGGGAAACAAACTTTACAGGCGTATTTTGATGGATAATTTATACCAAAAACAACAAAGAAAAGAAAAAAACTCATCAAAATTTTATCTAAATTTCGATTTAAACTTGTTTTTATTGTTAAGAGTAACAATTCTGTAAATTATTATAGAGAAAAGAGCATAAATACAGGAGCAATTTATTAATTTCCAGGAACATCTTGAATACAGTAAAAGTTTTGCATGTTTGTTTTCATGTAATATATTGTTGTAGTCCGTTTATTATATTTGTGAAGATAACTTCAAATATGGTGAACGATTGAGCATTAGTTATTCCTTGTACTTCCGTTTTGAACATGGCGGCTGTTGAACACAAAACGTAACTGGATCAGTCGAGAGGAATGATTTGGAATGTTATTTTTTTATTTTAAGTCGTCTATTTGTATCTTAAAACGGCTGAAGCAGCAGGTAATTCATCTCGTTGAGTTGCCAAAATTGTTAAGAAACCGAAGCTTCGCTTATCACTAAGCTTAGCCCATTTTGAAACGCTGGGCAAGAAAAAGGAGGAGCCGGAATCGATAACAGAAATGGACGACTAAAAAAACTTCTTTTGAAATCGAAAATAAATAAATAAAAAATTAATATTCTGAAAAATCAACAAAAGTAAGAAAATAAAACATAGTAGGGAGAGGACAATTACGATATAAGCACAGGAAGTAACTTAAACGACATTCCAAGTGACCAAAGAACTTTCTACTGAATAAAAGATTGGTTAACTGTGATCACATTTCTTCACAAATATAATGAAGAGACTAAAATAATTTTTATTCACGTGAGCGTGGTTGCCAAGTGTTAATGTACTTGATTTTAGGTTGGTGATACCGAATTCAATCCCTAACGTAGTTCGAGAATGTTTCAATGCTGAATTCTCATCCCATTCAGTTCCTAGGATCCACCCTTCTCTCTTTAAAATAATATCATGTTACTTTTGAAGTCAGGGCCGGATCTAAAAATTGGTGGCCCCCCTAGCGAAAATCCTTCATGGGCCCCGAATTATAGATGACAAGCCATGGCGCGGAACCCCCATTTTAAGCAGGCCCCGATCCCAATGCGGGGATTGGTGGGACCTAGATTCGGCCCTGTTTGAAGTGATTGAAGTTCGGCGAGCGTCGACAAACCGATCTCAAATTAGTCCATTTTAAGTTTTACAGTTTGTTGACATATTAATTTATTTGCTTCCATTTCACTAATTTCATTGAAATGAATGAATGGTTAAAAAATTCTTTTCGGGTTTTCAGCCAAGTAAGAATTTTGGAGAGATCAAAGCTTTTAGACGCTGTCATTGCGTCCATTTTCAGGGAATAAGAAGCGAGATCACCTTAGGCTCGTTGAACCGTTTGATCGCCGATCTCTGTTCGGTTCCCGCTTTCAGGTGGAGGTTTTTTGGCACGAAAAGCTGCGCGTCTGCGTGATTGGTTGCGAAGAGCGATGGCTGCAAGCCAGGTACTGCTGAGTTGTAGCCCCTTGTCTCTTAACGGTTTTGGTTTCCATTTTAATGGCATTGGCTTCCCGGAATAGATGATCCCAGTAGCCATTTTACTGTTCAACTTTTTGATGATATGCGTTGCTTTATTATTGGATCATAGTCAAACATTAAATATTCATTACCGACTTTCATCAAAGAACCGGTTGCAGTGATCTCAAATTAGTTTTTCATAGATTTTTAACAATATGACCAAGTGGTCATATTAGTCTAATATTTGTGTAATTTTTTAACAAAACTTCATATTAAAACTTTTGAAGTTAACTATCAGTAGTTCAGATGTTGAAATTTAATATCAAGAATTAAATAATAAGTAAATAAAAATTAGTATAAAAGTGTTTCCCTGGTTCTGTTGATGAAATGCCAATTAATTGAATAAAATGAAATAAGAATAATTACAATAGAAAAATAACCTTAAACGTGTTAAACAGTAATATTAAAATGTAAATTGTAATAATCCAAAATATTCTTAAAATAACTATAGTGTTATCAATAATTTGTAAAAATATCTAGGAAACTTTTAGATTTGCATCTTTCATAAACATTTGTAATTACTTAAAATTAATTCATTAATTAATCAATTTTGTATTTCTAATTATATAAAAATTGAAAAAAAATGTTTAGTCTCGAAATTATATAATAATGAAATTCTATTTATCTGGTTGAATTATATATCTTCTTATTCACTGCTTTATATATCATGAAACTGATGAAGATGCTGGGAAAGCAACATAAGTTGCTTTTGATGATGTAATAGATTTATGTTTCCAGGACGTAATAGCGCCATCTATTGCTAAACTCCGTAACTGAATCGTATAAACATCACGAAAACATTCTGGTTTTTGTAGTTTCTACAGTTACGAATAAATAATAATAATCAAAATTGAAATAAATAAAAACGTTCCACAATATTTCTCTTCCTTGGCAAAGCAAAGTTTGCCATTTCTTGGTCACGCTTATGTGACAAAACGACGCCATCTTGGACTGACTGCTCGGTGTTCAAGTTGAGGACGTCATGACTGATGACGTTTGTTCCAGATAAAATCGATCGCCCATGCGAGGCAAACCATTGTTTTTTGAAAAAAAAATTCAAATACCATGCAAACATAATAAAAGATCTTCAACATCTCACAATTATATATAATATTTTACATTTATTATTGAAAAGCAAATTTTGGAGGGAAGTTCGTTTCCTCTTTCTCAAGCCTATTTACAACAATAAGTTATCGAAATTACAGTTATTAATTTATCGATAATAACACAACTTACTATTATTAACAATTTCCTGAAACAGAAAAAATGTTCATATGTCGATACTTACAACAAATAACCTTAATTTGAAAAACTTTCTATTGGTTAATTATTGATAATTCTTCTATTACAACCTTATTTTTACAATTTGTACACGGCTTCTCAATAACTTTTTGCTATTCTCACAAAATATTCGTTGACTTCAATTTCAGGCTTGAGAAAGAGGGAACGTATATTTCCCTTGAAAATTTGCTTTTTAATAGTAAATGTAAAATATTACATTTAATTGTGAAATGTTGAAGATCTTTTATTATAATAAATATTGTAGGAGAAAGGACCTACAAAAATGGTATGGAAAAATTATATCATGCAAATGTATTGATTTTTTGAATAAAAATAAAATAAGACTAATTACTATTGCAAAATAACCTTAAATGTTTTAAAATATGAAAAATATTTATTTTACTAATCCAAATTTCTTGAAACACATATTTTAATATCATAAATTTATAAAAATATCTAGAATACTTTTAGATTTATAGCCTAAATCGGAATATTTGTAATTACTTGACATAAATATGGGAAAAATTTGTTAATTTGGAAATTTTATAATAATGAAATTCTAGTTCCCTACTTGAATTATATATCTTCTAATTCGGAGCTTTATATATTAAGAAAGTGATTATGTTTAGAAAGTGTTCTGCTTGGCAAAAGAAATAAAACTTTTTTATCAATTTTTCAGATTACATCGTAATTTCTAGTTTGTAAGCAACTAAATATTATGCGTATTTATGAGGAATAATTTGTAATGCAATTTCACTGCAGAATAAATTAATAAAATATAGACTAACTAAAAAATTTATATAAATATTTAAAATAAAAACTGAAAAACAAACTTCATACTTACTTCCTTTGCATTGAAAAGAAAAAAAAAAACGAAGAAAAGTTAATATATAATTTGAAGTAACTTCTTTTATAATTAAAATTGGAAAACATACTTTACATGGGTATTTTTGACGGATATTTGGTATCAAAAACAACAAAGAGGAAAAAAAAAATGATCCTTTATTACTGGATCGTAGTTAAACATTAGATATTCATTTCAGACTTTCATCAAGAAACCAGTTCTCAAATTAGGTCTCCGTAGATTTTTAGCAATATGACCATTTACTTACATGTATGTAATTTTTCAACAAAAGTTCATATTAAAACGTTTGAAGTTAACTATCAGTAGTTCCGATGTTGAAATTTAACATCAAGAATTAAATAAGTAAATAAAAATTAGTGTAAAAGTGTTTACCTGGGCCTGTTGATGAAATGCCAATTAATTGAATAAAAATAAAATAAGACTAATTAGAAATACAAAATAACCTTAAACGTGTTAAACAATAATATTAAAAAGTTAATTTCATTAATAAAAATATTCTTAAAATAACTATCGTATTATCAATAATTTATAAAAATATATAGACTACTTTTAGATTTACATCTTTCATAAACATTTGTAAATACAGAATTAGATAACATTTGGAAAAAATGTTTAGTCTGGAAATTATATAAAAATGAAATTCTATTTGTCTAGTTGAATTATATATCTTCTTATTCACTGTTTTATATATTATGAAACTAATAAAGATGCTGGGCAAAAAAAATATTTTTTTTTCATCAATTTCAAAGATGAATGGTGACGATTAAACCATAGGTTCTAGTTTGTAAGCCACTAAATATCATGCAATTATGAAGAATAATGTGTACATCAATTTCAATGCAGGATGTAAAAAAAAAAAAAAGATGTAAATATTTAAAATAAAAAATAAGTTGATACTTACATCCTTGGCATTGAAAAAAAAAATAAATCAGAAAAATTAAAAGGGTGCAAGGTTCATTAGACAGTGCAATTATCTAGGAGTGGGCTGATAGATTATTGAGTAGGAGGGATAATAGAAAAAAATACGGGTGAAGGCTGCGCCATCTACCGAGGCAGATCGAATATGCTGGCGAGTCCTGCTTTTACTTAAAGAAAGAATAACCCAGACAGCCTGAGGCGAATCAACACCCAAAAAATGCTGCTCTCTCTCTCTCTAAACAGAATCCAAAATGACTAATATAATATGCACCGTCAATATCCAAGTTACATTAACTAAAGATTTTTAAATGACATATAAAAGAAACTTAATAATAAAGAGATAGTATATATATATATATCAACAAAACACTTAACACTGAATCAGCTGTAACAGTTATGTCATGAGGTTATTGAATCCCATAACATCTATTTGAGATCGAATGCAGTCCATAAAGATTCTCGAGAACAAAAGAAGATGGCAATAACATGAAGAGAG
Source organism: Thereuonema tuberculata (assembly GCA_023159025.1). NCBI lineage: Eukaryota > Metazoa > Arthropoda > Chilopoda > Scutigeromorpha > Scutigeridae > Thereuonema > Thereuonema tuberculata. Next base: position 58,702,877 of record JAFIDM010000002.1, read on the forward strand.
TGAAAGCTGAAAGTATGAAAAGCGAAGCTCAAATAGAAAGAGAAAGTTGTGTAAGATGGATGCCAGATGAGATGGAGGCTGGAGGGAGCATCACAAAGCATCTGGAAGCCATTCGTAGAAGGAAACAAAGAAATGTTTAAACCAATGTTTGGGAAAATGAAGAATCGTCTCCTGCTTCATTTTATCTCGTTGAATTACATAAAAAAGCTAAGACTGTGACTAACCTCATAAGACGTTTAACTTTTACTCGTTTACAAACTTTCATGCCTCAAGATATCTTTGTTCACGCACTTCAAAGAGCGGATCAAGCCTTTCAGCGATTCTTTCAAGAATTTCCATTTGCACATTAACAAGTTAAGTGTATTGAGGTTAATCATGGAATTCGTTTCTGTTCAGTTGTTGAGAAATCTGTTCTTAACAATAACCGGGAAATTCTTAGGAAAATAGCTTCAAATGATCATTTTACAAGGTTAAAGAACTTAAAGGACAGTTCATTAAATATCTCTAAATTTCGGCAATTTCAAAAAATCCTCAAAGAAAAATAGATGATATTTTCCAAGAACTTCCTATTGTGAACTGCAATCGGCCATCAAGGAATTACCACATATCAATTTTTCTAAATTATCAGTTTTCAATATTTCTTCCAATCACTCCATTCGAAATAGCCTTATTTTTGTCCAAATCTTTTTGTACAAAATGAGCACATTGACCACTACTGTTGATTCTTTAAAGGCAACAACTCATTCCTACACAGTTCAACAAAAAAATGTTTGAGATTTTATCAACATTTTTCACATCCGTCAAGAAGCCTCTGAAATATTTGGACCTAGAATAAGTCGCTTAAGCAATTGTGCCGTAATGCTACAATTGGAGTGTTCAAAATCAGAAAAAATGGACAAAAATTTGGTCAAGAAATCAAACGAAACAGTCATTAAGCCATTTGTGACAAAAGATTTTATATTGTTTTAGATACCTGGAAGGGACAGACTGACTCGTGACTATTATCGGTTTTTCCAGAACGAATTAAATGCAGAATATTAGAAATTCCATCTCACTGTACATCTATTGTCCAGTCATTAGATGTTTACTTATTTAAGACAATTGAGATATTTGGTTAAACGTCTAACATTCCTGTAAAATTCCCTCAACTCCCGTGCGATCTTCGTTCCAGAAAATTAATTCTAAAACTTTACTGTTATTCAAAACGTGCAGGAAGTGTATTTTCTAAACATTACAGGTAAAACTGTAATCAAGCTGACTGTAGCATACATTGTGTAATTCAGTGTAGTTATTGAGGCAAATTTTCTTGTTCAACATATTTTTAATGATAATCTTTTCATTTGCATCTTAAATTGTTTAAATAGAATTAAATCTTTTGAAAAATGAACATCAGGTCATTCTCATTCATTTCATGCATAAAATCAAAGAAATTGTCATGAAAAACACTCACTATAGGGAATTATTACATTTTATTTGAATTATTTACATTTTCAAAACCTATATTATTTTGCTACACTAAACTATCCATTTGAACAGCACCACTTCTTTTGTAAAATTGTACATAATTGTCTAAAAATTATTACAAATAAAGTATAATGATTAGCAATGATTAAAAATGCATTAAAAGCAGTTAAAATTAATTAAAACAACACAAAATTAATTAAAATTAAATTAAATTCTATAAATGACATCTTGAAAATACTCCTGAAACATCCATTTAATCATAATATTTCGTCTTATCTTAGGAATAAGACTTCTTCAGATGAAACAGGATAGGAAAAATTATTTTCCCTTTCACTAGAATCCGTATTACATAAAATTCCATTGAAATAATAAATATTTACAAGACTTTGAATAATAAATATTAGCAATATATTTGGTGTAAGTACAATAATGAATATTAATCAGACTTTTAAACAATTAATATAGCTTGTGAGAATAATAGTAATTACTATTAGATCTACTATTACTTTAAGAAATTAATAGCTAACAATAGATAGTTCAATATAACTACAAGAAAATTTCTTTGTTTAAATTTGCTCAAAGTGAATTCACTAACTTTTAAATGCTTTTCTTTATTGATAAACGGGAAGCTATTTATAACATAAGATTCAATCATGAATCTTTCTTTCTGATCCAAGATATTTTTACAACCGGATCTGAGTTATGTTTATGAATTTTGCGATCAGTAAGGTTTTTGAAAGCTCCATAATGCGTTCTCTTAATGTTCTACCATTACTTCCAAAATAAATTTTGCTGCAACTAGCGGATCATCTTTCTTGTTTATCTGACTGTATGTAATTTCCCCAGTATTTCCTATTTTTATCCTATTTTTATTCATTTTAACCCTGTAGATTCATCCTATTTATGAAATTTGTTTATTGTAAATTAAATCAGGATTTTACGTGTTTCCTCTTTTATTCATTTATCTGACATTGTTTTACATTCTTTGATTCTATTTGGGCCCAGCTGGATCAGAACGATCATCTATAACTACCACGTGACAATACTGTCTTTCTCTTCATCAAATAAGGCATCGAAGGAAGAATATTACATAGTGTATTATTTATTTTCGTGATAGTGCAACAGAGGTAAATACAAGGATATTATTTCGAGATATTCGAATGTGGAGATTGTTGTGTTACCGATAAGAAAATATTTAAAATAAGTTAATTTTAGTGCTAGTGAAATATGAAAGAAGTGAACTCAGTAAGACACAACTTTTTAAGCATGACGATGAACTGTTTTATATAATCAAGGAACTTTTTGAAGATTTACGATACTTTTGATCATAGCTAAACATTCAATATTTATTGCCAGCTTTCATCAAGAAACCGGTTGCTTTGTTCTCAAATTAGGTTTCCAATTTATTTTAGAAATTCGACATTTACTATCATTCATGGGTCTTCTTAACTAAACTTCATATTAAAGCTTTTGAAGTTATCTATCAGTGGTTCAGATGTTGAGAATTTACATTAAGAATTAAATAATAAATAAATCAAAATTAGTATAAAAGTTTTTACCTGGGGCTGTTGATGAAATGTTGATTTATTGAATAAAAATAAAAGAAGACTAATTAGAATTGGAAAATAACCTGAAATGTTATAATTAAATTTAACGTGCCCATTATCAATAAGCCAACAAAGCACAAAACAAAAGACTTCACACTGTGAGCTATCATCGGTGGGAGTCTGAGACGGCCGTTTCAGACTCCCACCGTTGGTAGTTCCGATGCGAAATTTTTTGGTTTTCTTTTGAAGCTTGTTGGTTTGCTAGGTGTTAACACTGTTAACCTTAAATTCCTCAAACATAATTTAAAAATGTTAATGAAATAAAATATAGATTGAAAAATTACTTCTGTATCAGAGCTTAATTAAAATGGATGCGCAATGAATTAAACAACAATTGGGAATTACAACAGGTCAGAAAAAAATGTATTCCTGTTAAACATTAAGTTGGAATAAAAAAATATTCTGATAATAATATATAGATAACTGTTAGAAAAACAATCTTATGGCTAGAATATTTCTATAACAATAACATACCCAACTTAGGTGGAAACACAGTTATATCTCTACTTAATGCTGAACCTTCACTTGAAATGTTACCCTGCATAGAATGGAGAGAGTTGACTGTGCACAGCCAACTTCATCGCCTATGAAGAAACATTGATGAGGTAAAACATCAGATTCTGGCACATAGGTTCAATGCACTTCTTTTCTCAACTTGTGATGTCAGAAGTGTGTGAGGAATATATTCAACTTGGCGGATTTCTTAGAAGGGATGAAGATATTAAAAATTGCGGACTTGCTAGAAGGGCCCTCCTCTGAAATACACATAATGTGGCTTACCTTGAAATTGTTGACGCCACATGAATTCCACCAGGGAAGTATGGAAATAATAGGCACTTCGTATTGTGGTAGGCCTATCCATTCTCGTGTACCGTATGTAATGTTAGTCCTATTCCTCATCGCTGATCGTACGGTATGAAAATCAGAAATCAGAGACGACGGTTCTGCCTGGCAGAATAAAGATGTTGATGACGTTCAGCAGCATTTTACATCCATGTCTCAGCCATCCAAGATAAATGAAATAACATTTATCCACAGACAACCAGTGAGACCCATTTGAATTTACCACTGCTTCTAAAGGAAAGAAAAAATGATGGCCGACAAAATCACGTGATGTCAACACCACTTTCTGTATCCCTCCGCGACGAAACAACTGCAAACAGGCACCAAAACAAAAAATCCTTACACCAGATTCCATGTTTTAACCCATTGATGAAATACGACGCATTTCATACGGACTATTCCGGATGAAGAAGAATAAAACATCAATGACACAAATGCATCGAGGGTTACGGCCGTTGATATTAGGCATTCACTACTAAATATCTGAAACACTATTTAACACAAACACTATCGTGATCGTTCCTCACGAAGTATCACCAAAAACGTTGAAGCACTACTTAACACAAACACTGTCGTGATCGTTCCACATGAAGTATCCTTTGGAACTCTTGGAAGAAACACAAAATGGCCGCTTACATGATGCAAATCCTTTGTCAATGTCGTTCTCACCAATACATCGTCATTTAACCCGAGCGCTGTGCAGACTAAATGAAGTCGAGACTTTGATTAGGTATTCTGGACTTCTCTTGACGGATATTATTCAATAGGTAAGAACGGCTATCTAGGCCTAATACAGTCCCTTGACTCCATTTTCATGGTTCTTCAGATTTGAACTTCTTTACTTAGAGAATGGAGTAAAGTGATTATGGTTAAATCATGATCCATAATCTGGTTCGGAAATTCTGATACACTGCATTAAATACAGTCATTGTGAACAAATCATTTTCTTGACTTTCACATTCGAACCATCTTCTACCCCGACCATCTTCAATTATTCCAGCATTAACTACTGCCACAACAATCAGCCCGCTTATCGCACACACCATCATCATACACGTTTTAATTGTTCGGTGTAAGATCTCAAACATTGAAATGCAGCGTGACTGATAATATAAAATTAAAAACATTGATATTCTATGAAGGTAGAAAGAATACACGATTAAATTCATATCAAGTGAAAAAATACACAACATTAGAAATAATAAATACATCCAATAATTGGTTTAGTTGGTCTAATTTTTTTACCAAAATTAATGTACAACTTTGGAAGATAAAATAGAAATGATCATTTCTATATCAGTTAATATTATTATTCCAAAGTTTCTTGAAGTAAGTATCGTATTACAATTAAAAAATTATTGTAAATTTGTAGAATACTTTTAGATTTACAGTTTTTGTAAACAATCGTAATTATATGACATTATTATAAGAAAAAATAGGACAAGTAATTCCACTATTATTAGTTTAATCTGAAAATTTTATAATTTCTAGTTCTCTGATTGAATTCTTTTATTCAGATATTAGGCAAATAAATGTACTAAGCATGATATATTAAGAAACTAAATGTTATCATATTTATGAGAATTCATTTGAACAGCAATTTCACTGCAGAATGAATAATTGAAATATAGTTCAATTGAAAAGATTATTTAAATATTTAAAATAAAAACTCAAATGCAAAACTCATACTTACGTCCTTAGCATTCAAAATAGAAAACGAAGGAGAAAAGTTATTATTTAATTCGAAGGAACTTATTTTATAATAAAAAATGGAAACATACTAAAAATTCGTGTTTTTGATACATAAAACAACATTGAAAAGAAAGAAATTCAAGATCATTTTATGTTCGCTGAAATTAATTGTGTGTTCAAAATTGAAACCTACGCACCTATCTACTGAATGACAATTTAGTAGATAGGTGCGTAGGTTTCAATTTTAAGTAAGAAGAACTATTATCAATTAATGATAATAGTTATTCTTATTGAACTGAAACCATGGTCGTGTTACTTTAGATTTTCTATATATATTTTAATTAAATTGTCATTCAGTAGACAGGTGTGTAGGCTTCATTTTTGAACACTAAAAGAAAGAAATGTCGGAAGAAAAAAAACTCTTCCTCATTTTTTAGATGAAAATCGATTTAAAAATGTTTTTATTGTTAAGAGTCATGAATTGTGCAAATGATTTTAGAGCAATGAGCTTAAATACAAGAACAATCAAGTAATTTCCAGTAACACCTAGAATGCAGAAAATGTTATTCGTTTTCAAGTAATATAGTCTATAGTTAATAATTCATGTTTATTCATGTGGGCCCAGTAGCCAAATGGTAATATACTTCAGTGTTCGTTGATTGTCTCGATTTCAATCCTAAGTTGAGTTCGGGGATGTTTTCATGGTGAATTTCTTACAGTTAAGTTCCTAGGATCCACCCAGCTCCCGTAAAATAGTATCGGATTAATTTTCTGCGGATTAAAGTTTGGCGAGGGTCGAGCAGACAATCAGACCTTAATTTAATCCCATTCTAGTTTTAACAGTTTGACAACGTGTTGATTTATTTGCTTCCATTTCACTAATCAATGAAAATGCAATAAAAGCACTTAAAATTAATTAAAATCAAATTAAATTCCAATTAAAAAAATGTAAATAAGATCTGCGTTGGGAATGGAATCTAAATCACTGGATTATCCTTCCTACTCATTTGGCCACTTGACCATTTACATAGGGTTATAAATACTTTTACTATTTTTGTATTTGAATTTAATTAACAATTTAATTGCCCGTTGACCAATGTCCACTTAGCATTTTCCAATTTTTATTAAAATCCGTGCTCCAGCGATGAAATCCTTCCCTTGTTAGTCCCGTTTAAGTTCTTATAGTTTGTGAAATTATTAATTATTTTCTTCCATTTCAGTAATTTCATAGAAATGAATGAATGGTATTTCTGTTGGATAAAATTTCTTAATAATTAACAAAATAATATTTATTCAACATTCACCCCATAAATTATTGTGAACACTTTGTGTGATTATCATGTGGATCAATTGTTAAAAAGCATGTTAGGAGATTGTATACAGATTAAACAGACAAATGTAGACTGAAAATCAAAACCGGGCTAAGTGCCAAAATCTAAGTTCTGAGAAAAACAGCAAAAAGCCTTTGTGAAAACTAATACTGGCTACAGTGAAAGTCTAACAATTGGCTAAAGTTTGAAATACTTGCAGACTGAATATTATATAGCCGGGTTTTTACCGCACTGGCCTAGACACACAGTCCACATTTTAACAATAAAATGGAAATCGATTGTTTTGGCACTTAGCCTGGTTTTTATTTTCAGTCTTCAAAAATAACGTACTGTTTTTATGTTTCTGAGTCATACAACATGGCGAAGAAGATAAAAATCAAACCGTATTTGTATGTATGTTTTATTCTTCGACTGCTCTGTTTCAATTCATTAAAAAAATTCATCGAAGGTATAATAATATCTGCGGTCCATGTACTAGTTATTTTTTTGTGATATTGCGATTGAGAGAAATACAAGGATACAATCTGGAGATATTCTAATACGGACATGGTTGTGTTATCGATAAGAAAATATGTAAATATGTTAATTTAAGTGCTAGTGAAAAATGAAAGAAGTAAACTCAGTAAGTAAATACTCAACTTTTTATGCAAGTCGATGAACTATTTTATATAATCAATGAACTGTTTAATTATTTATATGCAATGATTAATTTTTGGATCATAGCCAAACATTAAATATTAATTGCCAACTTTCATCAAGAAATCAGTTGCTTCTGTTTTCAATTTATTTTCCTATTGAATTTTTAGAAAGACGACGATTAATTATCATTTATGTATTTTTTTAACGAAACTTCTTATTAAAACATTAGAAGTTCACTATCAAAAGTTCAGATTTTGAAATTTAACATAAACGATTAATTAATGAATAAATAAAAATTGGTATAAAACTGTTTACCTGGAGCTGTTGATAAAATGTCAATTTAATGAATAAAAATAAAATAAAACTAATTACAATTGCAAAATAACCTTAAACGTGTTAAACGAAGTATAAAAAAATATTAATTTTACAAATTCAAAAATTCTAGAAATAACTATCTTAATATCATAAATTTCTAAAAAAATCTAGAATACTTATACATTGATAGCTTTCGTAAACACATGTAGTTACTTGACATAGATTAAATATTGAAAAAAATGTTGAATCTGAAAATTTTATAAATTCTAATTCTCTAGTTGAATTATTCAGATATTAAGCAACTTAATATCATGCGTATTTATCAGAATTAATTTGTAAATCAGTTTCAATGCAGAATGAATAAAATAATGAAATATAGGTCAACTGTAAAGATTATATAAATATTTAAAATAAAAACTTAAATACAAAATCCATACTTACGTCCTTGGCATTGAAAAAAACGTTTGAGAAAAATTATTTTTTTAATTCTCCGAAAACTTCCATTATAATACAAATTGGAAACAAAGTTAAGATGCGTAGTTTTGACAGATAATTTGTAGCAAAGACAACAGAGAAAGGAAAAAAAATCTCATCCTCATTTTATTTATGAATTATGATTATCGATAATACTTGTGTTTATTGTTAAAGATTAATCATTGTAAAAATTATTGTAAAAACCGGTTGCTTTCTCCTCAAATTAGTTTTCCATTGAATTTTTAGCAAGATGACCATTTACTCTAATTTATGTGTTTTTTTTTTTTTAACGAAACTTCTTATTAAAACATTAGAAGTTCACTATCAATGGTTCAGAGTTTTAAATTTAACGTAAGCAATTAAATAGTAAATAAATAAAAAGGTAGGGATAGTGATTAGTAAACCAATCACGGTGCTTCGCAACGGCTTCTGAGTCACCTTTACTATTAGAATAGACTGCGCCGGGGTGGTCTGGAAAATGTTGGCGCGAGTCTGTTTCCGACCCAATATGCTATCTTACCCACCCTTTTTTTATATGAATATTCGTCATTCTTAACTCAAACCTTATTAATACATTGACTTCCTAATAATGATTTAAAAAAAAAAACTTAAAAAAAAATTGCTCATCACGGGATCGAACTAATGACCCTCGCGTTATTAGCACGATGCTTTAACCAACTGAGCTAACAGGCCATCTACAACATTCAGGCCACCTACAACTGAGCTAACAGAAGCCGTTGCGAAGCATTATGGGATATGTGTCCACAGACAGACAAACCGGGAATATAAGGCGTCTTTCAGAAGCCTAAAAAAATATTATAAAACTGTTTACCTGGAGCTATTGGTGAAATGTCGATTTAACGAATAAAAATAAAATAAAACTAATTACAATTGCAAAAATAACCTTAAATGTGTTAAACGCAATATAAAAATATTAATTGTACTAATCCAAAAATTCTAGAAATAAGTGTTTTAATATCATAAATTTACAAAAATATCTAGAATACTTATATATTGATACCCTTCGTAAACACGTATTATTTGACAACTAAAGGCAACTAAATATCATGCGTATTTATCAGAATTAATTTGTACATCAATTTCACTGCAGAATAAATAAATAAAATGTAGGCCAACTGAAAAGATTATTTAAATATTTAAATAAAACCTTAAATACAAAACCCGTACTTACGTCCTTGGCATTGAAAAAAACGTTTGAGAAAAATTATTTTTTTAATTCTCTGAAAACTTTCATTATAATATAAATTGGAAACAATGTTAAGATGCGTAGTTTTGACAGATAATTTGTAGCAAAGACAACAGAGAAAGGAAAAAACCTCATCCGCATTTTATTTATGAATATCCATTATTACTTATGTTTCAAATATTCAAATTATAGTTAAAACCGGTTCCTTTGTCCTCAAATTAGTTTTCCATTGAAGTTTTACCAAGATGACCATTTACTCTAATTTATGTATATTTTTTTAATGAAACTTCTTATTAAAACATTAGAAATTCACTATCAATGGTTCAAATTTTGAAATTTAACTTAAACAATTGAATAATAAATAAATAAATAAAAATTAGTAAAAACCTGTTTACCTGGAGCTGTTGATGAAATGTCGATTTAATGAATAAAAATGAAGTAAAACTAATTACAATTACAAAATAACCTTAAATGTGTTAAACGTAATATAAAAAATGTTAATTTTACTAATCCAAATATTCTAGAAATAACTATTTTCATATCATACATTTATAAAAATATCTAGAATACTTTTGGAATTACGGCTTTCGAAATAATTTATAGTTACTTGACATTAACATTGGAAAAAATGTTAAATTTGAAAATTTTATAATTTCTAGTTCTCTAGTTGAATTATATCTCTTCTTATTCAGATATTAAGCAACTAAATATCATGGGTATTTATGAGAATTAATTTGTACATCAATTTCACTGCAGAATGAATAAATGAAATATAGGTCAACTGTAAAGAATATGTAAAAAATTAAAATAAAAACTTAAATAAAAAATCCATACTTACGTCCTTGGCATTGAAAAAAACGTTTGAGAAAAATTATTATTTAATTCTCAGAAAACTGCCATTATAATAGAAATTGGAAACAATGTTTAGATGCGTAGTTTTGACGGATAATTTGTAACAAAGACATATCAGAGAAATGAAAAAAAAACCTCATCCGCATTTTATTTATAATTATCGATAATACTTGTGTTTATTGTTAAAGATTAATCAAATCTTCAAATTATTGTAAAAAGCGGTTGCTTTGTCCTCAAATTAGTTTTCCATTAAATTTTTAGCAAGATGACCATTTACTACAATTTCTGTATTTTTTTAACGAAACTTCTTATTAAAAAAAAAGAAGTTCACTATCAATGGTTCAGATTTTGAAATTTAACATAAAGCAATTGCATAATAAATAAATAAAAATTAGTATAAATTTGTTTACCTGTAGCTGTTGATGAAATGTAGAATTATTGATTAAAATAAAATAAAACTAATTACAATAGTAAAATAACCTTAACTGTGTTAACGTAATATAAAAAAATGTTGATTTTATTAATCCAAAATTCTAGAAGTAACTATTTTAATGTCATAAATTTATAAAAATATCTAGAATACTTTTAGAATTATGGCTTTCGTAATAATTGATATTATTTGACGTAAACATTGGAAAAAATATTTAATCCCAAAATTTTAAAATTTCTTGTTCTCTTGTTGAATTATATCTCTTCTTATTCAGATATTAAGCAACTAAATATACTGGATATATAAGAGAATAAATTTGTACATCAATTTCACTGTAGAATGAATAAATGAAATATAGGTTAACTGAAAAGATTAAGTAAATATTTAAAATAAAAACTTAAATTAAAAATCCATACTCACATCCTTGGCATTGAAAAAAACGTTTGAGAAAAATTATTATTTAATTCTCAGAAAACTTCCATTATAATACAAATTGGAAACAATGTTAAGATGCGTGGTTTTGACAGATAATTTACAGCAAAGACAACAGAGAAATGAAAAAAAAAACCTCATCCGCATTTTATTTATGTATATCGATTAATACTTGTATTTATTGTTTAAGATTGATCAAATATTCAAATTATTGTATAAAAGCGGTTGCTTTGTCCTCAAATTAGTTTTACATTGAATTTTTAGCAAGATGACCATTTCGTATAATTAGTGTATTTTTTTTTAACGAAACTTCTTATTAAAGTTCACTATCATTGGTTCAGATTTTGAAATTTAACATTAACAATTACTTAATAAATAAATAAAAATTAGTTTAAAATTGTTTACCTGGAGCTGTTGATGAAATGTCGAATTTAGTGAATAAAAATGAAAAAAGAATACTTTTAGAATAACAGCTTTCGTAAACATTTATAGTTACTTGACATCATGGGCGGATTTACGGGGGTGCTATGGGGTGCGCCGCACTCCCAGATTTTTGGGATGATAATTTTTTTTACAGATAAATGCAAATGTTTTCTTTTAAAATAATTTTATTAATTATTAATTTAGGCCTAAAAACGAAACATTTAAATTGGGTTTTGGTGTTTGAATTTGATATACAAATACCTCATACCTTCCGGTGAGCTCGCACCCCCAGATATCAAGACCTAAATCCGCCCATGCTTGACATAAATAATAGATAAATGTTTAATTTGAAAATTTTATAATTTCTAGTTCTCTAGTTGAATTATATATCGTCTTATTCACATATTTGGCAATTAAATATCATGCATATTTATGAGAATTAATTTGTACAGTTATTTCACTGCAGAATGAATAAATGAAATACAGGTCAACAGAAAAGATTATTTAAATGTTTAAAATAAAAATTTAAATACAAAATTCATACTTACGTCCTTTGCATTGAAAAAAAAGTTTGAGAGAAGTTATTATTTAATTCTCAGAAAACTTTCATTATAATACTAATTGGAAAAAAAAATTAAGATGCGTATTTTTGTCAGATAAAAGAGTAAAGAAAAAGAAAAACTCATCCGCATTTTATTTCTGAATATTGATTAATACTTTTTTATTGTTAAAGATTAATTAAATCTGTAAATTATTGTAGAGGAAAGAGTTTAAATTCAAGGACAATGTATTAATTTCAAGTGTGTCACCAAAATACCATATAGACAATATGCGACAGTGAGCGAAAAATCTCTGAACAAAATCGCGCAGCGATGCTAGCGGCAAGTCATGAATGAACGAAACCTCGTATCTGCTTACCGCAGTATGGCTGGAAGAGTGTGTGCTTTTTTTTGGCTACAATAATTACGAGATTCAGGACTTTTGTCGATTTCCTCGTGACAGAAACTGTTGTGTGAGAATTTCATATGGTTACATGAAAGTTATTGTCTTATTCTACATCTTGCAGTCTTTTACAGTGTGGAATTTGTAAATATTACACTTATATATTTGTTGTTGGAATAATATAAATATTTAGATGGAAATGTAATTGTTTACAATGATCACGTTTTTTGGAAAAGAATCATAAAATAATTTTGGTGTAATTAGAGATTAAATCTAAGCTGTTGTTATTTTGATAATATTATTTTTTGATTTGTTTTTTAAAACAATTATATGTTGAGACTACAATAAAAAAAAGGAGAGGAATTGTAATCTGACAAACGATAAGAGGATTAGAGGATGAGTTGAATTTTGTGACATAAAGGAAAAAAAATTATAAATATTTATATTATACGACAAAGTATTACCGTATATTTAAAAATATTTCGTATTTTTATTTATTTATTAAATTCCTATTCCTCTTGTTCTTTCTAGGTTAATGTTTATAACTATGAACTTCTTTCTGTACTATTTAGCAGCTTCTATATGTATTGAAATTTGATGTTACCAGGACTTGCCACTAGGTTCGCTGCTGTCAAATTGTCTCTAAAGTTAACAATGGTTTTTCGCTCACTGTCGCGTAATGTCTGTATGGTATTTGGTGTCACCTTGTGATAGTGTATTTGTAGTGTCTTGAGTTATTAATAGATGACGCCTCATGACATTATTATCTTGTGTGTGTGTATCAGCCATGTTTTTGTTCCGACGCTGACAAATATTGTGTATTAAATATTCCATACTATGAAAAAGCTGAAAGAACTGTGAGTACATCTAATAATTACAACAGGTTATGTGGGTCAATACGATTCAACTGCGCAGAAATATCCAGTGAAGTGCCGTTTAATAAAGTGTGCAATTTTACTTAGAGCATAGTGAAACCGCCATTTTGAAAATTGTGAAAAACAAAATGGGTGGTAGCTACGTTAGAATTGAACTTTTAAATAACAACAATTATGATACTTTGGAAAGTGCAAGTAGAATGTCTTTTAGTGAAGAATGGCACATGGGATTATGTGGATGGCACAAATAAACGGTCGGTTATATCAAAGGACGTCGCCGGGAGTTCGAAACATGCAATGGCATGGGATAAGGCGGATTGTAAAGCTATGTCAGACCTTATTCTAGCTATCAGCCCAACAGAAATAAAGCATGTGAATGGCTGTCGCATGTCACGTGAAATTTGGTTGAAATTAAAATCGATCTATCAATCCAAAAGTCTGGCTAGAAAAGTGGCATTGCTTAAACGTTTAATGACAAACAAGATGGCGGAGGGAGAGGATATTAAGTAGTACTTTGACAAATTTTTTGAAACGATTGAAAAATTGGTAGACATGGATTTACAGCTTAATGTTTAACTTATAACGATTATGATGCTATTTAAATTATCAGATAGCAACGAGAATTTTCGTTGTGCCCTCGAGTCGCATGATGAATTACCAAAGCCAGAATGCTCAGGGTGAAAATCATGGAAGAATCCGACGCAAGAAAAGCAAAAAAAGTGGAACAAGGACATGCATGTTTCACATGTTTAACAAACATGTCTACGTAATAATTGAAGAGTTCAAACAATTGTGATTAACATTAATTGAAATAATAAATGTTTGTAGCATTTAAGGGCGAAAAATGTTTGTTAACAACTACGTCTAAGATGTGTAATTGAATGACATCACCTGAACATGTATTGTTATCATCAAAAAACTTGAAGAAGGAAGAAAGGAATTATCTTCCGAAAATTCGTATTAAATATATATTTTAATATAGTAAGAGGTTTTGCAGAAGTATTGATTTATAAAATGGTATAGATGTATAATCAGAACCTTTTAGAAGATAGAAATTCCTTTCAATCTGATCATTACATCTAAAAATGGCAAACATTTATTTTCATGTTTTTCAAAGGTAAATTGTATTCCTATATCTAGGGAATTAAATTGATCTAATATGAGGTTCTCTGATTCATTTCGAGCACTAATAAAAATTTCATCTACATCTTTGAAAAAAATATAAGGAATTGTCAAACTGAGGAAAAAATGAATATTCTAAAAATTGCAGCGAAATTTCTGCCAAAATCATAGACGATGGCAGCCCAATAAATACTGCAAAGTATTGCTGGACGATTAATCCATTAGCCATAAAAATTCTCAAATAAAAATTTGATTAAACAAATTAAGTCTGATTTTTCTTTTGAATCATGATTACCAAAATGAAAATCCAAAACTTTTTCAAGTAATTCATAGGTAACTGAAATAAAACGGTCCTTGGCATCTAAAGAAAATAAAGTACTATTATCCTCATTTAATGATTTTAAATTTTATAAAATTCCTCTCCAGTTTTTACAAAACAGAGATGTAAAGTTCCTGGGGAATTATGAATCATCAGTTGGAGAAGAGGAATCATTTTTTGATGAGTCATTGAGCACCGAGAATTCTGACTCCGAGGATGAAAATGAAATTGTAAACATTAAGCTGACACAGCGTGACAACATGACGATACCTCCTGTAGAAACCACTGAGGACCAAAGATGTCTACCAGAACCCAAAGATGTCGACCAGAACCATCGTCAGAACAGGTAATCGTGGCAGACCGAGGAAGAAATACACTCAAGTTTTGGCCGACATGCCAGAAAACAGGATCAAACTATGACGAAGATAAATTGGAAGTTCTTACGTCAAACCGAGTTGACACGAAAATAGAATTTGCTAACTTGGCCGTTACAACTGATCCTGAGACCGTCATTGAAGCAATGAAACGTCCAGAGGCAAACGAATGGAAGGAGGCAGTGAGAAGCGAGGCCCAAATCAGATGCGGAACCTGGAAAAATCTTTGAACGTTCACCGAATTGCACAGCCATTGGAAGTCAGATGGTTTTGCGAAATAAATACAATGCGGACGGAGATATCAAAAGAAGGAAGGCCAGACTGGTAGCAAAAGGATTCGCACAACTGCTAGGAATTGATTTTCACGAGACGTTTGCACCAGAAGCACACCCAAGTTCCATCATACTTTTGATTGCACTAGCAGCGGAGCGGAAATTGAAAGTACATCAAATGGATGTCGTGGCTGCCTATCTCAATGGAGAAATAGAGGAAAAAATCTTCATGGAAATTCCTGAAGGATTAGAAGAAACACTCCTCGATTCCAAAACCAAAAACCGACACTGCAAGAAGAATTCGGAAAAATCAAGTGCTTCAAACTTCAAGTGTTTGGCTGAAACAACTCAAAGATGGAAAAGAAAAAAAAATGCAAAATCAAGAAGTCGCTGTACAACTTGAAACAATCTGAACGACAGTGCTGTAAGCGGTTAGGACCTCGAACTTAAATAGATAGGCCTGAAGCCAGTGAATGCTGATCCTTGCATTTACACGTCGAGCAGAGGTGATAAAATCGCAACATTAGTGGGAATCTACGTGGTTGACATCATCATCGCAACGAACAATACCAAACATATGAATGAAATAAAGTCAGGATTCACTTGGAAATTTTTGATGAAGGACCTCGGTCCCATTCACTATTGTTTTGTGACATGATTCAATTATCATGCCACAGAAAAAATATACAGAGACAGTACTGGAAAAATTTGGGATGACAGATTGCAAATAGTTACTCTACCGCTGGACGGAAATAATTAAACTGAAGCCACCTGACGCGAGGGGAAGTAGACCGGACATTGCTTACGCCGGTTGCACTCTGAGCCAATTCAATCTAAGCCATTGAAAAGAGCACTGGTTAGTGTCCTGCGCTATCTGAAGGAAACCAAGAACCACGGGCTACAGTTCAGACGCCCTAATGGAGAAAAGCTGATTGGTTTTGTGAACGCGGACAGGGTCGGATGTATAGATGACAGAAGATCATATACCGGCTTCGCATTCCAACTGGCCGGCGATACAGTGAGCTAGAAGTCCAGAAAACAACGCACTGTTGCGTTATCCAGCATAGAGGCAGAATATATGGCTCTATCGAAGGATCCAAGGAAGTCATTTATTCCCAGAATTTTCTAAATAAAGTATGTAGCTCTAGTACCCCTGTACTGATTTATAACGATAATCAGGGATGTCAACGACTTGCGAAAAATGTGGTGTTTCACTGAAGAACTAAGCAAATCGATGTGAGACACCATTTCATACTAGAAGCAGTGGTAGCTGGACGGATCGAACTGCAGTACCTGCCAATTGCCGATATAAATGCTGACATTTTGACCAAAGCATTGTTTGCACCTGCTCACCGAAACCTGCATATCTGAACGAGGTCGAGATGACGTTGAGGCCGACCAACATGGAGGCACAACATCGAGAGGAGATGTTGGAAATAGACGTTAAGTGTAACCAAGTGATACTATATTGTAATGTCATGAGATGTTAATAGATGGCGCTTCATGACATTATTAACTTGTGTGTGTGTCAGCCATATTTTTGTTCCATCGCTGACAAATAGTGTTTATTAAATATTCCATGTTGTGAAACATCTGAAAGAACTGTGAGTACATCTAATATTCTGCTAAATTAAATTACAATAATCTAGAATACAGAAAAAAGTTTATATATTTGTTTTCATGTAATAAATAGTTAACAGTGTCTATTCATGTGGGTCTGGTAGCCAAGTGGAATGCTTAGAATATTGACTGAAATAACCGAATTCAATCTATAGCGGAATTTGAGGATGGTTCCATGATGAATTCTCTTCCAATTCAGTTACTAGGATCCATACGGCTGTCTCTAATATAATATCTGGTTACTTTTCTGGGGGTTAAAATTAGGCGAGCGTCGGGCAGATAATCTGATCTCAACTTAGTCGCTTTTAAGTTTTTACGGTTTGAGAACTTGTTAATTTATTTGCTTCCAATTCACTAATGTAATAGAAATCAATGAATGGTATTTCTGATGGATGAGATTTGTTAATTATTACCGTCCCAAGCCATATTTCTATGTATGTTGTCTTCTTCCAATACTGTCTTTCTATTAATCAAATACGGCATTGAAGTGCGAATAACAAGTGGTGTTTTTGTTGGTGTCTCTGGCTCGTGAAAAGATTAGATTTAAGCTGGATCTAACTGTTCTGTTTATTCAGGGAGAGCAAGGGCTTTTTATAGATTATTTGCAATGATCGGTCATTGGTGAAGGCTTTAACAGTTCATTGGGTGATTTAAAATAACATCTGATTCGTAACTGAAATTGACTGAAGATTTAAATTACAGGGAATTATGGGAACCCTCAGCCGTTGAAATTCAAAAGTAAACAAATAGAAAAGATCGTAAACGATTATAAATTAAAATTTAAAAATAATTGATTGATTCGAACAGTAAAATACCATTAAAAGTAAATAAGATAATATAGAATAAGCAAAATAATTATAAGTAACAAGTAACAAGTAACGCACAAGTAATATACACCAATGACTGAACTCAAAACTATGAATAATTAAATCCCCATCTATATAACCCAGCATTCCCTTGAGTAACCATCTTGCTGATGATGGGGAGCTATGGTTCCCCGAAACTGTACAGGAATTGTTTTTAAATATTTTCATTTTTATTTATTTTCTTAACTAAGATTTTTAACATAAAATCTTTTTTAATTACGCATTGTGTGTCTCCAGTAATTTTTATAATAAATTAAATTAACCCACACGTTAATAAGTTTTTTAAAACTCATCACAATATATTCTGTATTATTTTTTGTGGAAGTGCAACGGAGATAAATAAAAGGATACAATTTGGAGATATTCGATTATAAACATTTTTTTGTTACTGATAAGAAATTGTTTAAATATATTAATTTCAGTGCTAGCGAAATATGAAAGAAGTCAACCGAGTAAGTAAAGACTCAACTTTTTAGGCAAGACGCTGAACTGTTTTATATATTCAACGAACTTTTTTGAAGATTTGCGATACTTTGGATCGTGACTAAACATTCCATATTTATTATCAGCTTTCATCAAGAAACCTGTTGCTTTGTTATCAAATTAGTTTCCATTGTATTTTAGGAATATGACATTTATGGATTTGCTTAACTAAACTTCATATTAAAGATTTTGAAGTTATCTATGATTGGTTCACATGTTGAGATTTAACATCAAGATATAAATAATAAATAAATGAAAATTAGTATAAAAAATTTACCTGGGGCTATTGATGAAATGTCGATTTATTGAATGAAAATAAAATAAGAAAAATAATTACAATTGCAAAGTAACCTGAAATATAATAAAAATTTACCGTAGCAGTTATCAAATAAACAACAAGCCAACAAGGCAAAAAAGAAAAAGAAAAGACTTCACCCTCTGAGCTATCAGCAGTGGGAGTCTGAGACGGTCGTTTCGTCCTCTTTATGGACTCATCAGCCAGACAAACCCGTCGATGAAAAAAGATTTTATTGTAATTAATGTGGCTTGTCATCAGCCTTTGCTTTCTTGAATTTCGTCTGCGCAAGACGTATTCGAGGCCAGGAATTATGCTTTTTAGGTGTTTTGATTTTTTGCTTGTACTTTTATTTTCTTGGGATACCACTGGAGGGTGCGTGAGTGGAATCCCTAACTTGGTTTCGCGATCTGAGCTTTCATGGAGGGGTTTGTCAAGCTGATGAGTTCATTAAGGGGGAACAACATCCATTTCAGATACCCACCGTTGGTAGTTCAGATACGAAATTTATTGATTTTCTTTTGTGGGTTGTTTGTTTGTTGAGTATTAACCTGAAATGTGTCAAACGTAATTTAAATACGTTACTTTTAGTAAATTGAAATAAGTATCGTATAATTTATAAATTTATTGTAAATATTTAGAATATTTTTAGATTTACAGCTTTTGGAAACATTTGTAATTACATGACATAAAATTCAAAAACAAAAATATGAAAAAATAAGACATATAAGTAGTGGTAATGGTCACTTACAACCTATGTCCGTGGGACACTTGAGACGTGTTTTTTTTGTTTTGGTTGGAAGGAAGGGGTTTTTTGTGATTTTTGTGTTGTGGATGGTTGGACTTGTTGTTTTTTGGATTGTTTTTTGTTTTAGGACGGGTAATGGTTGTTTTTAAGTGGTTTTAGGAAGGTTTTTTTGATTGTGTTTTGAGGGAGGGATGGGGGAGGTATGGTTGAGGCTGTATGGTTGAGTTCGTTGTGACGTTGAGGTAAGGGTGATTTAAGTTGTGTTGGGGGGATGTTTTGATGGTTTTGTATTTTTTGTGATGTTGGTTTGTGTTTTTTAGTGGTTTTTATTAAGTTTTTTTGTATGTTGAACGTTTTTTTATTTTATCTTTTTCTTTCTTAATTTTTTACAAGAAGGAAATCACAACAGAGACATGGAAAAAGAGAATTGCCTTCAATTTGTTTTATTATGTTTTTCACAATTACTGTTACATGGTTTGGTTCATTGAACCTGTTTTTTACATGAATGAATGAATGAATGAATTACATAGTACGGTTCATCAAACTTTTTTAATAACATGAATGAATGAATGTAAATTTAATGCGAAATTATCAAAAAAAGATATTTTTCTTACAGTAAATGTTAAAAAACAACCCTTCACCAATTGGGAAAAAACCTTTCACCATTTTTTTTTCTTTTTTTACAAAAAATTTACAGAAATATTGTAAAAAAAAAAAGGGAAAAATTGGAATTGTACTATTTTCTACTTATCTAAATCTAAAAAATGGACTAGAGAGCAAAATAACTCATCCATTTTTTCTTTTCTACAAGAAAAAAAATAACAAATTGTAATACATGACAATGTGAATATTACATGAATATATTTATACAACCATCACCAGAATTTATTAACCTTTTTTCCTCCAAAAGAATAAGTACAAAAAATTATCACATCATTTTTACATTGTCTTTTTTCTTTTCTTTTTTTTACTGTTTCTTTTCTTTATCATCAGATGGTGATAGACTCAGTAAGGCCTTACACGATTGGGTAGTGGAACAGACCACGGGTTGATTTCTTCGAATTTCACGAAGTTGTTCACCGAAATGTTCTCTAAGTCTATTGAATAGGATAAAATCGTTAATGTCTTTTCTCGATGTGAACATGTCGAGAAATTCGCTATAAGAAAAACCACGAGTCATAAGTAGTATAAAATAAATGCAGTAGGCACCGCAAGTTTGGGAAAAAGGTCCCTGAATAACGACACGACTTTCTCGAAGTCGTTTCGCGTTTTTCCAAATAAATTGTCTAATGAAGGGATTGCGTATTGGATTACCGTAGGAATCAAAGTAATACACACTTGATGTTCGTGGATGGAAATACAGGGCGACCCAGTGAGAACCCGGCTTTGAATGATTGTCCAAGTTCACAACATACGCCTGGTGTAAAGCTTTTACTGGAAGTCTATCGCAAGCATATACTCCCCCAAATTTGCTGCTCGTCTCGGGATGCGAACTTAACAGAGAACTGATTTGTAATGTGTTCATTTTCTTTTCTTTTCTTTAGTCCATTAAGATGTTTCTGCTATTGTCTATTTCAATGATTTTTTGGAATTCGGCATACACAAACACATTCACCGTGTGTTCCAGTGGAACTTTGAATCGTACGTCTATACGGACTGTACCGTGCTCGGTCAATTGAAAATGTTCACTACCACCTGCCAGGTCAGGCGATAAGTCAAATCCGTATAAGGTCGATCCCTCGGAATAAGATTTATAGTCAATTCCCAGTCCTGCATCGTCCAGGTACCGTCCCGTTGTAGTTAACAGAGAGAGATAATTTCTAGCATAGAGTTTTTTATCATAATCGGGTCGGAACGGTTGACTGGGAACGTTTCGACCGTCCACTGATAACACAAGGTGATTCACGTTGAAATGATGAAACAAGAACGGATTCTCCTTGTAAGATCCATTGAAGGCACTGTTTTTCACTAAACCCAAGATAATTCTCTTGGGAATTTGTCCGATGAAGGCATTGTCGAGGTTTCCCTGAAGACTACCAGCCGGGATGGAAAAGATTTTGCATTCGACACGGGTAATGGGGTACTTGGCAGGTGTAGAGTTCAAAATTCTCGTATGGGCAATTTGAACTGTTGGAATAACATTCACTTTTCGCACATGTAGGGAAGCACTTTCGATGACCACTTTGTAATCGGCTTTTTCATCTGGCGATAGGAGCACAAACTGATTCTTACTTCGAATCAGACGGACTCGAACGTTCACCTTGTTAAGAATCAGTTTGTTCTGTCTGAAGATATCACCGTGAAGACTACCCTGCAGTTCGACGGTGTTTCCACCACTCACGAGCGAGTGACGTTCTTTGAGTCCTGGATTGCTATTGGCTGCGAGCGGATCGAGGTCGTTGAATTGACCCGCCTTGTCTTCGTACCATCCGGCAACAGATAGCAGAGTCTTCTTACTGTCGAGCCCGTAATTTAAAAAGGATTCGATGTAAGCACGATGGGGGTAGCAATTGTCCGAGGCAGAAACAAGTTTATCACCCAAGTAGACATCGACTTGAGTGAATAGTGAATGAAGTATTAGATTAACTGTGCTGATCTTGTCTCCTTCCCCTATGGGTGTCAAATCACCACCTTTCACTATTTTCAGACGCACACTGAGGAGAGTTTTTGATAAGTCCAAATATTCCTCGCCAGCACCGGCGATCACGAATTCAATGGGTCCCGTTTCGGTGATGGAGGCAATCGGGTGATATTCAACGTCGGCTCCATTCTGAATAACGACTTGTGTTGGAGGGAGAGTGAAAAGATCTAATTCGTTTTTAAAACTCTCCTCAGACTTGCAATGAATTAATTGTCCCTCACCAGCCATTTCTTTTTTCAGGAATCAAAAATGTCCTTTGGAGATTGTCCTCGCTGCTGTTTTTTTGAATTTTTCCTTTTTATTTTTTTGGATGTAGTCTTCTTTTTCTGCTTTCTTTTGGCTGTGGTGGTGCTGGTACGAGAACGCTGCCGACGCACTTTTACCGTTGTTTTCCTTCTTTTTCTCCCTGCATCAACGACCGTCCTTGACAATGACCTGTCACCGGATTGGTCGGTGAATGCACTGAGCCACTTGCGCCTGCCATACAACCTACCAAGTCCAGCTCCACTTCCTGTTTGGCCGGAAGTTACGTCTTTCAATGTCTGCTGAAGCTGTTTTTTGGTGGCGTTTTGAAACGTTTCACCCTGTTCAACGTCATCCAGAATGCGATTACCACTTCTTAGGGCGTAACGACCTGCCGAGTAGGCGAACTTTTTTAACACTGGTTTTGCCCAACGAAATAATGATTTAAACACACTGCCGATTCCACCCCCTCTTTGATAACGAACACCACTGTAGAACGGCACACTGTTGGTGTATTCCGATCCACCAATTTGATTTGCATAGTAGCAAATACAAGAGCGGGGGTTGTATCGTATCGAATGCATCTCTTTCCGGAACACAAATGAGTCACACTTTTTTCTTTTATTAACTGCACTAGGGTAGGGGAGGTGTGTGTGTGGGGGGGGGGATTGGGGGTAGGGTTGGAGTTTTTTTTCACCAATCAAAATGTTTTCTTGGCTTTACTTCTTACTGTCGTATTTTACGAAAATGCAGGGTTAATGTAGTTCTTCCCCTCTGGAAAGCCACGGGAAGGCCAATGTCATTTCTCAAATATATTGTAATTGTATCGAATGAATGACGCAATAGGGGTCTATAAAACAAATTGGTATAGGACTCTGTTATCAAGTCACCATCTTTGCCACGAATTTGCACCGTACGTAAAAGGGGGGCCATTACATCGCCAACAATTGAATTGTCAATCAGATCTGAATATATATAAATGGAATAAAAACCCCCGTTCAAGTCAATGACCGAGCCAGCCTCTATGGTTTGAAGGAATTCTGTCTGGCCGAGAAAACCTAACAGTTCAGATAATTCGCGAGTTAAAATTACTTTAAAATAACCTGTTATTTCAAGAGTGATTCTATGAGTGATATTATTGTAGGTGAATTGAACCGGTGTTCTTTCCTCCTCGTAACGAAAACGATCCTTAATACGAGCTGACATTAACTGAGTTAGGTGTGCTGCATTCGAATAATAACCCTGAGGAATTTTGAATTCATTAATGACCGAAGAACTTGCTTCTTTTAATTCAAAGTCGAAAAAAAAGGGGGCTTTCGAAAGATCTATATCTGTAAAGATAGGTGTGTCTTTGGCTGTTGTGCTTTCTTTAAATACAACCAATGTTTGCTTTGAATTTTCCTCATCCGACACTCGTAAAAGATCAGGCTGAGTAAAACCTAACAACTGAGCCAGAGGTAGACACATTCGAATTTCTGCTCCGCGCGGTAGGGAAACGATAACACGATTGAAAACTAGCAAAAACATTACCTCGTTGGAAAGTTTTTCTATGGGATACTCTTGAATACTGGCTGTAATTTTACGAATGAATTTGTCAGCGCTTTTAAACTGTGGTTTTAATGGAATGGTAACGCGGAAAGAGGGATAACTTATAACTCGAAACACGCCATCATTACCGCTTATGTTGTACCAACTATGCTGATAGCTAACCTCGGCCAGGGCACATTCGTAGGGCTCTTTTAATTCAAATCTTTTTGGTAGTTTGGTTGTGAAAGTGGAAATTGTGTTTTTCGGAAAAAAGGATGTGCTTGAATTGCTCGGGAGCGTCAGATAAAATTCATCCATTTTTTTTCGCTGTTTAGGTACTGGAAATATGCTGTAAATTCCCAATTTTAACCCAGCTATCGAAAGCGGGACTGTATCCCTGCCAGCGAACTAAATATTCCCTCTTATTTCCTCGTCCTCTTTCCTTAAGAATTTTCTCAATGGGATAGAAACTATCTTCGCCTTTTTCAATAGATTGTAATTCCCAAGGGTAAAAAGTTCCACGTATTGGCTCACCCGAGCCGTCTTTCAAACGATACACTTGAGGGCTTCTCTTTGATACAATCTCTGAAATTGTAAAAATTTCAGGAGTCCACAAACCCTCGAACGCCTTTTGGAATGATCGTCGTGCCGAACTAATACGTACCTGTTGACCTGTCTTAAATGACACGCCTGGCGGTCGTCGTCGTGACGTATTCGGAGTTTTTCCGTAGAGGCGCTGCCATACAAGATGTTGGTTCGAACCGGTTACATCGTTTGGGGCCATACCAATACTCGAATGAAAACTGTTATTATAGGCATCCACCAAATCTTTTAAAGCATCAACATAGCGAAAAGAGCCAGTAAAATGAAAATATTTGAAAAGTTTTGACCGAAACGTTCTCACAAATCTTTCAGCAACTGAAGCTTTAACAACTGGATCCTGTGATGTAAAAAAGTGAACATTATGTTCTTTTAGAAATGTCTGAAAGGTTTTGTTGACAAATTCACGCCCTTTATCGGTTTGTAAACGATCAGGCGGGTCAACGTCCTCCGTCTTAAAAAGATGCTCAAAGGCTTTGGTTATACTAACTCCTGTTTTGTTTTTCAACGGCACTACAAAAGCACGTTTCGATAGAATGTCTATGACGACGAGTAAAAATCGAAAACCGTCATTAAATTTTGCCTGTTTCTGCATATCAATAAGATCTGCCTGCCACTGTTCGTTCATAACGGACACTTTCGTTTTCCCTCGTGGGAAATTTTTTCTAGCCGGTTTAAAAAGAGTATAGTTATCATGTCTTTTCAACCACTGTTTAACTTGAATCAGAGTAACGGATTTATTTCGCTGTTTGGCAGCCCTGTATAATTTTTGTACTCCGTCAAAAGATGCTGGGTGTTTTGGATCGAAATAAATCGATCTCAATAATTTTTCCACAGCTGCGGATAAGACTGCCATTTTCCCTGTCCTGACTGTACGCGTATTTTTGAATTTCCGTTTTTCTTTTTGGCTGCGGGAACTTGTAAATTTGAAATAATTTTCCACTGTTTATTGTTTGGGACGTCTTCTTTTGATAATGGAATAGAAGTTAAAAGATTACGGAATTGAATCCAGCCAGTTGGCGTTCTTTTGCTCTGCCGCACCAAATGATTCATTAAATCAAAAATACTACTTTGAGAAATGTTTTCACCTCGAATCATCAATTCTCCCGTTTTAGAATTCCATCCCGCATAGGGCACCGCTTTAAAACGTTCCAACAATTTTTTTGCAAAAGGCTGATAAGATGTGGGCATGCGAGTCAAAACCGCATCTTCCCAACTAACCCCTGACGGAGTTTGAATTTCTTTTTTTTCCTGTGACGCGTCGTTTTTCACGTCGGCACTGTCTGATGCAGCAATATTTTCGGTCATTGACTGTAAAACAGGATCGTACCGTCTGCTCTTGTTCTGATTATAAAATGTTTGAAAACGCTGCTGTATATTATTAACTAATTTAATTTTTAAATCATTCGGTAAGGTGCTATCGTTTAAAAGATGATCAAGTTCTTTTTCCAAAGAGGATAGTTTCTGTATAATATTTTGAGACGGGTCGTATTTTTGTGTGGACCCCTACAACATTTGTGAGGCGAGTTCTTCTGGTAAAACAACAAATTTCCTACCGTGTTCCATTCCTTCATCGGTTGCTACCGAGCATACCACCGAATAGTCCTGCCAGAGCGGGAATAATGAAGGGTAAAAGTCCCGAGCCTCTCTGTACGAGAATTGACTTTTTTTTGTGAATGGGTAATTTTGATGTGCCAATCAACCTAAGTGTTTTCTTGTGACAAGATAGTTTTCGTTTTTGATAGGGAGTCACAGGAACGTTCCCACGCAAAACATTACCCACACATTCGGATAAACAACGAATAAAGTCGGGATTACCTTCTTTGATAACTGCTCTAATTTGGCGAGGTGAAAATTGGGGAATTGCCTGTAAAATGCGTCCGTATTTCAGAAGTCTATGAGGAGCCCGCTTCGAAGGTGCCATCTCTCTGACTGCTCATTTCCATATCCCATTCCAAAAATTTTTTCTCTCGCCTCGAACGGTTTCATTTTTTTTCGTTAATAATATTCCTAACGATTTCAAATGCTATTTTCTGATTGGTCGATAAATACCCAATGACTCGTCAGGAAATATTCCAGTGCGGAAGCGCACCCCCTCCATAGTGTTGGGTTTCAAATCCAATAACAAATAGGAATAGGGTTCCTGTGTTGCATCTCGGTAGGCCTCCACAAGAAATTTTTCATTTTTCGGAAATAATTGTCTGGCAAAGAACATTATCTGAGATAAATCCCTTACGTTTTTAAAGAGGACAAAATAGTGAGTGTTTAAGCTGATTGTGCGATGGGCACCACCTTTATGAAATAAGTTTTGAACCATGTAAATAACGCTACAATTTTTGTGATGGCTGTATTTAGTAAATAAAGGTTCAAGCGCATTATTGTCTACACCCATCAAATCATCAATAATCACTAATTTTGGAGTGACCGAATCAAACTTTTTCACGTCAGGTACACCCTCTTGAAATTTAACCATCCCAGTAAATTCACTGAACCATGGCTGATGCACACCGTAATGCCAATAAATCTCCGTTGGAGGTTGATCAATCATATCCTCTTTATACTTTAGAAACTTTTTTGAAAACTCGGTCTTACCAGTTCCACTAGCCCCGCTCAAGATACAATTGAACGGGTGTTTAAATTTGAATTCCCTGCTATGAATAAATTCATATTCAGACATTGTAAATGTATCTTTTTTTTTGTTTCGATAGGATCAAAAAAATAATACGTTGAGGGATGGAAAAAAGTCCGTCCTAACCTGTGCAGGTGTCGGTATTGTTTTGGCGAAAATGCATGTCACGACATGCAAAAAACAGGAAATACATGTCGTGACATGCAAAACATGAAGAAAGACATGATGCAACATGCAAAAAAAGTTGAGGATCTTTGTTTTTTTTTTCCTCTTCACAAGTTTGCAATATTGCCAACATCCAGACCCCGGACAAACGGACAACCAGGGAAATATTTACAATGTTCAGACATCGGGGAATCATGGCGTTCCCAACTGCCTATAATACCCCTACAAAACACACACTGCACTCTATCATTACATTGAATAGAAACAAAACCTGCTTTTGCTAAATCTTTTGCCGAGATAAAAGATACAGGCCAGTTGTGAAAAGTGCTCAATCTTACCGATTCCATTTTTAGGGACTGGAATGTATACAACATTTCGTTGTTGTTGAACAGAACGGTTGGTCGTCTTTTCCTGATCTCCACACTCAATAACCATAGGGGAGGGTTTGATATTGTCCAGGAACAATCACTCGCTTATCAAAGACAGCTCGGTACATCTTGATCTCATCCTGAGAAACGATTTTCCGTTTTTTCGTTCTTCGAATTTTTCCTCGTGTAAAGATAGGAACTTTGGTCAATGTGTCTGCATTGTCATTATTATTATTATCATTATTCTGAATCAGTTCATCGACCATGAACTTGAGCAAATCCAAATTTATTTTTTCACGAGTTTCATAATTTAAAGAGAAACCACGAATTTTTAACACAATTTGTGATGCTTTGTCTAAACTCTTTGAGGAAACACGATAGCCGTAATTTTTTGCTCCGGCGGTGCAAAACATGTCTATCATAAATCCATGTCCGTACTCTTTATCCACCTCATTAGTAAGATTTCCAAGAAAATTTCCAATTGGTACATTGGATAAAACAGATGATTGTTTCTTGACAACAGCAAAAATGCTATCGGTATCACAGTAAAGAACTGATGTGCCGAATTTTTCCATTTCACGATAGAGTCTAATTCTCGCTTGAGCTGTAATAAACGCGCTAATAACAACGTTTGTGTGACTTCCTATCAAAAGATCTTCAATTTGTTCAGTATTTTCGACCCATTCCAATTGTGCAATTCGATCGTGAAAAAAAGTGACATTTTTAACAATTTTCGTGTCACTGAAAACATAGCCAAAATACGTTTCTGGTTTTTCTATATAGTCTGTTTTACTCTTCGTAACTCGCTGTGCAAATTTCCCATAAATCGAATTCAGACAAATCTTTGCAATGGTTCTTAATGGATGATTTTTCTGAATTCGGTCAGGATCCAAAGTTATCCCCTCATTTCGGGCATATTCGGCGATGTACGACTTCTTTTGATCCTCTGTCTGACAATAGGAGGGGTAGCCATCGCTTTCCTGCTTGATTTTAAGAAAAGTATTTACGTATTCTGTAAACAGGCCTCCCTGTCCCGTTTCGGGGTCGAGCTGCGTTGTTTTTGAAAAATTCCAAACTTGAAATATTTTTTTGATCTTGTAACCTTTTTCCAAAGCAAGTTGGAGTTCAAAAGTGACCCAGGCACCGGTTAAGATCCGCTCCTGATCATTGTGCTCGCACTTTGTAGAAGATTTCAACTCAACACATTTTTTACACAGCGGAAAGTATAGTTTTTTGCTGTAACGGTAGGGTAACACCGGAATATAAAGACCTCTCGGAGGGAGAATGCTGCATTGTACTATTCCACAAAAGTTGGAAATATCAGTTGAATCAAATTCTGTTAAGATTTCGGGATAGCCTAAAGGGTAAATATCCTTTTTCAATACCAATGGATATAATGAAATGAAGTCTATATAAATAATTTCCTCGTCCGGTTCTATCTCGTGGAAGAGTTTAAAACCCTCAACCCTTCCGCCAAAGTAACTTTGATCTGGTGTGAGAGGAGGCATTATGCATAACTCCTTTACAAACTCACTCAATTCCACGTCTGTCTTTAATCTAGTACGAAAATCACATTCCCACATTTCTACCACTGTGTAGCCACAGGATTGCAATCTCTGGACATTTTCAAGTGTTAAATCAAATATCTCCTGAATCGTCATACCACGATGGGGGTGGACCATAAGTCTATTTCTGTAACATTTTTCACAACCGTGCACCCAACATCCCTGAAATTGAAAAACAGTTCTGGACTTTTCCGAAAAACCGTCGACGTAAAGACGACATTCAGGGATGAATTTTTCACCTCGATTTAAAGCATGTTGAATGAATTCATTGCGTTGGCGTGATTCAAACTCTAGCCACTCGATGCTTATCTTACTATAGCGTTTGGCATTTTTGTAAAACCCGTTATGAGGGATGAGTGCAATTGTTTCTGGTTTTAAAAATTTCGCCCGAAAAACACGATTGCAAACACTTGCTATTGTAATCCCCGTTTGAAACGGACAGCTACCTATGATTGAAGTAAAAACTTCGCGAAATTTCAAAGCCACCGCACTCAGGATCTCTACATCCATAATGCAATAGTCGAGTATTTCTTTTTGAAAATCGAATATTTCATCTTTTTGTCCATTGTACCATCGGATGAGCGCGTCACGCTCCTGAGGCATCATGCTGCCGACATCATAATATTCCAAAGAGGGATAGGATCCTCGATAATTCCAATTTTCGGCTCGATTGAATCGGTAGGGAAAATAGCCTTTTAATAGTCGACTGGTATCCAAACCAAATGCCTTGGGTAATTTTTTTAGAGCCATCGGGATAAAGGCGAACAAGTCGAGAAATCGAATATTTTTCCATTGAAGAAAGAGCAGTTTGTTTCCATTATAAATAACTTTTTTAGGTTTTTGATTACATTTCAACATGTATTGAATGATGAAATAAGAATCATAGCCACTGGCATTATGAGCTATGGCGGAGACATGTTCATATTCAAAGGTTTCAAAAAGCCATTCACAAAAATCTCTACATGCTGTTTCTCCTTTGAAAATCCTCAGCTTTGGAGCGGTGCAGTTTTCACAATCATCTGACGGACTGTCGACACATTTCGTGCAACAGAATTTCACGACGCATAAATTAGGCATGTGTTCGATACATCCATTGCCGAGATCTTTTTCTATGCTACATTCAAAATCATAAAATAACAGGAACTGATTCTCATCGTTTTTTTCGTTACTGGGAAGAGCCACCGGCTGAATATAGCATAAATGGTCGAGAGGAACGATTTGTTTACAGTTGGGGCATCGATAATGTCCACAAAGATGAACGGTTTCCATACTGTTGTCAACAGTAATGCCACACGTTCGACATCGGTGAAATTGGTCGCAAATAAGAATGCCTTTTGCGCTGAAAATATTTTTGTGATTTTTCAAACATTTGGCAGATTTGAAAAATCGATTACAGATCTCACAGCGGACATAGTTCTCGACAGAGCAATAACCCCCCGATTTCTTACAGGCAAAACAAATTTTGGAGCAGGTGTGTGTATCTTTGGTATTATATTTCTTGAAACAAGTTAGACAAAAATAGCCACAGTTATAAAAAGCTGTCAAACTTGTTACAACGGCGAAATGTTCGTTGTAATGAAAAAGAATTAACTTTTTCTCGGCTGATGGACCTACGAAAAACGCCTGATCCCCCATTTCATGAGAAATGATGATAATTTGGTAGGTAGGATTTAAAAACGTTTGAAATTTCTGTATTTCTGGTATCCCGCAGGTGCCCTGAGGGACATCTGCCTGGCGGTGAAGTTCAACAGCCTCCTTCAGTTGAAAAGAATTACTACTTCTGATCCTCCTAAAGTCTGGAGATTTATTAATTTGAGCCCTTGCAACGACTAATGCCCTGGCCAGGCATAATTTATCGGAACGATTTGGAATTTGGATGATACATCTCTTTTTTTTTATCCATTCCTCGACGCGAAGTCTGCTTTTATTTTTTAATCTTCCGCCCTCGGGCGGTGAAACACAGGTTATCTTTACAGATAAGGTACTAGCCCAATCAATTCTTTTTCCTGATTGTGCCAGCATTTCTACAACTTCAAGAATAGATTCAGTTTTAAAATCCTTCTTTGCAGTGAAAGTTAAATAAGCAGCCGACTCGAACTGCTCACTATTTATTTGAATACCAATCATGTCATTAGGAAGACATTCTGCAGTGAGCTGTTGTATTAATAATTCAAAGAGGCGTTCGACAATAAACATTAAATTCAGTTTTCGACCTTCTGCACTCTTTGCTCTTATCTCCTCTAGTGTTGGACAGGAGAGCGCCACTTCATACTGGACGCCTTGCGTTCTGTAGCGCCGAATGTAATGACGAGCAATAACGCGTTTTACATTAATGAAACCTAACAGCCAATTATCAAATTCACTAATTTCATTTGCTGGCAGTGGTCCGGGTGTATTTTCCTCCGAACCACTCATAGATTCGTCCTCAGAGTCGCTTAGAAGTGTATTAATTTCGACACCCCATCTACCTGCAATATCTTCAAAACTTTTATTTGTGTTTAACGGTTCGGGTGCAATTTGTTTCGGATCGATATTCCACCTTTCTGCGATTGATTGAACGGTTGGCGCCGACCCATTATCGGAATCTGGCTCGACTGTTGATGTTCTAGGTATAATTTTGTCTGGATGGAGACGCCATCGGGCCGCAATGTTTTTTATTTCCCTATCTAAGCTAGCTGACATGATGTCGGGTTCAATGTACTTTTATCTGATTCACTTTTTTAAATACTTTACTAAAGAGTTAATCTGATTGACTGATTCATTCATTGACGAGTTTATTTTTTCAAAAAAAGAGGTGTATTGAGGAAAAAAAAACTGAAAAAAATATGATGTGACTTACTCGGGTTTTTTTTGCACTCCTTT
>JAFIDM010000002.1:58735201-58759710 GCA_023159025.1 Thereuonema tuberculata
TGAGGGTTATGAAAGAAAAATTTGGGAAAAAAAAAACAAGATTAGAAATTTTTTTAAAAAATATTTACTATTAAAGAAAAAAATTATCTATAAAATAATTATGAATAACATTTATAATTTGAGAATATTGAGTATATTTAACTGTATTGCCAATGGTCTTAATTTGTATATTTGTAAATGTTCTGTGGAACTTTACGGAATTGTTTTTAAACAAGTTTTGCTTTTTTTTTTTAACTGTCAGCAGTTAATTGTTAAATAAAACAGTATTACCATGAAGTGTATATATTTATCACTTAAATTAATTAATATAATTTATATATAATTACGATTTTCCTTAATTTAAATAAATAAGAAACAGTATAAATATAACAGTTCTTAAACAGCAAATCAGTTTTAAACATCGTTACAGTTAAAATATAACATGGTTATTATTATATATAAGAAAAATAGATATATAATGTCGTATTTTATATCATAAATTCCTCTGTTATAACCAAGAAACAAAATCTGTGCATTTCCACTGAAAATGGAAAACTATCACACAGACCCCCTCAAATGACGACTTGGACTCTTCGCCTACCACATGACATAGGCGTGGCTAAAGCTCAAGTTATCGTAGACAAGCAGTAACTACACGTTTTTACGAAAGCTATCAATGTATAAAGTATTCTAGATATTTTTATAAATTTATGATAATAAAACACTTATTTCTAGGATTTTTGGATTAGTAAAATTAACATTTTTTATATTGCGTTTAACAAATTTAAGATTATTTTGCAATTGCAATTAGTTTTATTTTATTTTTAATCAATAAATCGACATTTCATCAACAGCTCCAGGTAAACAGTTTTATGCTAATTTTTATGTATTTATTATTTAATTGTTTATGTTAAATTTCAAAATCTTAATCATTCATAGTGAACTTCTAGTGATTTAATAAGAAATTTCGTTAAAAAAATACCTAAATTAAAGTAAATGGTCTTCTTGCTAAAAATTCATTGGAAAACTAATTTGAGGACAAAGCAACCGCTTTTATACAATAATTTGAAGATTTGATTAATCTTTAACAAAAAAACACAAGTATTAATCGATATTCATTAATAAAATGCGAGTATAGTAATCCCGGCAATGTATCCCAGCAAAATCCGGCGATATGGCTGCATATATCATTTGCATAAGATCAGGTGAACGAAGAGTTTAAGAGGTGCTCAAAGGGTTAAAGATGATATTAATTAATATAATTTTTAATTTGCATATCATCGGTTATCAAAGGGCCAAAGGTCCCTTGGTAACAAAAGGGCTAAATGATTGTGTAATATATCAAACTTTAGGAAATCACATGTAGAACAGATTGATGACATTTTAGACCTTCCTTTGCATAGTGTTAAGAAATAAAGGATTGTTGGCGACCAAAGGAAAGGGTTATTGGTGATCAAAGGGTTAAAATGATCGAGTAATATATCAAATGTCATGAAATAACATGTCGAATAGAATGATGATGTTTTTATTCATTAATTTTCATAATTTAAGAAATAATGAGTTATTGGTGTCCAAAGGGTTAAAGGATCGAGTCATATATCATTCTTCCTTAAATAATTTGTAGGATAACTTGGCACTGTTTTTCTAACCTTACTGTACGTGAGGGGAGGAAAATAATTTATTATTGGTTGCTTCTTTATGAACTATCTGAAAATTCTATTTTGTTTTTTCCCCCTTCTTTAATGATTTATATTAAATTTATAGATTAGTGTAATGTTATAATTTTTATAATGTTTTTAGATTTTGAAAATAGTACAGACAGACACAAGAATTTATTTTATTGATTTTTAACATGTTTTTAATAACTTGTCTGTCTTAAAGTGACAATAATTCTCACTTTACCCCCAATAAAACGCAGCTGTCACCCAGATGATGTAACTATCAATAAAAATACTTTTGAACGAATAGCATTCATTCCTTCTTTCGACCAATAAGAAATGTTCAAACCATGTGTGCCAAGCCTGTTTCCGAAATGAATCAATAACAACCATTCTTTCTTTTGACCAATAACAAAAAAGTGGTTGTCATGTCACGTGTATTATTCCTATAAATACCTAATGTTTTGGGCTTCTTACAAATCGAGAAAGATGGCCTCAGTGTTGTATGACATGACTGAACTTAGAAGATTGAAAATGATGGTAAGTTCTGTTTTTCATAAAGTTGTTAAGTAATTCAAACTTTGTAAAAAGATCTATTGTTTATTTTTTCCTTATTTTCGGAAAATAGATTTTTTTTTTCTCTTCTTAAATTCATTTAGGTATTTAAATTTTGTTGTATCGAGCTTTTGTAAACGAAATTGATTAATGGAAAAGTTCTATTATTTATTTTTCTTCTTTTTCGAAAAATTGTAATTTGTTTTTTTCTCTTTCCAAAGTCACTTAAGTATTTAAATTTTGTTGTCGTTGTTTCACAACCTCTTTTTCAAACGAACTAATAGTAATTTTTTTATTTATATTCGACAGAATTTACCCGCATCCTCAGCCATACGTAAAGTGACAAATTCCAAGGCTTTAGGAGAAAATATACTTTTGACACTGAAAGACAACGTTTTTCGTTTGCAAAAACACTATTACTCGAAACAAACTCATAGTTTCGAACCCATACAAGACGGAATTGAATGTAACATCAGTAGAGAAAATGCTAGAATACCGTCAAAACATTAGCGATGCGTATTACCAGGCAGAAAAAAATACGAGAAATAATAAGATGCTGAATTGGCAGCTTTTCAGACGGTAAGCGCACTGCTAATACAATTAATTCAACCAAATATTTACAACACTTTTATTCAGAACACGGACGGGTGTAATTTCATTCAAATGAGAAGGGCCGCCTGGCTAAATTTAATAAACATTTAATAATATCGAATATGCAAATGACATGCCAATATGCAAATTATATGCAAATTGTGTGCCATATCGTCGGATTTTGCTGGGATATATCGCCGGGATTATTACTAATGCGGATGAGGTTTTTTTCCTTTCTCTGTTGTCTTTGCTACAAATTAACCACGCATTTTAACATTGTTTCCAAATTCTGTTAGGCCTATAATGGAAGTTTTCTAAAACTTAAAAAAAATATTTTTCTCAAACGTTTTTTTTTTTCAATGCCAAGGATGTAAGTATGGATTTTGTATTTAAGTTTCTATTTTAAATATTTTCATAATCTTTTCAGTTGGCCTATATTTCTTTTATTCTTCTGTAGTGAAACAACTATACAAATTAATTCTCATAAATATGCAAGATATTTAGTTGCTTAATGTCTGAAAAAGAAGAGATATAATTCAACTACAGAACTAGAAATTTTAAAATTTTTAGATTAAGCAATTTTTCCAATATTTATGTTAAGTAACTACACGTGTTTATGAAAGCTATCAATGTATAAGTATTCTAGATATTTTTATAAATTTATGAAATTTAACACTTAATTCTAGAATTTTTGGATTAGTAAAAGTAACATTTTTTATATTACATTTAACACATTTAAGGTTATTTTGCAATTGTAATTAGTTTTATTTTATTTTTATTCATTAAATCGACATTTCATCAACAGCTTCAGGTAAATAGTTTTATACTAATTTTTATTTTTTTATTATTCAATTGTTTATGTTATTTCAAAATCTGAACATTGATAGTGAACTAATGTTTTCTCATGTTTTAATTTTTTAAGAAGTTTCGTTAAAAAAAAAAATACCTAAATTACAGTAAATGGTTATCTTGCTAAAAATTCAATGGAAAACTAATTTCAGGACAAAGCCACCGGTTTTTACAATAATTTGAAGATTGGATTAATCTTAAACACAAAACACAGGTAGTAATCGATGTTCATAAATAAAATGCGGATGATATGAGATTTTTTTCTTTCCTTTGTTGTCTTTCGTACAAATCTGTCAAAACTACGCATCTTAACATTGCTTCCAATTTGTACTATAATGGAAGTTTTCTGAGAATTAAAAACATAATTAGAGGAACCCTGCCGGAGTAACTGATTTCATGACAGGCTGTATTTCAGCCAATTTTAGATTTTCACGAAATTATAAACTATATATTAAGTGAAAACAAATATGTAAACTTATGTAAATGTTACTGAATTCTAAATGTTATGTATTCTAAATGTTACTGAAAATTAATAGATTGTTCT
The DNA here is from genome assembly GCA_023159025.1 of Thereuonema tuberculata. NCBI lineage: Eukaryota > Metazoa > Arthropoda > Chilopoda > Scutigeromorpha > Scutigeridae > Thereuonema > Thereuonema tuberculata. Next base: position 58,739,378 of record JAFIDM010000002.1, read on the forward strand.
TGTATTTAAGCTCTTATCTCTATAATAATTTGCAGATTTGATTAATTTTTAACAATAAAAAAAGTATTAATCGATATTCAGAAATAAAATGCGGATTCGTATTTTTTTTTCTTTTCCCTTTTATCTGTCAAAAATACGCATCTTAACTTTGTTTCCAATTTAGATGTCTTATAATGGAAGTTTTCTCAGAATTGAATAATAACTTTTCTCAAACGTTTTTTTCAATGCCAAGGACGTAAGTATAAATTTTGTATTTAAGTTTTTATTGTAATTATTTACAGAATCTTTTCAGTTGGCCTATAATTTATTTATTCATTCTGAAGTGAAATTGATGAAAGAAATTTATTCTCATAAATTTGTACATCAAAGATATTCAGTTGCTTAATATCTGAAAAAGAAGAGAAACAATTTAACTAGAGAACTGTAAAATTTTATAATTTTCAGATTAACCATTTTTTTCCAATATTTATGTCAATGAACTGTTCACGTGTTTACGAAAGCTATCAATGTATAAGTATTCTAGATATTTTTAGAAATTTATAAAATTAAAACACTTATTTCTATAATTTTTGGATTAGTAAAATTAACATTTTTTTTTGTATTTCGTTTAACACGTTTAAGGTTATTTTGCAATTGTAATTAGTTTTATTTTATTTTCATTCATTAAATCGACATTTCAACAACAGCTCCAGGTAAACAGTTTTATACAAATTTTTATTTATTTGTTATTTAATTGTTTATGTTAAAATTCAAAATCTGAACAACTGATAGTGAATTTCTAATGTTCTAATAAGAAGTTTCATTAAAAAAAATACATAAATGATAATAAATCGTCACCTTTCTAAAAATTCAATAGAAAAATAAATTGAGAACACAAGCAATCGATTTCTTGATGAAAGTTCGCAATAAATCAGTGTTTCCCAACCTTTTTTGTGCTATGCCCCACCTAAAGTATGCTATGCCCCACCAAATTAGGTATAACTTTGACAACCAAAAAAAAAAAAGAAATTACCTACTTTTTTTAAAAATCACAACCAAAAAAATAAATGGTCCATTTTCGAATTGCCCCCTTGTGGGGCGTGGGCCCCACGTTGGGAAACATGGCAATAAATATTTAATGTTTGGCTATGATCCAAATATAAATTGTCGCATGTAATTAAAAAGTTTGTTGATTATATAAAATAGTTCATTGTCTTGCATAAAAAAAATTGAGTATTTATTTACTTACTGAGTTGACTTCTTCCATATTTCACTCGCACTAAAATTGAGATATATCCATATTTTCTTATCAGTAACACAACCATGTCCATATTCGAATATCTCCATATTGTATCCTTGTATTTCTCTTAATCGCAATATCACAAAAATAACTAATACATCTAACGTAATGTATATTATTATTCCTTCGATGTATTTTTTGATGAATAGAAATATAGAATTGAATACTGCTTGATTTTTATCGTCTTGGCCATATTGTATGACTTCGAAGCACAACATAATTTGTCTGTTTAATATGTATACAATTTTCGCGTAAGCTTTTTAACTATTGGCCTATATGATAATCACACATAGTGTTCCCCAATAATTTATGGGGTGAATGTTGAATAAATATTGGTTTGTTAATTATTAACAAATTTTATCCAACAGAAATACCCTTCATTCAATTCTATGAAATTAGTGAATTGGAGCAAAATAGTTAATACTTTCACAAACTGTAAGAACTTAAACGGGACTAACAAGGAAAGGATTTCATCACTGGAACACGTATTTTAATAAAAATTGGCAAATGCTGAGTGAATATTGGTCAACGGGCATTTAATTTTTTAATTAAATTCAAATATAAAAATAGTAAAAGTATTTGTAACCCTAAGTAAATGGTCGAGTGGCCAAATGAGTGAGAAAGATAACCCAGTGGTTCAGATTCAATTCCAGACACAGGTATAAATTTATTTTTTGAATTTAATTCGATTTTAATTAATTTTGAATAGTGCTTTTATTGCATTTTTATTCATTAGTGAAATGGAAGCAAATAAATCAACACGTTCTCAAGCTGTTAAAACTGAAACGGGACTAAGTTCAGATGTGATTGCTCGTCCTTCGCCCAACTTTAACCCCCAGAAAAAAAAAACCGATACTATCCGATACAGGGAGCTGGGTGGATCATAGGAACTTAACTGAAAGAAAATTCACATTGAAAACAGCACCGAACTCAACTTGGGATTGAAATCTAGACTATCAGCGAACACTGAAGTACATTACCATTTGGCTACTGGGCCTACATGAATAAACATGAATTATTAACTGTAGACTATATTATTTAAAAACGAATATGTAAAACATTTTCTGCATTCTAGTTATTACAGGAAATTAACTGATTGTTCTTGTATTTAAGCTCATTGCTCTAAAATAATTTGCCGAATTCATGACTCTTTTGACAATAAAAACATTTTTAAATCGATTTTTATCTAAAAAATGAGGAAGATTTTTTTTCTTTTCTTTGTTGCTTTTGATAAAAATATCGTCAAAAACACGAATTTTAAGTTTGTTTCCATTTTTTATTATAAAGAAAGTTCCTTTGAATAAATAAATAATAAGTAAATAATAACTTTTCTCCTTTGTTTTCTATTTTTGAATGCTAAGGGCGTAAGTATGAATTTTATATTTCAGTTTTTATTTTAAATATTTAAATAATCTTTTCAATTGAACTATACTTCAAATATTCATTCTGCAGTGAAATTACTGTACGAATGAATTCTCATAAATACGATAACATTTAGTTGTTTAATATATCATGCTTAGTATACTTAGTTGCTTAATATCTGAATAAGAAGAGACAGAATTCAATTAAAGAACTAGAAATTATAAAATTTTCAGATTAAACTATTAATAGTGGAATTATATTAATATATCATATTTTTTCTAATATTATTTTTTTCTAATCGTATTATTAATACGAATAATTCCAAAAACTGTAAATCTAAAAGTATTCTATTTACACGAATTCATGAAAATTTGTAATTGTAATACGATACTTATTTCAAGAAACTTTGGATTACTGATATTAACATTTTTAAATTACGTTTGAGACATTTAAGCTTAACAGACAGCTAACCAACAAGCCACAAAAGAAAACCAAAAAATTTCACATCTGAACTACCAACGCTGGGAGTCTGAAACGGCCGTTACGTCCTCTTAATGGATTCAGCAGCAAGACAAACCCTCGATGATAGGTCAGGTGGTGAAACCAAGTTAGGGATTCCACTCACGCACCCTCCAGTGGTATCACACGAAAATAAAAGCACAAACAAAACATCAAAACACTGAAAAAGCTCCATTTTCTGGCCTGCAAATCAGTCTTGCGCAGAGAAAATTCAAGATAGCAAAGGCTGATGAATCCATTAAGAGGACGAAACGACCGTCTCTGACTCCCACCTACGATAGCTCAGAGGGTAAAGTTTTTTGTTTTTCTTTTGTTCCTTGTTGGCTTGTTGTTTCTTTGATAATCGGCATGTTAAATTTTTATTGTAACATTTCATGTTATTTTGCAATTGTAACTAGTTTGATTTTATTTTTATTCAATAAATCGATATTTCATCAACAGCCCCAGGTAAAAACTTTTATACTAATTTTGATTTATTTATTATTTAATTCCTAAAGTTTAATCTCAATATCTGAATCACTGATAGATAACTGCAAAAGCTTTAATATGAAGTTTAGTTAAGAAAAACAATAAATGACAATAAATGTCATATTCCTAAAATACAATGGAAAACTAATTTGAGAACAAAGCAACCGGCTTCTTGATGACAGCTGGAATGAATATTGAATGTTTCACAAGCCGTGCAAAGATATGGACGTACGAGACGCCACCCGGCGTAGCAAGAGAAGCAGCCATTACCCGCACAGGCCGTACAGTCGACTGGAAGTTCGAGAAGCCATCTGGCTCAGCAGACAGAAGAGACAGATACTCGCCCCTTTGTGCCGAAGACTGATTTAAGGAGAGAGAGATAGCCTGACGCAAGGAAGCAAGCCAAGGTGGAAGAAGGCCCACTTAACAAGCGACCTAGGCCGATCAGAAAGAACTTTAATAAAGCACTTTGGTATTGAGCCTATGCACGTTCACCTATCAGACTAAACGTTATTTATTTGCCACCCTTTTCTCGTAATAAAGATCCCCAAGCTACCTGTCTCTATTGTGCAATAAAGCTATTGACACTGAATATGATAGCAATTTTCACACATAGTATTTACAATAATTTTTATGTGAAATATTGAATAAACATCACTTTGTTAATTATTAACAGTTTTCATGCAACAGAAATATCATTCATTCATGTCAATGGTTGTTGTGAAATGGAAGGAAGTAATTTAATACCTTCGCAAACTGTAAAAACTTAAACGTCAAAAACTTAAGTTGAGGTTGGACGCTCGCCCAACTTTAAGCCCCAGAAAGTAACCCGGTACTGCTTTACAAAGAGCTGGGTGGATCCTAGAAACTGAATGGGAAGAGAATTATATTTGGAAACATCCCCGAGCTCCGCTGGGGATTGAATTCGCAACCATATCTAACAGTCAAGGACATTGTGTATAACATGACTGCATAACATGGGAAACTCCCGAAACTGGGAAAACGTGGCATGATTCAAAGATTAAAATGAGCAAAAGAAAAAAAAAAACCATGACAATTGTCACTTGGATACCGGACCCATAACAACAAACGTTAGTAACTATATATCACGTCAAAACAAATATGTAAAACTGGAAAAAAATATAATGTTCTAGTACTTATGCTCTTCTCTACACAATAATTTCCAGAATTGATTAGTCTTTTAACAATAAAAACAAGTATTAATCGATATTTAAATATAAAATGCGGATGAGTTTTTTTCTTCTTTCTTCTTTTTGATATAAATTATCTGTGAAAATTAGGCATCTAAAGTTTGTTTTCCAAGTAAAGAAGTTACTTCGAATTAAATATTAACTTTTCTCCTTCGTTTTTTTTCAATGCCAAGGACGTAAGTATAAATTTTGTATTTCAGTTTTTATTTTAAATACTTACATAATATTTTCACTTGGCCTGTATTTCATTTATTTATTCTCCAGTGAAATTAATGTACAAATTAATTCTCATAAATACGCATGATATTTAGTTCCTTACAAACTAGAAATTAAGGAGAAATCGATACCATTGATCTTTGAAATTGATGAAATTACATTTCTTTTGCCAAGCATCTGAACATTGTCACTTTCTTAATATATAAAAGCTGTGAATAAGAAATTGTTCAACTAAGAAACTAGAATTTCAATATTATAAAATTTCCAGATTAAATATTTTTTCTAATATTTATGCCAAGTTATTACAAATTTTTTACGAAAGCTGTAAAAGTAAAAGTACTCGAGATCTATTTATAGATTTATGATAATACGCTAGTTATTTTACGAAATTTTCGATTAGTAAAATGAATATTTTTATATTGCGTTTAACACATTTCAGGCTATTCTGCTATTGTAATTAGTTTTTGTTTTTGTTTTTACTAAATAAATCATGATATTTAATTCCTTATAAACTAGAAATTACGATATAATGGAAACCATTTATCTTTAAGACCAAATCCAAACCCCATAAAGTAATCTTGTCCCTCCTTTAAAGCGCTTTCCGAGAATAAAAAATCTCTATCTTCAAAAGAGCTGTTCCCCCCATCTCCTCCCCGTTTCAAACCTTTCGGACCCTGAAAAAGAAAATTCGTTGAATCCCTATCTTCTCGATCTGATAAAGACCATTCATGTGAAACTTCATCTTTCCAACTAAAGCAGATTCGGATATATGCGTACCTTTCAAGAAACTTTTCCTCTGTTTACCCCCCTTAGTCCGGAGCCTGATCTTCGTTGTTCTTAAATTATGAACAATGAATTAAAAAAAAAAGATAACAGGACTATTATTTCTTTCAAAATGATAATAATAAATACAAGAAAATTCAGTATCATAAATAAAGTGAAAAACAGGCAGAAAAAAAAAGGGAAAAAAGGAAATACAAAAACAAACAAAAAATAATTGACAGATTTTAACGAGGGAAACCATATCCCCAAAGGCCAGCGTTTAATTAATGTTCCACAGAAAATCTTCTATTATGAAGACAAAAGTGAGTTAATAAGCCATACTTGAAATTTATACAAGAGTGAAGTGGATGAAATTAGGAGGAGGAGGAGATATGTTTCTGAAATCTTACAATATGTAATTTTTCATAGTTTGGTCCAGATTGGTCAAAGGACATAGTTGTGTACAGCGAACAAAAAAGCAAGCCTTAGAACTTAGATTATTTTTATATTATATAGACATGATATATATATATATAGACTTTTTTATACTACGTTTAACGTATTTAATGTTATTTTGTAATACTAATTAGTCTTATTTTTATTCAATAAATCGACATTTCATTAACAGCCCCAGGTAAACACTTTTATATTAATTTTTATTTATTAATTTTGAATTCTTGTTGGTTAAATTTCGTCATCTAAACCACTGAAATATAAATAATAAATTTGAAGTGCTGTGAAAAGATATGAAAAAGACTTTCAGGTGCTGAATTGTTTTCATTTTCATAAACCCCTGAAAGTTAACTACAAAGATTTTAAATATAAAGTTTCTTTAAAAAAAATACAAAAAATGATAGTACAGTAAAACCCCGCTAATCCGGCATCCGATAATCCGGCATCGGTCTAAGGGTTTTTTTTTACACTGAATAACCCTTCCTGAATGCAGCAAATCCTAAAATGATGCAGAACTCGTAAACTTATGTATTGTCTGTAATGAGTTTTTAAAGAAAAAACATGATTCAAAAAAAAAAAGGCATTAGTTATTATTTCTTACCAGTACAGTAAAGTACCGTATACATATACTTTCCAATGTTGTACGTATTATAAGTATTTAATAAAAATAATGTAGGTACTTAATATATAATGTCTTAGTACTGTACTATATTACTTAATGTAAGAAATAAAGTAACTATACTGTACTGTATATACTGTATTAAAATATAATACTACATAAAAATATATTTTGTTGTTTTGTTTTTAGCATTTTCCATCACTACCGAAATCAGAGAAATCACAATGGAACACGGAAAAATGGCCTGATACCTATTAATAGCCCTTTTGATTCTATTTCAGCGGTTTTTCCGCTATCCTCGCAATAACGACTATTTTTAGACGGCGCTCAGTAATCCGGCATTTTCGGTAATCCGGCACTGCCGAAGTCCCGAACATGCCGGATTAGCGAGTTTCTACTGTAAATGATCATCTTGTTAAAAATATCTGGAAAACTAATTTGATGAACACAGTAACAGGTTTCTTGATGAAAGTTTGCAATGAATATTTAACGTTTGGCTACGATCCAAAAGTATCGCCTATCATCAAAAAGTACGTTGATTATATAAAACAGTTCAATGTCTTGCATAAAAAGTTGAGTTTTTGACTTGCTGAGTTGACTTTTTTTCTTATTTCACTTGCAATAAAATTGAGATATTTAGACATTTTGTTATCGTCAACACAACGATGTCTGATATCTGCATATTGTATCCTTGTATTTATCTCCATTGAACTGACACGTTGTCTTACGAGATTAATAGGATTGACTATTGCAGAGTGCTTTATCCTTGATACTCCGTTGACGTCCGTGACAAAAACAACGATATGCAAGCACAGTAGTTTGTTCAGATATTTGATCCCTAGTGGAATAGTCTGACAGCGTTGGGCCCATGTTTTTACCGTCAAACCTCGGGAAACAAACCTGTCTAAGCCGTGAACCTACTGTTCAAAGGCAATAATAAATAAATTTCAAATAGGAAAAAAAGATATAGAAATGCTTAATATAAATCTTTGAACCTTCCCCTTCCAATCCAGTGCCTAGTGAATCGAAATATTAAAATGAGAATGGATGTTTTAGGAAAAACTTGTTTTATAAGAATAATATTCAAAACACAAAATAATATAATAAGTTCGAATTCTTCCTTTGATGAGATTCCCGAAATACATCAAAGGAAGAATGCGAACTGGATGACTTCAAAAAGTACAAGCTTCAGACATGATAATTGTGATAATGTAATAAGTTTGCAAAAAATATATAAGTAAATTTCTCGGGGTTCTCCCGTTTCCCCTGCACTTCTCCCACCATACTTTCTCAGTCTTTCTCTCCATCTGTCCTTCTTTCCGTGGGTTAGTACAATAGACCTCCGGTCGCAGTGCTTGGCTTCTCTGCCACCCACATTCACTACATTAACATTAACATTAAAGGTTATTAACAATGTCAAAAATACCAATAATGCACCACCAAATAATCTTAATGGATAAAAAAATATTGAAACAAAATCAAATTGAAAAAGATAATATAATAAGTTTAATAAAGCAATTACCAAACGTTGTTGAAATTACTCGTTATAAAAATAATAATAAAATGGTTCTTGTAAGGCAAAGCAAAACACAGATACGAGTAATAAACTCGTATCAAACAGTTAATGTCTCTGTTTACATATGATATTTCTACCAGTGAATTTCTTAACTCCTTTCTTGTCCTTACTAGATGCTCACTTGTGTTTTATTTTATGATTCACGAAGCACTTAATGCAATTCAGTTTATAGTTATTTTTAAAACCGTCGAAAAATCATCTATCGCATCCTCTGCCGCCTTGATAACTGTATTGAACATCTTTAAATCCTAAATTTAACGCATAATTTCTGCCGAATACAGGTGAATTCCGTCGAATACAGGAAAGTTTTGATTTCGGGGAATTAAATTGGCTTTTCGCCTTAAATCGTTCTTTAATCCGATGATTGGTTCAATTATGGTAATAAAACACGCACAAATTGTCGTGTATTTGATAAGAGAAACCAACACTTCCACGATGCGTGCGGTCCTATATTACTATGGTCCGAGGATTTGACCCGGCGATTAGGGGAGGACTCCGTCCGAGATCCCGAAAGCGGCACAACAGATTTATATCGGCGTCTTTCACTCAGTCACTGATTTGACATTTAGCGTGGCGTCTCTTCCGACGACTCTCCGATTCGTTTCATAAGAAATTGGAAATTATTTCTACTTACAAATTCACGTCGTCGAAGCCATCCGCTAACTTTACACGTCCAGCATAGTTCTAAGTAGCGCCATTTTCTAAAGTCCTTTTCCCAAAGGGAAACTAGAACTGTTTTTTCACATGTCTGCTTGCTTCTGTCTCTCTGTTTTCTATGTGCTGTTCCCACCGATCGGTAGTAATTATTCTTTTTTCCCGCCGTTTTGTACAGTTTCACTTTTGCTGTCCATCCAGAACGGTTTCTCCGATCAGGCAGGGCCGTTTCTACCATTAGGCAAGACTAGGCGGCCGCCTAGGGCGGCCGAAGGACGGATTCCGTTTTTTTTTGGTTGTTAAAATAGGATTGTCGTTTTTATTTTTTTTTTGGTTGTTGAATTGAAGATTCTGTTTTGTTTTTTTTTGGTGGGGGCGGCATTTTTCAGTTCTCGCTTAGGGTGGCAGAACACCTAGAAACGGCTCTGCGATCAGGTGATTTTTCCCGCCGAAGAGAGAAAACGAAGGGGTGGTTTTCAAACACTGATCACATGTAATCCCCCTCGTAAGCTTAAATTTACTGAACTCACACAGAAAATAGAATTAAGATAATATAATCAACAAAACATTGAAAAATAAGCAAATTATTATTGATACATAAGTGCATTTAATATACAATCAAAATAAGTTGAAACTTTTCTAAGAGTTCGGATCGTGGCACTAAAGTTTATTTCCCAATTTTTATTTTAAAAGGAAGTTACTTCGAATTAAATATTAATTTTTCTGATTCGCTTTTTTTTTCAATGCCAAGGATGTAAGTATGAACTCAGTTTTTATTTTAAATATTATCTGGTTTATTTTACTTGGTCTATATTTCATTTATTCTTTCTGCAGTGAAATTGCTGTACAATTTCTTATAAATACGTATGATATTTAGTTGCTTACAAACTAGAAATTATGATATAATCGACACGATTCGTGTTTGAAATTGATGAAAACTTATGTTTCTTTTGCCCAGCATGTTTATCACGTTCTTAATATATAAAACTGTGAATAAGAAAATAATTCAACTAAAGAAATAGCATTTAATCATTATAAAATTTCCAGACTAAACATTTTTTCCAAAATTTATGTAATTATGTAATTACAAATGTTTATGAAAAATATAAATCTAAAAGTATTCTAGATATTTTTATAAATTATTGATAATATGATAGTTATTTTAAGATTACTTTGGATTAATAAAATTCACTTTTTAATATTACGTTTAACACGTTTAAGGTTATTTTGTATTTCTAATTTGTCTTATTTTATTTTTATTCAATTAACTGACATTTCATCAACAGGTCAAGGTAAACACTTTAATTCTATTTTTTTTTAATTATTATTCAATTCTTGATGTTAAATTTCAACATCTGAACTACTGATTCAAAAGTTTTAATATGAAGTTTTGTTAAAAAATTACATACATGTAAGCAAATGGTCATATTGCTAAAGATCTACGGAAAACTAATTTGAGAACCGGTTTCTTGATGAAAGTCTGAAATGAATATCTAATGTTTGACTGTGATCCAATAATAAAGAATCGCATATCATCAAAAAGTTCGTTGATTATATAAAACAGTTCAATTTCTTGTCTGAAAAGTTGAGTCTTTACTTAGTGAGTTGACTTTTTCCATATTTCACTAGCACTTCAATTGAGATATTTACATATTTTCTTATCGGTTATACAACGATGTCCACATTCTAATATCTCCAAATTGTATCCTTTTATTTATCTCCGTTGCTATATCACAAAAAAAAATAATACATCTGCTGCAATATATATCATTCTTACTTCGATGTCTTATATGATGAATAGAGAAATACAGTATTGGAAGAAGAAAACAAATTACAAATACGGAATGATTTTATACTTGGTACGATTTTATACTCTTCGGTATATGGTATGATTTTATACTCTTCGCTACATTGTATGACTTTAAAAACACTTTAGACTTTTTTTTCTGTATGGTCTCCGCAGATATTTTTCAACAGCTGACCTTTATGATAATCACACACAGTGTTTATAATTTATGGGGTGAAATGTAAAATAAATATCACTAATTTTTAACAAATTACTAACAAATTTCCTTTAACTGAAATACCATTTATTCATTTCTATGAGATTGGTGATTGGAAGCAAATAAATTAACCCTTTCAGAAACTGTAAAAACTTAAACGGGAATAAGTTGAGGTCGGATTGTCTACCTGACACTCGCCCAAAAATTAACCCGATAGAGTAGAACCCCTCTAATCCGTCACCTTTGAGACTGGGGGTATGGTCGGAACGCAAAAAGGTCGGATTATCAGAAAATACGAATTTACTGCATTGTCAAGCAGTTCAAGTTTAGGCTTTTTCAATGTTTTGCGATTCTTAAGAGCGTTTTCACCATCTACCCTCACTGTAAATGCAAGTAAACAACACAATGGCGCGACGGGTGGTTAGTCACCGACGAGTCGGGACAAGTTCGGCCGGCTCGTGCACGTCGGATCAACCGGAGTGGCGGACCAGCCGAGGGCGGACGAGAGGGGTTCTACTGTACTATTTTACAGAGAGCTTTGTGGTTCCTAGGAAGTGAATTGGATGAGAATTCAGCATCAAAAATTGCGCGAACTCATACGTGAATTGAATTCGATACCATCAGCCAACAGCGAAGTTCATTTGCACTTGACTACCGGCCCACATGAATAAAATTATTAACAGCATTTTCCTTGAAAACAAATATGTAGAATTGTTACTGTACACTAGGTGTTACTGAAAATTAATAGTTTAAATATTTCAGGGTGACACAAAGGTTGCGCAGATTTAAGGATGAAGGGATATAGCAAATAAAGGATACAAAACGCATAGTTTCCATAAATAAAGATATTTATAATAATTAGATAAGTGTTTTTATGGTCACCTCGTAAGGATGAGCGAATCTCGATTGACTAAGAAGATCTTCAACTATATCACCAACTTAAAGTCGACGACTAAATGGGTTGAGGAAACTAGAAGAGACATGGAACAAGTTGGGATTAATTCAGAAGAGATCTGGAACAGAAAAGTGTTTAGAATGAGAGTTAATGGATTCAGGGGGTTCCAGGATAAACAAACTACGAGAACCAAAGTAATCTGGTCAGATGATAGAAGGCGGAAGCAGAGTGAGAGAATGAAGAAATACTGGGGGGGAGAGGAAAAGACTATTCATCTAGTCAATTGTTTCCCGCGATCCATAGTAGGCCAAACTCGTTTTGTAAAGTTTCACTTTTGCTGTCCATTCAGAACGGTTTCTCCGAACATGTGATTTTTCTCCGAAGGCGTTGTTTTTACACACTGATCACATGTAATCTCCCTAATAAGCTTAAATTTACTGAACTCACACAGAAAAATAGAAAGTAAGATAATATAATCAATAAAAATTGAAAAATAAGCAAAGTATCTTATATTATAAAAGCGTTATTCTGTCATAAGACTTTACGTTTTTCCAATTTTGTGACCAAACTATAAGAGTTAGATTGGTCATGTAAATGGACAAAATGTAGATCTTTTTAAGACAAACAAAATGCTACAAAAATCTTTCGAAAAAGTTTTTGGTTTCCAAGATGGCGCCTTTTAAAGGGTCAAATTTTGACTTTTTCTCAATTTAAACGAAAAGCATAAAAGATGGAAGAGAACATTATATTGAGAAAATTTTGGTATTTGAAAGTTCTATCGAACGATGCATCATTTATTCACAAACGCTTCAGCGTTTGCTAGATACATAAAAAAAAAAAAAAAGTTAAAGTATCCCACTTACAGGCCTACAAAGGCCTATGGGGTGGCTGGAGGATAGGCTCCAGCATTCACGACCTAACGGGACGAATTGAGGTCGGGGGTCAGCCCGACGCCCGCCCGCCTTTAACTCCCGGGAAAGAAACCCGGTACCCATTCTGGAGAGGGCTGGGTAGACCCTAGGGCCCGTTTGGAGGAGAAGGGAGCATGGAAAAATTCCCGCACTCCGCCGAGGCCGGGAACCGAACCCGCCACCTCCAACCCGCAGCCAAGCGCCCTAACGCACTCGGCTACCTGGTCCAGTGATACAAGCAAGATACATGCAAGATGTGAATTTTCGGTGTGTGACGCCGACCTGGAATACATCCGAGTTATTCGGAGAAGCCACAACGGGCTGGGAAGTTATATATTCTCCGACGATCGCAACATTAATTTGCTAAATAAATAAAGTTTGTTTTTTGCATGCTATATATGCAAGGGTTCCGGAGCGAAGCGACGGTACCCGGCTATTATTATTATATATTATAAAAACGTATATTATAAAAACGCTATTCTGTCTGTCATTCTATAAGCAAAATGTTAAATTACAAATTACTAAAATGTTACTAAAATAGAGAATCTATTCATAAAAAATGAAAATATATTAAACAACTGTCTAACTATACTGATTGGCGACGTAAATATAGATATGTTCAAAATGAATAAAAACAATGCAGTACAGAAATACGTAAAACTTATGTGCAATAATGGTTTCAAAAATCGTCTTTACGCAACGACAAGAAACAACTGTACAATTCATGGAAATACGAAAACAAATATAGATCATATTTTCATAAATAAACATGATATCAAAACACCAGGAATAATATGTAAAGAACGAATCGGATAAGAGTTGAAAATGAGAAAATAACAGATCCAAATACAATCTATAAAGAACTAATCAATGATGTTAACAAAACAAAATTCATGAAAATCTATATACAATATATAAAAAGAAAAGTCCTGACTCACTCATTGACTGACTCATCAACGCCCACCCCAAACCCTTGGACCTAGAAAGCTGAAATTTTGCACAGAGGTTTCCTTTATGATGTAGACAACGAATAAGGCCGGATTTTTCGAAATTCTTACGTGATAGGGAATAATCTGGCAAACTGACGATGAAGTGTATGGCGGCAACCCCAGGTGTGTGGCGCCAACCCGCAATATACCTGAGTTAAGTGAAGAAGGCCACAATGGGCTGGGAAGTCGTATATTCTCCGATCTCAATATTAATTTGTTAAATAAATAAAGTTGTTTTTTTTAATGCTATGATGCAAGGGTTCCGGAGCGAAGCGACGGTTTCCCGGCTAGTTAATAAATAGATACATTTAATATACATATAATCAAAATAAATTGATACTTTTCTAGGAGACTTAAGATCAGATCGTACCACTGACCATTTCTGTCAAGTGAAATCAAAAAAACAAAACAAAAAATACATTTGCTGCAATATATATTATTTTCACATCGATATCTTATATGATGAATAGAAACACAGTATTGGAAGAAGTATTATCTATGAAAATACGGATTGATTTTAATTCTCTTCGACATATTATATGGCAGTGTTCACAATGACTTATGACATGAAATATTGAATAAATATCACTTTGTTATATATTATCACATTTCAATCAACATAAATATCTTAAAACTTTTTTTTTTGTATCCTAGATGTTACTGGAAATTAATAGATTGTTCTTGTCTTTAAGTTCTTTCCTCTACAAATATTTGCAGAATTCATAACTGTTTAACAATAAAATTAAAAAAAAAGATATTTAAATAATAAATGAGGATAAGTTTTTTTCCTCTTTGTTGTTTTTGATATAAAATATTCGTCAAAAATACGCCTGTAAAGTATGTTTTCCAATGTTTATTATAAAAGAAGTTATATATTCGAATTATATATTAACTTTTCGTCGTTTTTTTTTTTTTTCTTCTTTTCAATAAAAAGGAAGTAAGTATGAACTTTGTATTTTTAGTTTTTATTTTAAATATTTATATAAATTTTTTAATTAGTCTATATTTTATTAATTCATTCTGCCGTGAAATTGCATTACAAATTATTCCTCATAAATACGAATGATATTTAGTTCTACAAACTAGAAATTATGATTTAATCGACACCATTCATCTTTGAAATTGATAAAAACTTATGTTTCTTTTGCTCAGCATCTTTATCACTTTCTTAATATATAAAATTGTAAATAACAACATAATTCAACTATAGAAATAGAATTTAGTAATTATAAAATTTCCAGACTAAACATTTTTTCCAAAATTTATGTAATTAGGTAATTACAAATGTTTATGAAAAAGTAGTCTACATATTTTTATAAATTATTGAGAACACTATAGTTATTTTACAAATATTTTGGATTAATAAAATTCACATTTTAATATTACGTTTAACACCGTTAAGGTTATTTTCCTACTGTACAGTAATTTTTCTTATTTTATTTTTATTCAATTAATTGGCATTTCATCAACAGGCCCAGGTAAACACCTTTATACTAATTTTTTTTTACTTATTATTTAATTCTTGATGTTAAATTTGAACATCTGATCTACTGATAGTTAACTTCGAAGGTTTTAATATCACGTTTTGTTAAAAATTTTACACAAATATTATTTGGTCATATTGCTAAACATCGATGGAAAACTAATTTGAGATCACAGCAACCGGTTCTTTGATGAAAGTCGGAAAGGAAAGGATCGCATATCATCAAAAAGTTGTGGAGTAAAATGGCTTTAGGGATCGTCTCTCCGGGAAGCCAACGCCATTTGTTTCCCAATTTTTATTCTAAACTAAGTTACTTCGAATTAAATATTAACTTTTCTAATTCGTTTTTTTTTTCAATGCCAAGGATGTAAGTATGAACCTTTTATTTGTTTTTATTTTAAATAATTACATATTTTTTTTTACTTGGTGTCTATTTCATTTATTGATTCTGCATTGAAATTGCTGTGCACATTATTCCTCATAATTACCCATGATATTTAGTTGCTTACAAACCAGAACCTATGGTTTAATCGACATTATTCATCTATGAAATTGATGAAAACTTATGTTTCTTTTCCAGCATATTTATCAGTTTCATAATATATAAAATAGTGAATAAGAAGATATAAAATTCAACTAGAGAAATTGAATTTCATCATTATATAATTTCCAGACTTAACATTTTTTCCAAAATTTATGTAATTAGATAATTACAAATGTTTATGTAAATCTAAAAGTATTCTAGATACATTAATAAATTATTGATAACACAATAGTTATTTTAAGAATATTTTGGATTAATAAAATTCACATTTTAATATTACGTTTAACACGTTTAAGATTATTTTCCTATTGTAATTATTTTTATTTTCTTTTTATTCAATTAATTGGCATTTCATCAATAGGTGCAGGTAAACATTTGTATATTTTTTTTTTTCATTTACTAATTATTTAATTCTTGATTTACATTTGAACATCTGAACTAATGACAGTTAACTTCAAAAGTTTTAATATGAAGTATTATTAAAAAATTACAAAAATGTTAGTAATATGACAATTTGGTCATATTGCTAAAAGAATATGAAAAACTAATTTGAGATCATAGCAACCGGTTCTTTGATAAAAGTCGGTAATGAATATTTAATGTTTGACTATGATCCAATAATAAAGGATCGCATATCATCAAAAAGTTGTGCAGTAAAATGGCTACCGGTATGTCCTTTCGGGGAAGCCAACGCCATTGAAATAGAAACCAAAACAGTTAAGAGAGACAACGGGCTACAACTCAGCAGCACGTGGCTTGCAGCCATCGCTCTTCGCTACCAATCACGCGCAGCTTTCCGTGCCAAAAACCCTCCACCTGAAAGCGGGAACCGAACAGAGATCGGCGCTCAAGCGGTTCAAAAAGCCCACGGTGATCTCGCTTCTTATCCCCTGAAGATGGACGCAATGACGGCGTCTGAAAGCTTGGACCATTCCAAAATACTTACTTGGCTGAAAACCCGAGAAGAATTTTTAATCATTCATTCATTTCAATGAAATTAGCGAAATGGAAGCAAAGAAATTACTATATTAGCAATCTGTAAAAACCTAAAAGAGATAAATTTGAGATCGGTTTGTCGACGCTCGCTGAACTTCAACCACTTGAAAACTAACGAATAATAATTATTATTTTAAAGAGAGAAGGGTGGATCCTAGGTACTGAATGGGGAGAAAATTCAGCATGGAAACATTCTCGAACTACGGTAGGGATTGAATTCGGTATCACCAACATAAAATCAAGTAGGCCTACATGAAAACTTGGCAACCACGCCCACGTGAATAAACACTATTATAGTCCGTTCATTATATTTGTGAAGAAACGTGATCGCAGTTAACCAATCATTATCATTTCCTTTCTTCACTAGAAAGTCCGTTGGTCGCATTTGGAATATCGTTTAAGTTGTTTGCGGTGTTTACATCCTATTTGTCCTCAACCTAGAATGTTTCATTAATTTTGTTGATTTTTAAAAATATTTTTCTTTTTTCATTTATCTTCGATTTCAAAAAAAAGTTCGTTTTTAGTCGTCCATTTCTGCTATCGATTCCGGCTGCTCCTTTTTCTTGCCTGGCGTTTCAAAAAATGGGCTAGGCTTAGTGGTAAGCGAGGCTGCGGTTTTCTTAACAATATTGACAACTGAACGAGATGAAATATCTGCTGCTTCAGTCGTTTTAAAATACAAATAGACGACTTAAAATAAAAAATAACATTCCAAATCATTCCTCTCGACTGATCCATTTACGTTTTGTGTTCAGCAACTGCCATGTTCAAAACGAAAGTGCAGGGAATAAGTGATGATCAATCGTTCACCATATTTGGAGTTATTTTCAAAAATGTAATAAACGGACTTTAACAATATATTATATGAAAACAAATATGGGAAACTTTAGCTCTATTCAAGATGTTCCTGGAAATTAATAAATTGTTCCTGTATTGAAGCTCTTTTCTCTACAATAATTTGCAAAATTGCTACTCTTAACAAGTATAAATCGAAATTGAGATATAAAATTTTAATGAGTTTTTTTTTTTTGTACAAAATATCCTCAAAAACAAGGCTGTAAAGTTTTTTTCCCAAGTTTTATTTCAAAGGAAGTTACTTCGTTTTAAATATTAATTTTTCTGATTCGTTTTTTTTCAATGCCAAGGATGTAAGTATGAACTTTGTATTTCAGTTTTTATTTAAAATATTATATATATATATTTTACTTGGTCTATATTTCATTTATTCTTTCTGCTGTGAAATTGCAAATTACAAATTCTCATAAATACGTATGATAGTTAGTTGCTTACAAACTAGAAATTATGATTTAATCGACACCATTCATCTTGAAATTAATGAAAACTTATGTTTCTTTTGCCCAGCATCTTTATCACTTTCTTAATATATAAAATTGTGAATAATAAGATAATTCAACTAAAGAAATAGAATTTAGTCATTGTAAAATTTCCAGACTAAACATTTTTTCCAAAATTTATGTAATTAGGTAATTATTAATGTTTATGAAAGATGTAATTCTAAAAGTATTCTAGATATTTTTATAAATTATTGATAATACGATAGTTATTTTGAGAACATTTTGGATTAGTAAAATTCACTTTTTAATATTATGTTTCACACGTTTAAGGTTATTTTGTATTTCTAATTAGTCTTATTTTATTTTTATTCAATTAAATGGCATTTCTTCAACAGGCCCAGGTAAACACTTTTACACTGATTTTTACTTATTTATTATTTAATTCTTGATGTCAAATTTCAACATCGGAACCACTGATAATTAACTTCAAAAGTTTTAATATTAAGTTTTGTTAAAAAATTACATACATGTAAGTAAATTGTCATATTGCTAAAAATCTACAGAAAACTAATTTGAGAACCGGTTTCTTGATGAAAGTCTAAAATTAATATTTAATATTTGACTGTGATCCAGTAATAAAGGATCGCATATCATCAAAAAGTTCGTTGAGTATACAAAACAGTTGAATTTCATGCCTAAAAAGTTGAGTCTTTACTTAGTGAGTTGAATTCTTTCATATTTCACTAGCACTTCAATTGAGATATTTACACGTTTGCTTATCTTTAATACAACGATGTCCACATTCGAATATCTCCATATTGTATCCTTGTATTTATCTTCGTTGCACTATCACACAAAAAAATAATATATCTGCTGCATATATTGTGTTATTCTTACATATATAACAATGTATGTTATTCTTACTTCGATGTCTCATATGATGAATTGAAACACAGTATTGAGAGAAGAAAATATATATCAAAATACTGCTTGATTTTTATTCTCTTCGACATATTATGTGGCAGTGTTCACAATGACTTACGGTGTGAAATATTTGTTAATTATTATCAAATTTCAATCAACTTAAATACTAACATAAATAAATTTCTTAAAACTTTTTTTTGTGTCCTAGATGTTACTGGAAATTAATAGATTGTTCTTGTCTTAAAGTTCTTTTCTCCACAAAAATTTAAATAATTCATAACTGTTTAACAATAAAATTAAAAAAAAACAAAAACGATATTCAAATATAAATGTTGATGAGGTTTTCTTTTCTCTTTGTTGTTTTTGGTACAAAATATCCGTCAAAAATACGCCTGTAAAGTATGTTTCCCAATTTTAATTATAAAAGAAGTTACTTCGAATAATTACCTTTTCTTCTTGGTTTTTTTATTCTTTTCAATGCAAAGCACGTATGTATAAACTTTGTATTGGAGTTTTTATTTTAAATATTTATATAAATTTTTTACTTCGTCTATATTTTATTAATTTATTCTGCCGTGAAATTGCATTATAAATTATTCCTCATAAATACGCATGATATTTAGTTGCTTACAAACTAGAAATTACGATGTAATCTGAAAAATTGATAAAAAAGTTTTATTTCTTTTGCCAAGCATCTAAACATTATTACTTTCTGAATATATAAAACTGAGAATAAGAACATATATAATTGAACTAAAGAAATAAAATTTGATTATTATAAAATTTCCAGATTAAATATTTTTTCCAATATTTATGTCAAGTAATTACAAATATTTAGATTTAAGCTGTAAATGTAAAAGTATTCAAGATATTTTTATAAATTTACGATATTAAAATATTTGCTTCAAGAAATCTGGGATTAGTAAAATAAACATTTTTCATATTACGTTTAAAATATTTAAGGTTATTTTGCAATAGTAATTAGTTTTATTTTGTTTTTATTCAAAAAATTAATGATTTGCATGATATTTATTGTATTTTTCAAAAAAGAAGAGTTTGCCATATATAGTCATTACGTAGCGATCGATGTTGTCTAGAACAAAAGTCACCAGTCACGACGTCATCAACTTGAACTCCAAGCAGTCAGTCCAAGATGGCGTCGTTTTTTGATCGC
>JAFIDM010000002.1:58769710-58817630 GCA_023159025.1 Thereuonema tuberculata
CTTGAACTCCAAGCAGTCAGTCCAAGATGGCGTCGTTTTTTGATCGCGTAAGCGTGACCAAGAAAGGACAAACTTTGCATAGCCAAGCAAGGGGAATAGTGTGGAATGTTTTTAATTATTTCAATTTATTATT
Organism: Thereuonema tuberculata; assembly: GCA_023159025.1. NCBI lineage: Eukaryota > Metazoa > Arthropoda > Chilopoda > Scutigeromorpha > Scutigeridae > Thereuonema > Thereuonema tuberculata. Next base: position 58,769,844 of record JAFIDM010000002.1, read on the forward strand.
AAAATGTAATCGTAACTGTAGAAACTACAAAAACCAGAATACAAAAAAGGTTTATACGATTCAGTTACGGATTTTAGCAAAAGTTGGTGCTGTAACGTCCTGGAAACAACAATCTATAAAGAAATTATGTCATGAAATGCTCTTCTTTCATGAGCTGAACTGAAGTTGCTTATAAACTAGAAATTTACGATGTAATCGATAACATTTTTCTTTTAGACGAATTCGTAGTAACTTATATTTCTTTTGCCAAGCATCTTAACTATATCACTTTCTTAATACAGTGTGAAACAAAAGTTCTGCAGCACAAGGATTAAATGATATAGCAAGTGATGGATAGTGTATGAAACAAAACTTATAGTTTCCATAAATAAAGATGTTTATAATAATTAGATGGTGAACTCAAACTGTTCTTCTTGAACTTGTAAAGTTTGTAATTTTGTAGTGATATGAATCCTGAAACTTTTGGAACGTTTCTTGCGTAATGTTTCTGCATTCATTGAAAGAAGTACGGACCGATCAGCTGCTCTTCACATTTTCTAATTCATACCGTGATCCTAGAACCATTTTGTACTTAACTATTTCCCATCCATTAAAGATTACAGTCCTACCAATAGCGAAGAATGTGGATGGATTGCTCTAGTTCAGAAACCACTTGCAAAATTCTTCTCGACGATCTTTGTCATCCCCGTGCAAATTCTGGACGACATGAAATTTATAAGGATGGAAGGAATAACAGCAGCATTACAGAATAACAAAGTTGAAGGAGAACAGTTTGAGCACACTTACGTGTTTCCTATTATACACCATCCTCTACTTGCTATACTCCTGAATCCCTATGTTAAGCGAGTTTTGTTTAACCCTATATAAAAACCTGTGAATAATACAAGATATAACTCAACTTCGGAACTAGGATTCAATACTTATAAAATCTCCAGATTAAATAGTTTTTCAATATTTATGTCAAGTAATTTACAGTTTATGAAAACTGTAAATTTAAACATATTCTTGATATTTTTATAAATTTACTAGCGAAAAAATACTAGTGTTTCGTTTTGTTACAAAAAATGATTGTTCTGATGTTAATCACGAAGAAATTGTAATTTTGAAATCACTTAGAAACTTTTGCAATCGGTTAAGAAGTCCCATGGTAGTTAAAATTAATGTTACATTCCTATCTTGTAATTCGATAAGTCCTACATCTCAAACTAATGTTGAGATCGGATAATAAAAGACTTCCCACTCGTTCTGTCGTTCTCAACACCCCAATCACTTCGAACCTTCACCAAAGTTGAATAAAAATCACATGATTACAAAGTAATGTTATATTCTGATTGTATAACCAGAAAACCCCATAAAGTACTCTTTAGTAAAATTTGTCCTCCCCCTCCTCCCCTAAGCCTACCCCTTCTACACCCCTTAGGATGCCAATATCTTAAATTCGTCGATATGAATGTTTTAAATTTTAACAAAGATCATTCATGCTGAATTTCATGTTTCCAACTTAAGCAGTTTCCGAGATATGCGTACTCTACAAGAAACGTTGTCCCTGTGTTTACACCCCTTACGTTTGATCCTTGTTTTCGTTGTTCATTAATTCAAAAATAAAAAAAATAATAATAAAAGCAAACAAATAAAGCACAAAAGAAAAACAAAAGATTTCGCCTCTGAGATATCATCTCCGAGTGGGAATCCGAGATGCCCGTTTCGTCCTCTTTATGAAACTCATCAGGGTTTTCGTTGTTCATAATAAAAAAAATTAAAAATAATATTAAAAAAAATTAGTATCATCAATTTATAGTAAGTAAAAAAGCAGAAAAATAAATGGAAAAAAAAAAGAAATCCAGAAAAAAAAAAATAGTTGAAACCAAGCAGATTTCAACGCAGTAACCATGCTTCCAAAGGCCAGTGTTTATTTGATGCTCCATAGCAATTCTTCTATTATGAATAGAAGTGAGGTAATAAGCCATATTTAAAAAGTATATGGCATAAAAAGTATGGTCATTGTGTCTAGGAGTGTATACGAACAAACAAAGAAACAAATATCCTCCGTAAATGATAACAGATTGTTACATCAATATAGTTATTAGTCAACCTTGCGATTAAGAAGATATATAATTCAACTAGAGAACTAGAAATTAAAAAAAGTTTAGATTAAACATTTTAGGCTTCTGATACAAGTATCAGACGCATTATATTTCCGGTTTGTCCGTCTGTTAACAAGTATCTTTAGAATCTCATTAAATTCTCATTAACTCAACAATTGCAACAATTGCGCCGTTATCATTCGCAACAATCACCTTTATAATAAAAAGGAAATTAAAGCAATTATTCAACATAAATTACGTATCAGAAGCCTTCGCCTAGGATTGTGATTGGTTTACTAATCGCTATCCCTACCTTGTTTTTATAATATTTATGTCATGGCTTATTACAAAGGTTGAAGAAAGCTGTAAATTTCAAAGTATTCTTGTAAAGTAAAAAGTATTATCCTTTTTAAAACTTTATGATAATACTATAGTTATTGTCAATTAATACAATTAACATTTGGATTAACAGAATTAACATTTTTATATTCATGTTTTTTTTATTAACACCATTACGATTCATAAAAAAATTAACCAATAAGACAAAAAAAAAAAAAAAAGAGAGATTTCGCGTAGCCTGAGATATCATCAGTGAGAGTCTGAGACGACCGTTCCGTCCTCTTCATGAAACTCATCAGGCAGACAAACACCTCGATGAAAGTTCAGACAATAAAAGTAGTTAGAGATTACAATCACACACCCTCCAGAGGAATCCCGTGAACTGAAAAGCGCAAACAAAAAAAATCAGAAAAAGCATCATTTCCTGGACTGCGAATCTGTCAAACTTTTTCCTTTTTTGCTACAACCTCTGGTAGGGAAGTACCCCCACCATTTAAGGGATTCACGATGTTCATCAGTTCCCTCCAGTGAGTCCCTAATGAAGTTCCACACTTTATTAAATACCCAGCATTACCTTCACAATGAAAATGGAAAAAGATGGTGCCCTTCTTTTCTGGACATCTTCATCCCACGCAAGCTGATGGAACACTAGGTCATAGCATCTTCCGCAAACCAACCCATACCGATCGGTATTTGAATGCCTCCAGTTGCCACCATCCGTCCCAATTCAACTCCTTCATCTCCGCCCTCGTTCACGTCATTTCCACATCGTGCCTTCGCCATCTCCGATAAAGAAAGCCTCCCGAGAGTACTACATCATCTTACAACCACCCTCATTGATAATGTTTACCGCCAACACAAAATTGATCAAGGTGCTCCAGTGCCGCTTCCCTCCACTGAAATTACTAAACAACCGGCGAAAGTAGTTTTTATTCGTTTCACGGATAATCTGTCGGGAATCGTAAGTCGTACTCAACGAAAATACGACTTACATACGATTCACATCCCTCCTCACAAACTCAAATGTTTTCTCCCGTCTGTGAAAGACGATCAGGGACTATAAACTCCCTGCGTTTATTGCTTCTCCTGCTCCTGTGAAGGACCTACAGCGGGCAAATAGGCAATAGTATGGAGCCCCGTTGCCGGGAGCATCAGCGAGACATTTGGTTTGGCCAGCAAAAATCAAATCTGGCCAGGTATTGCATCGATTATGGCCACCTGCCCGGTTTCTCCGGCACCTCCTTCATTGTCAAGTCCTTTGGCGACTGGGATCGTCTCATCCGGGAAGCCATCGCCATTAAATAAGAAACCTACACAGTTAACAGAGACAACAGGCTGCAACTCAGCAGCACGTGACTTGCAGCCATCGCTCTTCGCAATCAATCACGCAGACGCGCCGCTTTTCATCTTTGAAATTGATGAAAACATTTTTTTTTTTTTTTTGACCAGCATCTTTATCAGTTTCATAATATATAAAACAGTGAATAAGAAGATATATAATTCTACTTGAAAAATAGAATTTCATCTATATATATAAAAATGAATATATCTTTCTTTCTTTCTTTCTTTGTTTCTTTGTCCTTTATACACTCCTAGGCCCTTTGACCTATCTGGACCAAACTTTGCAGAATTACTCTTTAGGACACTGCAGAAAAGATAGGCTACCTTAGAACCCGAACCCACTCCCCGAAAGGGGTTGAAAAGGGGTAAAAGCCCTGAAAAACCCAATATCCACCTGGTGGTGAAAATAAGAACTACACAAATATGGTGTAAAGTGAAAAATTCGCTCTCCTATGGGGGGCAGGGACACCACATTTGGGTGGGAGGAAGCCAACAAAAAGGCTGAAGTGTCCCACCCCGACCGACACCGGGACCTTTTATTTAGGGCCCCTTCTCGGGCCCCCAAGTCAATTGCAAATAAGGAAAAATTCGCTCTCCTATGGGGGGCAGGGACACCCCACTTGGGTGGGGTGATGGCGACACATGGGCCTAAGTGTCCTGCCCCCGATCAACACCGGGACCTTACATTTAGGGCCCCTTCTCGGGCCCCCCAAGTCAATTGCAAAAAAGGGAAAAATTCGCTCTCCTATTTGGGGCAGGGACACCACACTTGGGTGGGAGGAAGCCAACACAAAGGCTGAAGTGTCCCACTCCCGACCGACACCGGGACCTTATATTTAGGGCCCCTTTTCGGGCCCCCCCAAGTCAATTGCAAATAAGGAAAAATTCGCTTTCCTATGGGAGGCAGGGAAATCACATTTGGGTGGGGGGGTGCGACACAAGGGCCTAAGTGTTCCACCCCCGATCGACATCGGGACCTTATATTTAGGGCCCTTTCTCACGCCCCCCCCCCCCCAAGTCAATTGCAAAAAGGGAAAACTTCACCTTCCTATGGGGGCAGGGACACCACACTTGGGTGGGGATGGCGACACAAGGGCCTAAGTGTCCCACCCCCGATCGACACTGGGACCTTATATTTACGGCCCCTTCTCACGAGCCCTTTCTTTCTTTGAGTGGCATTGCAACGCATGCCGGGTACGGCTAGTTATTATATAATTTCCAGACTAAACATTTTTTTCAATATTTATGTAATTATGTAATTACAAATTTTTATGAAAGATGCAAATCTACAAGTATTCTAGATATTTTGTAAATTATTGATAACAGGATAGTTATTTTTAAAAAATTTTGGATTAATAAAATTCACATTTTAATATTATGTTTAACATATTCAAGGTTATTTTCCTATTGTAATTTTTTTTATATTCTTTTTATTCAATTAATTGGCATTTCATCAACAGGTGGAGGTAAACACTTTTATACTAATTTTTATTTACTTATTATTTAACTCTTGACGTTAAATTCCAACATCTGAACTCAAACCTGCACCTGAAAGCGGGAACCGAACAGAAGTCGGCGCTCAAACGTTTGAAAGAGCCTAAGGTGATCTCGCTTCTTATTCCCTGAAGTTGAACGCAATGACGGCGTCTAAAAGCTTGGACCACTCCAAAATTCTTACTAGGCTGAAAACCCGAGAAGAATTATTTAATCATTCATTCATTTCAAAGAAATTAGTGAAATGGAAGCAAATAAATTAATGTGTTTTCAAACTGTAAAAACTTAAAAGGGACAAATTTGAGATCGGTTTGTCGACGCTCGCCCAACTTCAGCAACTTCAAAATAATATCATGTTGCTTTTCAAGAGAGAAGAGTGGATCGTAGATACTGAATGGGAAGAGAATTCAGCAATGAAACATTCTGGAACTATGTCAGGGATTGAATTCGGTATTACCAACATAAAGTCAAATTCATTAACATTTGGGAACTTCGCCACATGTTAATGAATTTTTTTATTTATTTATTTTTGATTTCAAAAAAACTTGTTTTAGTTGTCTATTTCTGTTATCGATTCCGGCTGCTCCTTTTTATTGCCCGGCATTTCAAAAAATGGGCTAGGCTTAGTGGTAAGCGAGGCTGCGGTTTTCTTAACAATATTGACAACTGAATGAGATGAAATATCTGCTGCTTCAGCCGTTATACGATAGAAATAGACGACTTAAAATAAAAAATAACATTCCAAATCCTTCCTCTCGATTGACCCTTTAACGTTTTGTGTTCAACAGCCGTCATGTTCAAAACGGAAGTACAGGAATAACTAATGCTCCATCGTTCACCATATTTGGAGTTATCTTCACAAATATAATAAACGGACTATAACTATATATGATATGAAACAAACATGGGAAACTTCTTTATAATGGAGTGTTAAACACTATAAAGTATGTTTTGTTTTGTTAAAAATATAGGAAAATTTGGCGGTAGGGTCAATCCATATCAAACGGTCCAGAAAACATTAAATTGGTTGCTCGACTACTTTTAAAAAAAATTGATTTTTTTTACTGTTGTTATCCCTATGAATGAGTACTTCAAAACAGGCATTTTTTTTTATTATTTGACTTCGTTTACAAATGGTGTCCATTTTTGTTTTAGGGTTTGCGGACATTTTTGACCTTTGCAAACAGTTGCGGTAAATTTAATAACTCAGTTAAGAAAAATGATAGAAAGCTGTGGTAAAAACATTGCATTCAGCATATTTTAAGCTTCATTTTATGTCCTGTACCTTTTTACCATATCTCTAATGCAAATGGCTGAAATTAATTCAAAACTGATATCAAAACTGATATTCGATTTTGAACAAAAATGAAAGTTTCGGTTTATTTTTTTTAGCAGGAAGCAATGAAATACATCCAAAGGTTTCGCAAAAAATATTTCAGCTCTGTTACTGGCTTCCTAATTTAGTCTCTTGAAAAATGCTCGTTTTTCATTTTTTTAAAAGTTTGAGCCCCAATATCTCTGGTGGGGGACTTAATAAAATTTTGATATTTACAGTATAAAGAAAACTTTATGAGAGGTATCTGTGAAAAAAAAAATTGAGTTTGATATTCCACGGAGAACAAAATTATAGCAGGGAAAATGTGGTGAAAAATAGACAAATGAACGCTAGGCTATAACAACACTACAGCTATTATTAAATGTTAAAATATTATTAGATGTTATATGACATCAAAATCAGAACAATTTGAAGATCATGTATCAATAAGATTGTACATATGCGTTTTCAACTAACAAGGAGAGGTCATGGTTTGTACGAAACAGAATTTCATGCCCTTTTGGGAGATGAAAGTACTCATGAGGTACTTCAAAAATATACCAGGTTTTAGGGTCCAACAGTCAAGCGTTTTGGAGAAATTTGATGATTTTTGGAGTGTTTTTCCGGCTTAAGCTTAAAGCCTTTCTGTCTCGCACTCGAAACAGGAAAGTTCAGAGTTAGGTCGATTGATAAGCTGTTAGACTGCAAATCTAGAGGTTGGTGGTTCGAGTCAGCTATGTGACAATTTTTTTAAACCTTTTTTTTTTTCTTTTTTAATCCATTTCTTATATGCTAATGCAGTTTCTTTTCTTTTTTTTTCTTTTTTTTAATTTTCATTTTTTTTTTACCTTCCTTTTTGTTTCTGCTTCTTTATTTCTTTTTCGTGTTTTTTCTAGTAGGCAGAAATAAAAATTAAATTAAAAATATATAAATCTATTAACTTTTATAATTTAATTTAGTTTAGAAAAATAAAATCTGCGTATGTCATAAGCGTAAAACTAGAGGCTCGAGGCAAAGCAGCCGGTTAGAACATCTGAAGATGGCGAAGGACTGATACAAAAGGCAGAAGGGAGGGCTAAACGAATGCTGGAAGGTATTATGATAGACAATAAAGTTATACCGAAAGAAAACAGCCAGGGACAGGTGCCCGTTGAATAAGACAGACAAGGGAGAAGTAATAATGATATAAAAGTATTTATATTAATTGTAAATTTCAAATAGTAAGCTTAGAATTTTTCTCTCTTTCTTCAATTACTTTCAATTTAATAATAAAAGAGAAAAAAAAAGTTTAGTTTTGTTGTTACTGGAAAAGGAGAATACAAGAAGAAAAAGATGCAGATTTAATTTTTCTAAACTGAAAGTTAATAGATTTATATATTTTTAATTTTATTTTTATTTCTGCCTACTAGAACAATCACGAAAAAGAAATAAAGAAGCAGAAGCAAAAAAGAAGGGTAAAAAAAAAAATAAAAAAGAATATAAGAGATGAATTAAAAAAAGAAAAAAAAAAGGTTAAAAAAAAAAATTGTCATATAGCTGACCCGAACCACCAACCTCTAGATTTGCAGTCGAGCAGCTTATCAATCGACCTCACTCTGAACTTCCAGTTTCGACTGTGAGACAGGAAGGTTTTAAGCTTAAGCCGGAAAAACACTCCAAAAATCATCAAATATCTCCAAAACGCTTGAGTGTTGGACCCTAAAACCCTGTATATTTTTGAAGTACTTCGTGAGCACTTTCATCTCCCAAAAGGCCATGAAATTCGGTTTCGTACAAGCGTAACCTCTCCTTGTAAGGGATGCTGTTGCATGTATCTAATTCAAAAATCAAACTCAATTATCAAAATCAAATTTTTTCTTCAGAGGTACCTGTCATAAAGTACTCTTTATACTACAAATATCAAATTTTTATTAAGTCTACCCCCAGAGATCTCTGGGGGCTAAAACTTTGAAAAAAATAAAAAACGAGCATTTTTCAAGAGCTGTAACTAAATTAGGAAGCCAGTAACAGAACTGAAATATTTTTTGCAAAATCTTTGGATGTATATCTTTTCTCTAAAAAATTTACAGCTTTTCTATTTCATTCCTTCCCGCTAAAAAAAAAACGGAACTTTAATTATTGTTCAAAATCGAATATCAGTTTTGATTCTAAATTTCAGCCATTTGCAATAGAGATATGGTAAGAAAGTATAGGACATAAAATATAGCTTCAAATGTGCTGAAAATAATGTTTTTTACCACAGCTTTTTATCATTTTTCTTAGATCAGTTATCAAATTTACCGCAACTGTCTGCAAAGGCCAAAAATGCCGGAAACCGTAAAACAAAATTGGATGCCCTTTTTAAACGAAGTCAAATAAAAAAAAATAATGCCTGTTTTGAAGTATTCATGCATATGGGTAAAAGCAGTAAATAAATCATTTTTTTTTAAATGATCGAGCAACCAGTGCTGGACCGTTTGGTATGGATTGACCCTATATATTCAAGATGTTCCTGGAAATTTTTAAATTGTTCCTGTATTTAAGCTCTTTTCTCTACAAAAATTTGCAAAAAAATGTTATTCTTAACAATAAAAACAAGTATAAATCGAAATTTAGATATAAAATTTTGATGATTTTTTTTTTCTTTGTTGTTTTTGTACAAAATATCCTCAAAAACAAGCCTGTAAGGTTTATTTCCCAATTTTTATTTCAAGGGAGATTACTTCGAATTAAATATTAATTTTTCTGATTCGTTTTTTTTTTCAATGCCAAGGATGTAAGTATAAACTTTGTATTTCAGTTTTTATTTTAAATACAGTGCAACTTGGATAATTCGAAGCTGAAGGGACCACTACAAAACTTCGAATTATCCAAGACTTCGAATTAAACAAATTACATCTTTTAACTTTAATTTCAGGTCCACTGAATGCTTGAAAAGATTATTCTGTCAATAAGTAGATATTTATTCAGAAAGATCATGGTATGAAAGACTTAAACACTATATGTATGTAAACAAAATAAGATTTATATTACGTAAGCTTCAGTACATATTACATTCAATACAGAAAATAATAGTTTTTCAAAAAATTGTGCAATGTCTGCTTGTTTTGTAGAATTCAGTCGCTTAAGTTTAGCAAAATCATCAAGCATGTTTAGTGAATGGAAAACAGCTTCAATTACGTTGGTTTGTCCTTCAATGTACCGACGAAATTCGGCGCTTACCCGTACTCGTTGGCGATTTGGCATTTGTTCTTCACACCCTTTTCCATCTCGCGAATGACGGCGATCTTTTCAGCGAACGTTAAATTCTTGTAACGAAAGATACTGGGGGTGGTTTCCCGTTGCCTGCCCCCAGGACGCCATTAAGGAATGACGTCAGACCGAAGAGAAAGTGAAGAAGAGGCTGGACAACACAGGAAAGGAAATTGAAACAGCCATGCCACTGCCGGGATTCGAACAGGTACTGGCGCACTTGGTCGCCACGGCTGGCCGCCACTGAGACCGCACGGCCACGCCAGCACGGCATATTATATATATTATATTTAGATATTTATATATATTAGATATAATATTTACATATTATACATATATATATATATATTTTTGCTTGGTCTATATTTTTTTTATTCTTTCTGCTGTGAAATTGCAAATTACAAATTCTCATAAATACGTATGATAGTTAGTTGCTTACAAACTAGAAATTATGATTTAATCGACACCATTCATCTTTGAAATTGATGAAAACTTATGTTTCTTTTGACCAGCATCTTTATCACTTTCTTAATATATAAAACTGGGAATAATAAGATAATTCAGCTAAAGAAATAGAATTTAGTCATTATAAAATTTTCAGACTAAACATTTTTTTCCAAAATTTATGTAATTAGGTAATTATTAATGTTTATGAAAGATGTAATTCTAAAAGTATTCTAGATATTTTTATAAATTATTGATAATACGATAGTTATTTTAAGAATATTTTGGATTAATAAAATTCACTTTTTAATATTATGTTTCACACGTTTAAGGTTATTTTACATTTCTAATTAGTCTTATTTTATTTTTATTCAATTAATTGGTATTTCATCAACAGGCCCAGGTAAACACTTTTACACTGATTTTTACTTACTTATTATTTAATTCTTGATGTCAAATTTCAACATCGGAACCACTGATAATTAACTTCAAAAGTTTTAATATTAAGTTTTGTTAAAAAATTGCATACATGTAAGTAAATTGTCATATTGCTAAAAATCTACAGAAAACTAATTTGAGAACCGGTTTCTTGATGAAAGTCTAAAATTAATATTTAATGTTTGACTGTGATCCAGTAATAAAGGATCGCATATCATCAAAAAATTCGTTAAGTACATAAAACAGTTCAATTTCAAGCCAAAAAGTTGACTTTTTTTATATTTCACTAGCACATAAATTAAATTTTTACACGTTTGCTTATCGGTAATACAACGATATCCACATTCGAATATCTCCATATTCTATCCTTTTATTTATCTCCATTGCACTTGCACAAAAAAAAAATACATCTTCTGCAATATATATTATGATTATTTCGATGTCTTATATGATTTGCAGAAAACAGTAATGAGAGAAGAAAGCATATAGTCTATCGAAATACGGCTTCATTTTTATTCTCTTCGACATATTATATGGCAGTGTTCACAATGACTTACGGTGTGAAACATTGAATAAATATCACTTTGTTAAATACAGTAAAACCCCGATATAACGCTCCCGCTTATAGCACTATCCCGTTCTTTACGCTCCTTTTATACGGTCCCTGGAATTTTCTAAATATCTCTGTATACTTTTACCCTCTTATAACGCTTCAAATCCCGCTTGTAGCGCTTTTTTATATCGGATATTTTGTATCAAAAAGAAAAGTAACACTGTAAAGATTTTTTTTTTTCCCCTGGTAGGAGGGAATCCTTGAGTCTGTTAAGTCTGTTAAGTGCAGGTCTGTGATACAGTTGTGCAAAATGTCGAAGCGGAAATCCCTTTCTTTAAGTGAAAAATTGCAGTAAGTACGACGAGAATTGTACAGAAGTCAGAAGGATTTCGCAGAATCCCTAGGAATTCCTCGTCCAGTTTGCGAACAATAATGAAAAACAGGGATGCAATTACCGATGCAGCGAAGGGTTGTTGCAAACGTAAAAAAGTAAAGTGTGCATTAAATCTGCTCCGAAAATATATTTGTATTGCTCCTAGTGGTGTATCAATTGATAGTTACAGATAGTTAATAGAACCACATTGAAAATGTCACAATTCATAACAGTAGCACACACACACACGGCAAACCACAATCAAAGATTTTTTAATAGGAAATAAGCTCATATTTGCAGTATATCTATTGCAGAATCATGTATGTTTCCTGTAAAATGGTATCCAAATCTTTCTCCATCTCATAAATCATTTCCCGTCTATAGCGCTATCCCGCTTATTACGCTTGTAGGTCATGGTCCCTTGACGAGCGTAATAACGGGGTTTTATCAAATTTCAATCAACGTAAATACTAACATAAATAAATATCTTAAAACTTTTTTTTTGTGTCCTAGGTGTTACTGGAAATTAGTAGATTGTTCTTGTCTTTAAGTTCTTTTCTCTACAAAAATTTGCATAAGTCATAAGTGTTAAGAATAAAAACGATATTCAAATAATAAATGTGGAAGAGTTGGGTTTTTTTTTCCTCTTTGTTGTTTTTGGTACAAAATATCCGTGAAAAATACCCATGTAAAGTATGTTTTCCAATTTTAATTATAAAAGAAGTTACTTCGAATAATTAACTTTTCTTCTTGTTTTTTTTTTCTTTTCAATGCAAAGGACGTATGTATTAACTTTGTATTTCAGTTTTTATTATAAATATTTTATAATTTTTTTACTTCGTCTATATTTTATTAATTTATTCTGCCATGAAATTGCATTATAAATTATTCCTTATAAATAGGCTACGCATGATATTTAATTTAGTTGCTTGCAAACTAAAAATTACGATGTAATCTTAAAAATTGAGAAAAAAAGTTTCATTTCTTTTGCCACGAATCTAAACATCACTACTTTCTTAACATGTAAAGCTGAGAATATGAAGATATATAATTCAAGTACGGAACTATTATAGAATTTCATTATTATAAAATTTCCAGATTAAATATTTTTTCCCATATTTATGTCAAGTAATTACAAATATTTAATTTTAAGCTGTAAATATAAAAGTATTCTAAATTTTGTAAATTTATGGTATTAAAATATTTGCTTCAAGAAATCTTGGATTAGTAAAATAAACGTTTTTTATATTACGTTTAAAAACATTTAGGGCCGAGTGCACAAACCAACAAACGAAGCAGTCAAAAGTTATGGAAGTGATAGTGAATAAACGGCTGTCAAGTAACAGTTGCTATGCATCAACGAAGTTTCGTCAATAATTTACTGATGTTTGCTAAACATCTAACGTGTTTATAAAAGTGGCTGTGATTGGTTAACAACAATGAACGTCACTTCCGAATGTCTGTGCAGAAGTGCAGTATGTTACAAAATGTCAGCCTCCACAGAAGAGAAAAAATACACGTGGACAGAATGTTTTTATTGACGATACGAAATGTCCCGATAAGAATCTTCACAGGAAGTAAACTTATTCAATATTCTTTTCGGAATATTTAATAGGAATAAATATAGCTACTTCAACGTCAAAATCACAGGAGTCGGTATCAATCGATGTCGACGCCAGCCATCTTTAAAAGTTGAATGGCGCAGGGCTGTTGGGAGTTTTCTATTGGATGCCGCAATTTTAACTCGCCAGTTTCCCAGCTACTAAAATTTAGCATCTGATGAGAGAGTTAGCGGCTGTTAAAACCCCTCACGAATATTGCTGCACAGAAAATGTCACTTGATCGTCTTTCACATATTTTCACATATTCCAGCTCATTTTGAAATCACTTAGAAACTTTTGCAATCGGTTAAGAAGTCCCATGGTAGTTAAAATTAATGTTATATTCCTATCTTGTAATTCGATAAGTCCTACATCTCAAACTAATGTTGAGATCGGATAATAAGACTTCCCACCCGTTCTGTCGTTCTGAACACCCCAATCACTTCAAACCTTCACCAAAGTTGAATAAAAATCACGTGATGATTACAAAGTAATGTTATATTCTGATTTTGTAATCTGAAAACCCCATAAAGTACTCTTCAGTAAAGTTTGTCCTCCCCCTCCTCCCCTAAGCCTATCCCGTTTACACCCCTTAGGATTCCAATATCTTAAATTCGTCGATATGAATGTTTTAAATTTTAACAAAGATCACTCATGCTAAATTTCATGTTTCCAACTTAAGCGGTTTCCGAGATATGCGTATTCTACAAGAAACGTTGTCCCTGTGTTTACACCCCTTACTTTTGATCCTGGTTTTCGTGGTTCATTAATACAAAAACAAAAAAGAAATAATAAAAACAAACAAATAAAGCACAAAAGAAAAACAAAAGATTTCGCCTCTGAGATATCATCTCCGAGTGGGAATCCGAGATGCCCGTTTCGTCCTCTTTATGAAACTCATCAGGGTTTTCGTTGTTCATAATAAAAAAAATTAAAATAATAAAAAAAATCAGTATCATCAATCTATAGTAAGTAAAAAAAAACCGAAAAAAATAGAACAAAACAGAAATCCAGAAAATAAATGTAAAAAAAAAAAAATCCAGAAAAAAAAATAGTTGAAACCAAGCAGATTTCAACGCAGTAACCATGCCTCCAAAGGCTAGCGTTTACTTGATGCTCCACAGCAATTCTTCTACTTGAATACAGAAGTGAGGTAATAAGCCATACTTGAAAATTACACGGAGTACAAAGTATGATCATTGTGTTCTTCTGATACAAGTATCAGACGCCTTATATTCCCGGTTTCTCCGTCCGTCTGTGAACAAATATCCTTAAAATCTCATTAAATTCTAATTAGCTCAACAATCGCAGCAATTGCGCCGTTTGCATTCGCAGCAATCCTCCATGTGAAAATGGAAACCAAAACAGTTAAGAGAGACAACGGGCTACAACTCAGCAGCACGTGGCTTGCAGCCATCGCTCTTCGCAACCAATCACGCAGACGCGCAGCTTTTCATGCCAAAAAACCTCCACCTGAAAGCGAGAACCGAACAAAGATCGGCGATCAAACGGTTCAAAGAGCCCAAGATGATATCGCTTCTTATAACCTGAAGTTGAACGCAATGACGGTGTCTGAAAGCTTGGACCACTCCAAAATTCTTACTAGGCTGAAAACCTGAGAAGAATTTCTTAATCATTCATTCATTTCAATGAAATTAGTGAAATGGAAGCAAATAAATTAATATATTATCAAACTGTAAAACTTAAAAGGGACTAAGTTGAGATCGGTTTGTCGACGCTCGCCCAACTTCAGCCACTGGAAAAGCAACATGATATTATTTTAAAGAGAGAAGGGTGGATCCTAGGTACTGAATGGGAAGGGAATTAGAATGGAAACATTCTCGAACTACGCTAGGGATTGAATTCGGTATCACCAACATAAAGTCAAATTCATTAACATTTGGGAACTTCCCAACGTGAATAAACACTATTATAGTCCGTTTATTATATTTGTGAAGAAACATGATCGCAGTTAACCAATCCTTATCATTTCCTTTCTTCACTAGAAAGTTCCTTGGTCGTATCTGGAATGGCGTTTAAGTTGTTCGCGATGTTTACATTCTATTTGTCCCTTCCCTAGAATGTTTTGTTAATTTTTAAGATTTTTTTTTTTTTCATTTATCTTCTATTTCAAAAAAAAGTTTGTTTTAGTTGTCCATTTCTGTTATCGATTCAGGCTGCTCCTTTTTCTTGCCCGGCATTTCAAAAAATGGGCTAGGCTTAGTGGTAAGCGAGGCTGCGGTTTTCTTAACAATATTGACAACTGAATGAGATGAAATACCTGCTGCTTCAGCCGTTTTAAGATACAAATAGACGACTTAAAATAAAAAATAACATTCCAAATCCTTCCTCTCGATTGACCCTTTAACGTTTTGTGTTCAACAGCCGTCATGTTCAAAACGGAAGTACAGGGAATAACTAATGCTCAATCGTTCACCATATTTGGAGTTACCTTCACAAATATAATAAACAGACTATAACTATATATTACATGAAAACAAATATGGGAAACTTTTACTGTATTCTAGATATTATTAGAAATTAATAAATTGTTTAAGTATTTAGGCCTCTTTCTCTACAGTAATTTGCAAAATTGTTACTGTTAACAATAAAAACAAGTTTAAATCGAAATTTAGATAAAATAGTTAATGAGTTTTATCTTTTCTTTGTTGCTTTTGGTACAAAATATCGGTCAAAAATACGCCTGTAAAATTTGTTTCCCAACTTTTATCATAAATTAAGTTACTTCGAATTAAATATTAACTTTTCTGATTCGTTTTTTTTTTTTCAATGCCAAGCATGTAAGTATGAACTTTTTATTTCAATTTTTATTTTAAATATTTTTTTTTTTTTTTACTTGGTGTCTATTTCATTTATTCATTCTGCACTGAAATTGCGCTACACATTATTCCTCATAATTACGTTTGATATTTATTTGCTTACAAACTAGAACCAATAGTTTAATCGATCATTAATCTTTGAAATTGATGAAAACTTATGTTTCTTTTGCCCAACATCTTTATTAGTTTCATAATATATAAAACAGTGAATAAGAATATATAATTCAAGTAGAGAAATAGAATTTCGTTATTATATAATTTCCAGACTAAAATTATTTCCAATATTTATGTAATTATATAATTATAAATGTTTACGAAAGATATAAACCTAAAAGTATTCTAGTATTCTATTTTATAAATTATTGGTAATACGATAGTTAGAATATTTTGGATTAATAAAATTCACTTTTTAATATTACGTTTAACACGTTTACGTTATTTTCCTATTAAATTTTCCTATTTTTATTTTATTTTTATTCAATTAATTGGCATTTCATCAACAGACACAGGTAAACACTTCTATACTTATTTTCATTTTCTTATTATTTAATTCTTGATGTTAAATTTCAACATCTAAACTACTGATAGTTAACTTCAAAAGTTTTAGGACCGAGTGCACCAAACCTCCGTTAACTTTTGATCACTGCTAAAGCAACGATCAAGTGACATTTTCTGTGCACCAACGTTCGTGAGGGGTTTAAACAGCCGCTAACTCGCTGATCAGATGGCAAATTTTAGCAGCTCGGATGCTGGCGAGTTAAAATTAAGGGAACCAATAGCAAACTCCCAACATCCCCCCGCCTATTAACGTTTAAAGATGGCTGGCGTCGGCCTCGATTGAAACCGATTGACACCGTCAACCGATGAAGTAGCTGTATTTATTCTTATTAAATATTCCGAAAATAATGTTGAATAAGTTTACTTCCTGTGAAGATTCTTATCGGGACATTTCGTAGTGGCAATAAAAAAATTCTGTCCGCATGTATTTTTTCTACTCCGTGGAGGCTGCCATTTTGTAACTTGCTGCGCCTATGGACAGACATCCGGAAGTGACGTTCATTGTTATTAACCAATCGCAGCCACTTTTATAAACACGTTAGATATTTAGAGAACATCAGTAAATGACTGACGAAACATTGTTGGTGGACAGTAACAGGTTATTCACTATCGCTTTCATAACTAATGACTGCTTCGTTTGTTGGTTGGTGCACTCGGCCCTTAATATGAAGTTTTGTTAAAAAATTACACAAATGTTAGTAATATGACCAATTGGTCATATTACTAAAAATCGATGGAAAACTAATTTGTGATCATAGCAACCGGTTCTTTGATGATAGTCGGAAATGAATATTTAATGTTTGACTATGATCCAATAATAAAAGATCGCATATCATTAAAAAAGTTGTACAGTAAAATGGCTACTGGGATCGTCTCATCCGGGAAGCCAATGCAGTTAAAATGGAAACCAAAACAGTTAAGAGACATCGGGCTAAAACCCAGCAGCTTGCAGCCATCGCTCTTCGCAACCAATCACGCAGACGCGCAGCTTTTCGTGCCAAAAAGCCTCCACCTGAAAGCGGGAACCGAACAGAGATCGGCGATCAAACGGTTCAAAGAGCCCAAGGTGATCTCGCTTCTTATTCCCTGAAGATGGACGCAATGACGGCATCTGAAAGCTTGGACCACTCCCAAATTCTTACTAGGCTGAAAACCTGAGAAGAATTTTTTAATCATTCATTCATTTCAATGAAATTAGTGAAATGGAAGCAAATAAATTGATATGTTTTCAAACAGTAAAAACTTAAAAGGGACTAAGTTGAGAAAAGAAAAGCATCACTCTCTCCTTATGAGCACCTGTCTGAAGAGTTGTCTGTATTATGCTGAAAAGACAAACAGAAAAACAAATTGCTGCGTAACCGCTTTTCAATACTCTAGTAGTGAGGAGCACAAACAACAAAGCAACAAATCAAATTAATTTGGGGAGAATACTAGACTAATGAGGGTAGTTCCGCCTACTGCTGGCCAGCTGAAAGATCATAAAGATTAACAAATCTTATATCTAGTCAAACAAATACAAATTGATAATAATGATAACTCCAAATAAAGCTAACAATACAGCAGGGTCTTGACGATGATTTTATATAGATCGTAATTTGGTCACTCTCTCGTCTTACGGAAGTTATTTACCTCTTAAATACTTCATCTACGCTTCATATTATATAAAAACATATTTTAATTCCGAATTTTCTTTTATCTTTTATCACTTCATCTTCAAAAAATACAAAAGACTTAGAAAGTAAATTGCAACATTTATATTTTAAGAACAAGAGAAAATTTTATTTATATTCTCTGGATGTGGAGAATATGTACTCGAATATTCCTGTAAAAGAAACATTACAAATTGTAGAAAAATTGGCGTATAAAAACAATGAAGAATTAATGAGACAAAATTTAAATAACATTGAATTGATTGATTGGGTGAAATTCATTTCTGATAATACCTTTTTTAAACATAAGAATAAAATGTTTAAACAGATTAAAGGCTTTCTAATTGGTGCACCATCATCGGGGACTTTATGTAATACATTTATGAACTTTTTTGAAGATGAAGTGATAAAAGAATCAAAATTTAATTATGAGTATTATCGATATGCAGATGATATTTTGATTATCTGGTTTGGGACAGCAAAACAATTTTAATTTTTTTTTAATTTCATTAATAGAAAGAATCGAGACATAAAATTTAAAATAGAAAAAGAGGAGGAAGGAAAGTTAAATTATCTGGATGTATGTTTGATTAAAAAGAGCAATTGTAATTTGTATCTTCAACATTACAAAAAAGATTTTTAAAGTGATCACACTCTAAATTTTAAATCTGGGCATAGTTTTGTGATAAAAAAGAATATTATCGATAATTACATCTACAGATTGGATCAAAATTCAAGTTGTGAATCTGATTTTTTGAAAATATGAAGAGGGTTTTGAAGAAAAATGATTATGAGAGTAGTTTTATAAATAAAGCAATTAATGATTATGATAAATTTAAGATTAAAGAAATAAATAGGAACGAAAATAAAGAAACAATAATAATCCCTTATTTAAATAGTAATAGTTGGATTTCAAAGAAAATTTGTAAGAAATTTGAGATACAGATAGCTTTTGAATATAACAACAAATTGAAACATATTTTGTGCCGTAAAGTTAAGGTGAATGAAAACAAAGCAAATATGGGATTAATTTATGAGCTGGAATGTCAAAATTATGGTAAAATTTATATTGGAGAAAGTAAAAGAACGATCCGGGAAAGGGCCCTTCAGCATATTTACTGCATTAAAAATAATTTGAGAGAAAAATCAGATGTAGCTGATCTTTGTGGTAAAAACGAACATTGGATTAAGGATGAAGTAAAAATTGTAATGTTAGAAAAAGATGCCAAAACAAGGAAGTTACTAGAAAGTCTAATTATAAGAAATACCAGAAATATAAATTTTAATAGAAGTAAAGGATTAGAGATTAAGAAAGTTCTTATATATTTGGCTAATGAAATGGTAGGAAATTGCATGAAAAAAAGCAAAAAAGGCATAATAATTGATGAATTTAAAAAATTATGATTATTGAAATAAATAATGTTAGCAAATAAAACAATTGTATTGTAATAATAAAGGTTTTGTAGCATTTAATTGCAGAAATCAAACAATTATAACTGAAATAATAATGTTTGTAGCATTTAAAGGGATGAAAATGTTTGTTACCAACTATATCTAAGAAGTGTACGTGTATGATATCACCTGGATGCATATTATTATAATCAACAAACTTGAAAAAGGAAGAAAGAAAAAGTTCATCCGAAAATTCGGAATTAAAATATGTTTTTATATAATATGAAGCGTAGATGAAGTATTTATTTTTGCAAATATGTTAAGATGTGAATTGAAGAGGAAGTATGGCATTAGAAATTATTTACCTCTTACCTTAACTAGTGCTAATGTTGATACCTAATGGTTAGCATTTATAATACGAATGTTCAAAATGTGGAAATTTCTGTTTATTCGAAAACATATTAGATCGACAATAGTTCTGCAATTAATAATGTTTATCATTTTATAACAATACACTGTGAGTGCTGAATCACTTTTTACTTTTAGTTGTTGTCTCATTTTACAAAAGTAGACTCACGTAGCTTTGTTTAAATTAGAAAGTTTCAGTGAAATGAAGACCGAGTCCGTATTTGATCAATGATTGATGGAATTCAACATAATTAATAGCAAAGTTTTCTACCATAATTTTAACTTTCTCAATATGAGTAAAAACTGATATTAAATCTTATGGAAACAAAAATATATTTCTTCCATTTCATCAATCTGTTCAAAATTCTACAACGATAGTTTCCGCGAAATATCGTTGTAGAATTTTGAAAAGATTCATGAAATGGAAGAAATATATTTTTGCTTTAATATATAACGAAGAACTTTATTGATATTAAATCTTTAAATTGTATCCCACTTTTTTTACGAAGGAAGTTTCTTCGAATGTAAATATTAATTTTTCTTATTCGTTTTTTCAATGCCAAGCCCGTAAGTATAAATGTTAAATTTCAATGTTTAAATTACATATTTATGTCATCCTTTCTATTGGCCTGTGTTTCATTTATTTCTTCGGCAGTGAAATTGCAATATAAAATTAGCTACCGTAAATTCGTATGATACTTAGTTGCTTCCAAAGTTTAGTTGTATTGATGTTACATGTTACTGAAAGTTTATTTCTAAGAAATACAAATAATAAGTTCAATTGAAAGCAAGTTTAACGTCCATAATTATTCATAAATGGAGAGAAAATCGCCAACCGGACAATAAATATGCCTTCGCACATTGAGCCAACATCAACGAGAATTCTGTACAGCTGTTTCATCCTTATTATGGAATCATCAGCAGAATATACCCTTGATGTTTATTTATTGTTTTTTATCTCGGCGGCCCATTCCTGGGATCGAGAATGCTTTTGGGTAAAGCTTTCGCGCAACGAGCCAAACATCAAGGGTATATTCTGCTGATGATTCCATAATAAGGATGAAACAGCTGTACAGAATTCCCGTTGATGTTGGCTCAATGTGCGAAGGCATATTTATTGTCCGGTTGGCGATTTTCTCTCCAAATACAAATAATGAAAATATCAATCGAAATGAAGGATTAGAAATAAATAAAGAATCAGTAAAATTGTCTAGATATATAATATTATTTAGTATAAAAAAAATTCTAAATTTGAAGAATTGTTTTTTTTTTTTAAATAATGAATAAAATTGTTGAAATTATGTTACAATGGAAAGTTTAGGTTAGTTTGCATATTAAAAAAGTATTGTTTTGATGATTTGTAACAATGTCCAGGATGTGGGAAATGACATCTGTAAAGTGTTTATGCTATTTTAAACCTTGGCAAAGAAAGAAGAAAATTTTCCGAAAATTTTTTTTTTAATATATAAGCTATATGTGTTTGTTTTTTATAGATATTTGGCGGTGAAGGTGCTTTGATATATATTTATTGATATATATTATATATTTTGATATGCATGATATATCTTATCAATGATGAAGGTACAACAATTAGGCAGTTATCATCGTTGATAATATATTGAAGAACCATAATGTCTGAAATGAATTAACCTGCTAATTTTTATTGATATAGTTGAGCTATATGATTCAACTGCAGAAAGTATATATGGCCCAATGGTGTATACTTTGAAAACCATAGGATTTTCTTATGATTTCCTCAAAGAAATTTTATTGCAATTGCTACAGACAGTGCGGCGGTCAAAATGGAAATTTAGAAGGAAGGTGAGACGTTAATGAAGTAGTTTTCCACAAATTTTAACTTGGAAATGTGCTAATCACAGGCTTGAACTGTCTGTTAGAAACGTATAAAAAAGATTTTCCATCTCAAGTGAACCACTTCAAGTCTTTCTTAGACAAACTATATCCACGCTATCACCTTTCACCAAAGAACTCAATTGAATTGAAACAATTCAAACAAAATGCAGAACAACTTGAGAATTGAAATAACATGCAAAACAGCTTGAATTAGAAATTCTGAAAATAGGCAAAATATTGTGCATCAGAAGGATTTCATCACGTTTTAGAAGCGTTAGTTATTCGTTTCAAAGCTGCTGAAGATTATGGAAGCAGGGACTCAACTGCAAGATGTGTGTATGATGGATTGCTTAGGTAGATTACTAAAGCTTATTTCATCTTGAATCTGACCTTAATGTGTGTAATGCCCAGATTGTTGGAACTTGTCTTGAGCTACATTACACTGTATTCTGCCCACCAGAAGATTGAAAATCAAATCATGGTGTGTGAGGATAGAAAACTAAAGAATGGACCATATTACAGAGAAGCTCTCAAAGCAGAAGAACAGTTAAAGTTTAAGAAATAATATTAGATAGAGGCGAAAAAGTAACTGTATTGACCTAAATAAATTTTATTTAGTTACCTGAAACAACGGATAGAGAACAGTCTTTTGGAAACAGAGGACATTTTCATTCGAGAATGTGCCAACGTGTTGTACTGTTCGACTTGGCCAGGTTCCTCTTCTTGAGTAAACTATTACCTTCCATTTTTTTTTTTCATCAACCATTTCATGGGGTGACATTGAGCATTTGGTTTTCAAGGAATATCATACAATTTTGTTTTGTAGGAAGAGTAAAAATCATTGATGACCATTGGATGTTGTTGTATTTCGTCTCATTAAACAATAGTGGAAATAGGTCCTGAGTAAATGGAAGACAGTACAGAAAGTGAAAAGCTTTCATAAGGCAAAATTTCCGCTTATGCTAAACGATTTGTAAAAAAAAAAGAAACAGAAGTAAAAAATAATCTCACAGCAGGATTTCCCTGTCACGGGTATCTACCCACTGGATTGTCAAAACGTTCTGTCAAAAATCAGATGATGAGGAACAGTGACACATTTCATGCATTATGAATAGCAATATTGTCATTATGAATAGCTGTCTGAGCAGTTTTACCTTTCTGGAGAGGATGGAAGTTGATATGTCGTTCCAAAGGACATCCAATGGAGTGACGAAGCACACTTTTATTTGAATGGCACTGTGAACACCCAAAATTGCCGTGTGTGGTCCTAGGAAAATCCACATGTTTTCCAGGAAATGCCTCTGCATTCGCCCAAGCTTACAGTCTGGTGTGGGTTCACATCCAACTTTATCCTGGGCCCTTATTTTTTTGAAGAAATAACTAATAATTGTCCTCATACATGTTCCATGACTGCGGCTAGATATGCTCACATGCTCCAGAATTTTGTGATACCCCAGTCTTGATTCAACCTCTTTTATGCAAGTTGGTGGACCTGCTTATATTGGAAGGTTTTGCAAACTTTCTTGCATCAACACTTTACCAATGATCGAGTAATTAGTTCCCTACTGTCTGGCCACCTGAACCCCATGCGTATTTTGGTTTTGGGGATAGCTAAAGATATGGTGTATCGTGGAGGAGTTGCAACATTAGCAGAACTAAAAGACAGTATCACGCTACTTGTGCGAACTATCAATGCTGATCATCAACGATCAGCACTTCAGCATACAGTTCATTGCATGCCAATGAAACACAATTGTCAAGGGAAATATATTGAGCAAAATCACATGACTCGTTCAAATGTGTGATACGCTGTTTGTGTGAAATGTGTTTTTGAACATGCTGCTTTCGTTTTCCGTTCGTATAGCTGTAAAAGCGACCTCTAGCGAACGATTTTGTAACTATTTTTTTGTTTTGCAGAATCGTTGAGCGCATCCTTTGAATAGTATGTGTACAACTTTTGGTGTCTCTCCGACTATTATTTGCAGCTGTAGGATGCTCTAAATAAGCCAACTTTAATTATGACCATCTAGTATAAAGAAGAATTTGAGTGGCATATGTATTCGGGATCAATGACCCGGGCTTATCTATTCAGGTTTGGGAGAACGCAATAAATCGATATTTACCGTATATTTCGGCAGATAAGACGACCTTCAGATAAGACGAGGTGTAAAGTTTCTTCAAATTTTTTGAGTTTAAGCATATATCTCAAAAATGACGACCTCCAAACTATCAACGGCCTATGAATTCAGTTTCAATCAGCGATCATCATTTTGATAATAATACTGTACAGGGTATGCAGAATCCCACGGTAGATGGCTCTACGATTGGCTCTAGCCAATCATCGCAATGCCCGGCTATTCCTTTCAAGTCGCTTTCCAGTATGCACGCCGGCCAGCAAATGCTACTGCGCATGAGCCGAACGCGTCACAGATCAGGAATGAAAAGGAAAAAGAACGTGTGAATCGTGTGGATAGAAACACATAGAAGCACGTGCTTTTAAATACATTAATTTAAAGTGAGTGTTTTATTTTATAATGATTTTAATTTATATAAATCCAATTTATATTAAATCCAACCTGGCTTGACGAAGGGCATATAAATTTTTTGCCCGAAACTAGTTGCCTTATTATGTTATAATTTTGCTTTGATTAACTCTTCCAACAAGTGCAACGGCATCACCACCGCTATTTTAACAAGCGCACGTTAAGCCTTTAATTAATTTATATAAACTTCAATCTTATTTTTTTTGTATCTGGCCTATAAGACGACCCCTGATTTTGGGGGCCTTTTTTAATGATTCAACTATCTGCCGAAATATACGGTAAATATAAATTTCGATGAGTTTTTTTTTTTTTTTTTTTCCTGTTTTTGGCATTCTCTAATTGGTTAAAATAATTCTGTTACTTTAAAAGAGGAAATTTAAATATTCCATTATTCTTTAAAGGAAAGAGAAGTAAGTAGAAATGATTGTTCTTAAATTAATAAGTAGATATTCATTCTGTTTGCTAAACAAATTTACACTAATATTTTAAAAAATACTTTATATATAATTCTATCGTTGCTATGCTTATGAATTTTTACCAATTGAGAGGAAGTATCCGTTTGTTGAAATAATTCTCATTTACTTTCTTAAATTTCTTATATTAAGACTTTAAATATCTTTTAAAGAACAAATTGAGAGCTTTTATCTTAATCTTTTACATTAGCGATGCAAAATTTCGTAATTCAATTTGTTTTTGTATTTTTTATCTAATGAATATTTTTATCTTCATTGCCTTTCTCATAAACTCGAGGACTAATTTCCTTACTGCTAATTAAATTTAACAAAATGCGATATGTTTTTATTATTATTTAATAATAATTATTATGTTTGTATGTTTCAAACCTTGGGTTTCCCCAGCAAAGACAATATGGCGAGTCAAGGACCAAAGCACATATTGCCAAGTGTAAAGATGCGTGCAAGAATGATTAGGAGTGTGTGGTTGTGTCCATAAATTTCCTAACTATTCGTGTTGTGTTGAGTACCACAGCCTTCTGCAGTTGTGCATAAGTGTTTTTGTGAAGTCCTAGTGTGCTGAGACTGTGGTGCAATGTGTGAGGTGCCGGACCAGTGGCGGACAACACGTACTCGGTCCTGCCTGCACTGCTTCTGGAGCTCGTGTGCTAGGTCGGTGTATTTACTGATCTTGTCTGTGTGTTTTCTGCATGTTCTTGCTGATACGCACTGCAATATCAATGACATAGGTCTGTTTGTTGATCTTATCAACAAGTGTGATGTCAGGTCTGTTGTGATGTACGGTTTTGTATGTGTGAATAGGGCGATCCCAGTACAGCTTATGTGAGGATGACTCTAATACGCTTTGTGGTATGTACTTGTAGTATGGGACCGTGTTCTTAATAAGTGAGTGTTTGTGTGCTAGCTGTTGATGAACAATCGACGCTACCTGATTGTGTCGGTGGAGGTAATCTGTTTGGGAGAGAAAGGGACAGCCTGATATTATGTGGTCGATCGTCTCATGCGTATTATTATTATTTTTATTATTACATCGAAAAAGTTTTAAATCATGGGTTTCCCCAGCTAAGACAATATGGCGGGTCAAGGACCAAAGCACATATTGCCAAGTGTACAAAAAAAAAAAGGGTTTAAAAGAATAGTTAGGGATGGGTGCTTGTGTCCATAAATTTCCGAACTATGCATGTTGTGTTGAGTACCACAGTCTTCTGGAGTTGCGCATAAGTGTTTTTATGAAGTCCTAGTGTGTTGAGGCTGTGGTGCAATGTGTGAGGCACCAGATCAGTAGCGGACAGGATGATGGGTACAACACGTACTCGGTCCTGCCTCCACTGCTTCTGGAGCTCGTGTGCTAGGTCTGTGTATTTATCTTGTCACTCTTGTCAGCATGAGTTTTCTGCATGTTCTTGCTGATAGGCACTGCAATATCATTATCATTATTATTATTATTATTATTATAAATAAGTATTTTCTATTTTATTGCAAAAATAAAAAAAGCAATAATTCCCCTTTTAATTTAAGACTTTAGAAAAAACGATGAATTATTTAAGTTAGTTAACTCGACTTATCTTTAAATTTTGAAACATTACATACAAAATGTCAGTTCTTTGTTTTTTAATAATATTGAGAAAATTGAAAGTAGAGTTTATTAGGAATTTTGTAATTATTAATAATTGTCTACGTCTATATATAAGACTAGTATTAAACATCTACTTAATTTCATTTTCATTCCTTTTTGATCTGATCCATTATTTTAATGTTAAGCATTAATATGTCTAAAGTTTCACTGTGAATAATTGTTAATTTCCAAAATACACTCACTTCCAAAAGTTAAGCACGGAGTGGAAAAATGTTAATTTCCGTAAGAGATCTGAATTAAAGAAGCTGAAATTTGCTGCAAAGGTAGAAGGAAGTATGCAAATTTTATAGGTAACAGGCTAACAGCCAATCACGGTTTCGCGTCGAGAAATATGCAAAACAAGCAGTCGTATAAGCCGGCATTGTGAAGGGTTACAAGACAAAGGCTTTGTGAACGCAGTGGAAGATTGATTAGTAAAAACTCTTCGTAGAAACTAGCCTTAGATTTTTGTAGATTCAAAATCTACAGTAACTAGAAATATTAAATTTTCCATGCAGACATGGAAAATATCCATGTAGAATTCCGAATCTATTTTTCAACACTTCAAACTGTAAATTTTCTAAGAAATGTTTGTTTTTAGAAACTTAAGAAACGTCATAACAAAAGCGCCATTAGTCTATTCTTTTCTTCCTGATCTGTCCACAACAATTAAAGAACGTGACGCACTCACCTCTAATCCACTAATCTCTTTAACTGGATAATACTTAATCTGTGGAATGCATTAACTTGATCAGAAAGCTAAAATTCCTCATAGAAACTAGCCTAAAAATTACAAACTTAAAATTCAATAAAAAAAAAACAAACCAACATATAAAGAAACAACACTTCAATATCAAACCATAAGCAATTAGACGATCGAAGAGAATCTTCCATTTCCAATATCATCGCATTTTGTGAATTGTTTAATTAAAAATCTACAATAGCTACAAAAAAGAAATTTTGCATGCCCTCATGGAATTCCATGTAAACGTCAGAATCATATTTTTAACACATAAAACTTTTATAAGAATTATTTGTTTTTAAAAACGGGAAAAGCCGTAAGAAACGTCTTAACAAAAGCGTCATTTTGTGTCTGAAACCGACACAAAAGAGCGTCGTAGCATTATTGTCCTCAAAATGAAAGTTGGCCGGCGGAAGTTTGACCTGCGCAGCCCTTCCGGTAGCTGATCAATTATGTTTTCCTGTCACAATGGACGCCCGTCGTCTGTTTTCACTGAGAAAGACATGTTGATAACGCCAAATTAAAACTTCTCTCGACTATTTAGCGTTATTTCAATACCAGTTGCTAACAATAAGTATTTATATAAATAAAAAACAATATATTATTTATAAATACAATGCTCTTTTGCAAAGTAACAAGCCTTTACCGTAATGGCGACATCCAGTGATAAACTCATACGGAAGTGCCTGACCAGAGTAATCGATGATACATGCGCAGATCTCACAAAAACAGGGCGGCCATCATTCACTGGGAGCACAATAATCACTTATCAATATCTTCAATCTTACCATATATATAGTCTTCAATTTTTCGAAGTGATGAGTCATTTTTAACAATGCACGAGTCTACTCAAAGCCCGGCTTTTTTCCTAGTAAGTAACTTTTATTACAGAGAACTAATCAAACAAAAAATAATTAATGTTTTAAACAACTTAAATTAATTAATTTACGTATTTAGAGCTAAATAACAATTACACAGCCACACAGGTCTTCAATATTTTTGGAATTATTTAATAGCAGGGTGGTAAATTAAATACGAGAGAATCTCTTTTTTTTCTATTGAAGAATTATATCATTTTTGTGGATAATGTTGCTTCAATACAAAAATTCCTTATTTTTTTTTATTTTCTTAATTAAAGGCATTAATGGTAAGATCTTTAGAATTCTTTAAAATTATCTCTGGTCTATCTAATACAATTAATACCAATAGAATTAAAGATTACAGGGCAAATTGTAAAAATAAGAATTTTAAGTTATATACAATGGATATAGAATCAATGTATACCAACATTCCTGTAGAGGAAGCATTGAATGTTGTCAGTTCAAAGTTTTCCAACAATATCAAAGAAAAGTTTAAGATTACTAAGGAACATTTCATGGAGTTACTCAACTTGATTTGTAACAATAAGTATTTCCAATTTGAAAGTAATATGTATGAACAAGTTAAGGGATTTCCAATGGGAAGCCCAATCTCAGGCACTAGGTGCAATATTTTCTTAAATTGGATGGAGGATGATTACATTTTAAAATGGAAGGAATCTAAATTTCATTACTCAAGATATGTAGACGATGTTTTTATAATATGGGAGGGTAGAGAGAGACAATTCTCTAGATTCGTTAATTATGTTAATGGTTTTCGTAAAGATATTAATTTTAAGGTTGGGAAAGAATGTGATAACAAAATAGTTTTGCTAGATTTATTGATTCAGAAAGCTGAGTTTGGTATTACTTATGAACAATATGTTAAACCTTATCAGAGTAATCATCTACTAAATTATAATTCAAACCACAAAATTTCAACCAAAAAGGAAATAATTTACAACAACCTAAGGAGGATCGTCAACAACACAGAAAGAATGGCATAACAAGATTTTGAATTTAAAGGAACGTCTTACTTTAAATAAATACCCTATGAACTTTATAAATAACTCTGGTAGGGAATTTTTCAAGAAGAAGAACATTATCAAAAATGGGAATGTCAACAAAGATAAAGGTTTTAGAACAGTAAAGTTACCTATAGGATTAAAGATCAACAGGAACATCAAAGAAGTATGTAAGAATAATAATGTCAATTTGGTATTTTACAAAGACAACATTTTATTTAAGAAAAGATTGGTTGAAAAGAAGATATTACATAAGATGGGTGTTGTTTACCTGTTGCGTTGTAGAGACTGTAAGCATAATGATAGAGGGGATTATATTGGAATTACAGGTCGAACTCTTCAAGAGAGACTTAAAGAACATGTTAAAGCATACGAAAACAACCGCACAAATCTTTCCGACTGGGCTGAGCACTGCTCAAATTTTAACCATAACCCAGATCCTTTAGTCTATGTTATTTTTGAATCTACAGATAGATACATGAGAGAAATATTGGAATCATGTACGATAAATTGTTGCAAATGTTTCAATAAAAACAAATCTTTCATATCTTAAAGTTAATGAAATTTCATTATTTCTTTTTAAAAATTTTCGAAAAAAACCTAAGAGATTAAGTGAAATTTTAAAGTTTAATTAATAATCTGTTTTTCCCAATAATGATCTATTGTTTTAACTTGTTAATTATGTTTTATATTATTTTGTAACAAAGACATGATACAGTATATTTAGTATATTTTTGTAAAATTTGAAGAGAGGTAAAGATTTTTTTCTCCTCTCTTATTTTATTTGTATACTTTTATTTTCTCAACGTTTGAGACCTAGAAAAAGTCTATCAGTTAGATTGACGAAATATTGGTCATTTCAGGAGAGTTTATATTGGTTTTGGAATAAAGTAAGCATTTAATAGGAATGTTTAAGGTTATTTTCCTGTTGTATGTATTAATTGCATTATATTTTTGTTTAGAGAGAGGTAAAGATTCTTTTCTTTCTCCTCTCTTATTTATTTTGCATACACTCATTAACAAAAAAAACGACTCACCTAGAAGGAGTTGTCCGATGGAGACAAAAATTGATGGAGAGGAAGATTATGTACAGAATAGAAAATGATTAAAATTTCAGACAAATTGAATGATTTATTTCAGAGTTACAGAGTTACAAAGTAATGAGCTCAATAAAGTGTTGACCCACCTCTACCCTGAATGTAAGCTGCCACACGATATGGCATAGAGTGATAAAGCTCCCTGATGGTCTCCTGCGGTATTTCTTGCCAAATTTGCTCCAATTGTCGGGCTAGGTCATCCACATTCCCTGGTGGATGCAGTCACCTTCCCATCATATCCCAGACATGCTCGATTGGAGAGAGATCTGGGGATCTGGCTGGCCAAGGAAGTGTTTCACAAGCTGCAAGACAGGTCATAGCAGCACGTGCCGTACGTCGTCTGGCATTATCTTGCTGAAAAATAAGGCCAGGATACTGCAAAAGGAAGGGTAGCAAAACAGGTCTTAGAATGTCCTCGACGTACCGCTGTGCTGTAAGTGTGCCGCTAATGACGATCCAAGGGGTCCGGCTATCAAGGGAAACGGCACACCAGACCATAACTCCCGCTTGAAGGCCTGTGTGGCGTTCAATAGTGAAATCAGGATCGGCACGCTGCCCTGGGCGTCTCCAGACATGTCTGCGACGATCGTCAGGACACACTTGGAAGCGAGATTCGTCGCTAAACACTATACGTCCCCAGTCGGCATCATTCCAACCGGATCGAGCCAAGCACCACTGTAATGTGGCCCGACGGTGTGCAGACGTGAGTGGCAGGTGGCGTAGCGGTCGGTACGAGCGTAGATTTCGCTCTCTCAGCCGTCTGTGAATGGTCATAGTGGACACTCGTGTGCGGCTCGCACGTCTGATGGTTGATAGCGATGATTCAGGTGCTGTGACAGCTGATCTGACAAACACTCTATCCTCCCGCTCTGCTGTGGTGTCACGTTGCGTTTTGACGCCTAGTGACGCTTATATTGTTTGAGATAAAAAAATTTAATCAATTGGGTAATAATCTTTGTATTTTGAAATATTAATGAATATTGTTGCATTTTTATATAAATGGAAATATGTCTTGAGTTCATTAAGCGGTGTGTGTATAATAAGAAGGAATTTTAGATTTTCTTGTTTTGGATTTATTATATTTGTTAAATCAAAGTTGGTGTTTTCCTAGCGGAAACAGTGTGGAAACAATGTTTCGGGTTTTATGAATCACGTGATCTATCAATGCAGGTCTCGGCTTTCCCATGAGAAAAGAGTAATAACTTGAATTACACGATAGGGGTCGAAGTGATGTCATGTGACTGATTTGTCGGTTTCCCATTGGACGGTAAAAACCGAAACTTTATGGTTCTTGGCGGGAATGTATCGAGAAAATATAGTGTGCGTCAGTAAGAGAGTTGGCATCGGAACCCAGAGCCGACAAGTTTGAGATGATGTAGTCTCCATTCTTATTCCAACTATGTTATTTATTATGTTTTCATTTTTCCTTTGTTATTCTGCCATGAATAAGGACTAAGATTAGCGGCTAAGATATGCACAGTGATAGTTGTGAAACTTTAAAGTATATTTCCAGTGCATTTATGACATAGACTCTCTATACGTTTGTAAAGCAAACTAAATTTGCTACAATTTGAGCCCAACACGAGCTCTCTAGATTGATTGGTTGCGGAGATATAGCCAGTCAAAGATGGGCAAGTTTTTCCAAAAACTGGAAAGTTATCGATAGGGTTATGTTCCAAGACACGTATAGTCCGTCTAAGACTGCAAGGCAGTCCCGTTCAGGCGTTGGGACAGAGCACTTGAAAAAATAGGGGTGAAAGGGTATCAGGTAAGTGCGAGTAGGGAGAAACGATTAAGCACAGTGGGGGTGGATTTTTCTGTGGACTGAGATTAGAAGGGATCTAAATGACTCATTTCTAGGAAATTAACCAACGCAACAGTACAGTTCCTCATTTTGTGGAGATAACTTGTGCTTTTTTTTTCACTCCTGAACATGTGCTGCTAGTTTGTTTTTCTATTAAAACAATATTAACGTGCCGCTAATAATGCAATAATGCTATTGGTCTTCATTATTTGTTTATATTTTTTGTTTGTTTTATTTTATTAAAATTTAACAGTCATTAAAAAAAAATTTCAATTCTTAAAAAAGAAAAAATGATGAAACTACAACTAAAGTTACGAAATACTTTTTTTAAAATTTTAGTCAATCCTATAATTTCACTTCTTTTCTTTAGATATGGAGATTATATATACAAACATTCAGGTTTTGAAACCTTAAAAATATAGGATAAAGTATCATATGAACAACCTGAAATATTGTTAAAACAAAATATAAATTACATAAAATTAATGGAATTGATTAAAGAGGTTACGGATAATGCATATTTTAAGCATAGTAATAAAATTTTCAAACAAGTAAAAGGTTTTCCAATGGGGTCATTGTTATCAGGAACTTTATGTAATATAATATATAAAGTTATATAATGTTATATGAATCTTTTAATGTTAATGTTAATTTTAATGTTATATGAATATTAAATTGTTATATGAATCTTTTCATATAACATTTCTTTGTAAATTTGATTACTTATTTAAATATTTTTATTAATTACCCAAGTAAATAAATAAATAAATAAATAAATAAGATATTATTAGTTATATTGTTGTGGAATTAAAAAACAGTCTTATGTGATCCTTTTTTTAGTATTTTGGAGAATTCAGCTCTTCTGAAATAGTCATTTAGATCCCTTCTAATCCACAGAAAAATCCACCCCCCACTGTGCTTAATCCTTTCTCTCTACTCGCACTTACCTTTCACCTCTATTTTTTCAAGTTCTGAAAAAACGCCTGAAGGGGACTGCCTTGCAGTCTTAGACGGACTATACCGGCTAAACTAATGGTTCTAGAGAAAGATCGTGAGAGAGGAAATTGTAGAGAATTGAATCAGCTGTAATTTGCTTCCAAAATGGGGCCTCCAGGCCTCATAGTCTCCTCAAAAACGTAAAAACAGTAAAACATCTGAATTGGGAAAAAGGAGGAAAACATTGTACTGAATCGTGTTTGTATGTATTTCTGTAAAAACACGTGCAAGAATGTGAAGTTAACATTGTAGATGTAATATATGGCTTCAAATAAACATACACTAAACAAATAAATGTAAAGATAAAATAAACAACGGAAACAAAAATGTAAACAAGAAAAGTCTACGTACACAGTCAAGCATAAACACCGCAGTAGTTTAGAACTTCGCCCTTTTGGAAGGGCCGGGTCTGATCCAGTCGGGATCAGAGGGGGATGGAGTGGGAGGATGGACGACATTTTCTGGAGGTGGAGGCGGGTCGTCGTATGGTGTTGGGTCGTCCACATCCTCATCCTCCTCGTCCAAGACGACGTTTGTGCAATTGCGCTCTTGGCAAAAGGAACATAGGATAGAGCACTTGAGCCCTGCCTTTCTGCAAGTGCATGACCCTAAGGGCTTAACGCTTTCTTGCATTTGCATTTTGTCAACGCTGTTTTCGGCGTATATTGTTTTGAACAGCTCCTTCAAACCACTGCTGGCCGTGATTCCACCAATACACCCAAGGAAGGACAAAAGGAGGTGGAATCTACCGAGCCTCACCACTACATTCTGCAATTCAGGGTGCTGGCCACTCGCAACAATATCTCGTGCTTTCCAGAAGAGGGGTTGATCAAATGTTATGAAGCAAGTGTGTTGAGCATGAGCTGCTATTCTATTGCTTGCTTCTACAAGCGCTGTTAATATAGTGTCGTAATCTGTTGGTGGAGCGCGAATGAACGGTAGATACAAAACTTTCGTGATTTGGAAATCCATATCAGACGTCTTTAACTCCATAAAACCGTTCCAACCAGATACATCTGGGGTATTCGACCATTTCCCATACAACCACAACAGATCTGGCGCCGAAGGCAGTACGTCACTGGCCAGCTGGACAGCATCTTGTACATCAGTAATTGATATTGCAGACAAGCCAGCATTTTGTCGCACTGTGCAGGGTTTCAGTGGAATGGTTCCAAAAGAACTGATCGTGTCAGCAGGCATGTAAGTCTTCAGACGAGGGATTGCTTTATCCGGCAGTACAGCAGAGCATGGCGTAATGCACATGATTCCCCCCATTTCATGGAACGTATTTTCTCCGTCCAAGGTGTTGACATTAACATCTGCGTTGTCCATGACGATCTGAATAAACACGCCTTTTCCAATGTCGGGTGACGCTTCTGCCCGTGCAATTGTTGAACTTTCCAGACTCATTGCCTCACTTTAGCTGTATGAAAACCTTAGAGCTGCACAGAGGTTCACCAAGTGTTTCGAACCAAATTCTCTGTAAAGATATGCACCAACGCTTGTCATGATTGAAGAAATGAACGATTCTGGTTTGACAGCCGACATAAGTGCATGATACAAGGTCAGGCATTTTTTTCTCCAGTACCTTACGGGGTTATTATGTATTACCTATGTATTCATGTATTGTGTATATTTGAATGTCGGATTATGTATATATGTTTCTTTGAAGCCATATTTTCCATCTACTAAGTTACATTCGATAAAACTGATACAAGTGCTAGAATTTCGCACTGTTTCGAGTATCACAGGAGTAGCACAGGGTTTTCAGTGTTTCAAACTTGGATATAAACTACTCTTTATGGGTACTAACAACATATACAAACTTCGTCGATACATGCGCATTTGCGATGTTTGTCCTTTTTTTGTGTCAATATTGACTGGCCTATATTTTTTCGTTTTTTTTTTTGAGGAAATTATGAGGCCTAGAGGCACCATTTTGGAATCAAATTGCAGCTAATTCATTTCTCTACAACTTCTTCTCTCATGCTCTTTCTCTAGAACCATTAGTTTAGCCGGTACGTGTCGTGGAACATGACCCTACCGATAATTTTCCACTTTTTGGAAACAAGTGCCCAACTTTGACAGGCTATATCTCCGCAACCAATGGACCTAAAGAGCTCGTATTGGGCTCAAATTGTAGCAAATTTAGTTTAGTTTACAAACGTATAGAGTGACGATACCCGAGAAACGCTTCCTTCCGGTGATTTTTTCGACAAAACTGACACAAGTGCCCGAATTTCGCAGTTTTTCGAACACCACAGGAGTAGCACAGGGTTTTCAGGGTTGCAAACTTGGGTATACACTCCTCTCAGGGGTCCTAACAACATTTAAAAAAATCGTAGATACATGCAGTTTTGCGATGTTTGTCTTTTTTTTTGTCGATATTGACTGACCTAAGATGATTGGTTTGAAGTAATGTAAACTTCAATATCAAATATAACACCTCCAATCTCATTTATATTACTAATAATCTTTTAATATTCAACATAAGTTATCACTGTAAAATTAAACTTCAAATAAATTTAATTAACTAACATAACTAACGTAGTTTAGTTTGTGAGCTTATAGATTTCTGCTTCTTTAAAAACTTTCCCCGATCACCATTTCGAGATAAAGATAAAGACACTGTATTTGGATTTATTTTTGCTTCTTAAGGGTCCCAAAAAAAAAAAAAAAAATGAACTCTAGCAAAAGCATTATGGTTTTCACGTATATTTATATAAGAGCTATTCTGATAATAATAATAAGATTAAGAAACTGCTTGTTTTCTAAGAAATTAGGTCTTTTGGAAAGCCGAAGCACTTATCTTATTATTGTTTTCTATGCAGAAAAATTCGACATAATCGATCTGGGAACTTCTCCTTGTTAGAATATCTCTTTAAATTCGAGTAAAATTTTACTTCAGAACTTAGACAAGCGTTGAAGGCATTTATCACGATTTTTATTCCTTAAAGGAACTAAATGCTATAGAATTGATGAAATCGTCTGAAACTTTAATTATAAATATTTTTTATGGATATTTCTAGAAAAGTGAAATTTTTATTATACTACAATTCTTTCATTAACTATGTTTTATTTAATTTCTTTCACTTTTAAATTAGTTAACTATTAGTTTTTTTACACTTATTTCTTTGTAAAACCTTGTTTGAAGTTTTTTGAATGAAATTAAGACTTATTTCGATATAATTTATTTTGAATTTTTCAGATTCAAAACCTAATTGTAATTTGATGGTTTTTTTTTAACTCTAAAATGTTATCACAATGTTATACAAACGACCTTTGAAATGAATTTGATTGCCATTAAACAAGTCTGCCTTACAAAAAAATATCGAGTTGTAAAAATTCGAATACTTGTGAATTTATGCAAAAAGAATTAATGAACTGGGAATATCAATTTCAACTGTAAAATTAATTCTGATTTCTACTATTGTAATAATTTTCAGTGGAGAATCCTGAAGGTAAGTTTTGTAATGCTGTCAATTTTATGAAATAATTAATTGAAATTTTGAGTTTTATAACTGCAAACTGTAAGTTGTAAGTTTTAAGAGTGAATTATCGAGATTTACTAAAATATGACGCTTTAGAAAATAAGGATAAATTTTATCAGAATAATCCTTATTAGGAAGTATTTTGATGTAGATTGAAAAATCTTATGGGCAACTTTTATTTGTAAAGTTTATGTAACTTTTTTTTTTGAAATAATTGAGAATTGTTAATTTTAACATGTTGAATTAGATCTATCATTAAGCTATGAAATTTTATTTTTTAGAAAAGATATAAGTATTCATAGGTGAAAGGAATATTTGAGTAAACTTTCAATACACATTAAAATATTACTGTCATACTAACTGGTAAGGTTCTAGGTTGTTGAATTAAGTAGTTTCCTGTGATGGGGCCGGGGGGGAGGGGTCAGCCCGACGCCCGCTCACCTTTAAATCCCGGGAAAGAAGCCCGGTATCCATTCTAGAGAGGGCTGGGTAGGCCCTAGAACTCACTTGGAGGAGAATAGAGCGTGGAAAAATTCCCGCCCTCCGCCGAGGCCGGGAATCGAACCCGCAGCCAAGCGCCCTTACCCGCTCAGCCACAGGGCCTACTTATTTATATTTTAATATATTTTTATTAATTATTAATATAGTAATATATCAATTCCGAGGGCCATTAGTAACGAGTCCAGCCACTAGGCGCCGGCATATATATATACACAACTAATTCTTAATTATATATTCATAATTCTATACATATATATTTTAATCATTACATAATATAGAAGCATATGACGCGAAATAATTACCCACATCAAGAAACCTTTACTAGACATATTGGTAAAATATAGAATAATGCATATATAATTATTAAAATAATGAATTATGTATATATTCGCTAATGCAAATATTCAAATATTCAAATATTCCGCCAATGCAACACTTCCTTCCTTCCGCCTTTAGTACCGAGACCAGCCGCTAGGCGGCGACGATTTAGATAATCTGGTCAAAGTAGAGCAATAACACGCTATTCTTTATTGCGCAAAAATACATAATTTAAAGGACTTAAAGTACTAGTGTGCAGAAACGGTCAGGTTTCAGGGCACTGGGAACACTTTCTTTTATAACAGCCTTGTCCCTGTATGCCATTCTTTTGGTGGATCGTTGTTTTATCCGATTAAAATTCAAACCATATATGACGAAATCAAAAAAATCTAACAGTATTATGTTTTTTTTTTTCTTTAATAAGAAGTGGGTACGATAAATAGATTACAAGATATTAAAGACTAAATCAGTTGAATAAAATTTATAAATAAAACAAAAATTAAAAAATATAACTTCTTCATCTTTAGTAGGAAGTGGTACGAAATTACAAGCTAGTAAAGAATAAAAATAGTTTAATAAAATTTATAAAAAAGAACTTTAAAAACCATACTTTCATCTAGAATGCACTAAAAAAGTGGATTTTTTTTCTGCTATGTATAAGAATTAAAGCTTATGACTAAAAATAAAAGCTTTGGGGCTCTCATAGCAAATATTTCAATGATGCTGGAAATAAATGCTACGAGTAAACTTATCATTTTACTCGACACTCTTACTATTACGTAATATTACTAACACTAACTAACTTAGTTACTTGAAATTTGAAATACATTCGTTTATGAATACAGAACCAAATTCTAAGATCAAAATGTTATTTAGACTTACAAAATATGTTAAAAGTAATTATTAAATTATTACATGTGATTTTAAAATCATTAATTTAAACAAGTAGCCTACTTCTTAAACAAAATTTACAAAAATAAAAACAACAACAGGTTTTTCTAAAGTGACATTTCACGTCAATGAAATTTAAAAACTGTTTTTATCTTATGCTAATTAGAAGTAATGCTACGAGTAAAGGTATCATTTTCCTCTGCACTCTTTACTATTAAGTAATATTACTAATACTTGCTTACTTACTTATTTACTTGCTTGAAATATTAGCTATGAGCGTCCCACGCTTTTATTTTTAGTCATATGTTTTAAATTTTATATATAGCAGAAAAAAAATTATTTTCTAGTTTTTAGTTCATTTTAGACAAAAGTTTTTTAAAAGTTTTTTTTTTTTATTTATATTAAATTTTTGTAATGAATTACTTAAAGCTATTAAAGTTTAATGTTTATAAAATTGCAAAATTTTAATTTGCAAATAAATAGTGTATCTAATTCCTGAAAAAAATTGGAGGTTTGCTTATAAAACTTTCGTGTCTTTCACAAAAACAATTAATATATTTAAATTTTTTGTTGTTCTTTAAAGCTGAGGGAGAACTAAAGCAAATAGCAGGAAGTAAGTAATGAAACTATACATTAATTTTATAAAACGCAATTTAAAAAAAAATATTCAGAGTCTTATTAAAACATGGTTTTAAAATACTATCAAAACTTATCTTTTTTGCAGATCCATATCAAATTCAAAATGCAGAACTCAACGATTTATTAAAAGAAGGTAAAATTGACAAAGATAACAGAAAAATGCATTACTGTATAATATTTTTCTAAAATAAGTTTCCACTTATATTTGATTTAAGCCATCGGAGTATTGAAATAAAACTTGCTCCAGCATTTATTATTATATGTAGTTAATAAATTTACTAAATAAATATAAATAGGTAAAAGCCTAATTTTGAACGTTGAAATTAAAAAGAAAAAAAAAAGAAAATTTATTAATAAATAAAGGATGCAATTAAATTAAAACTAAGGAATCAGACACAATTTTAGGTGTTTGTTAAATAGGTATTTGCTAAATACAGTCTAAATCTTATTATTATCTTGTCCATTTAGAGATAATACAATTTTTTTTTTTTACAATTGAAATCGAAAAAATTGAGAATCGAAGTAATTTACTATTGCTTTCGTATGTTTATTATTTCAAAATATGCTAATTTGAAAGAAAAATGGAGAAAAAAATTATAGACCATTCTTCATTTTCCCACTTGAAAAAGAAATAAGTTTTTTTGATAAAGAACAAAAATACATGATAATACATAGGCTTTACTTTACTAAGTATTTTTTATCTATTATATTTGTGTGGAGAAGA
Organism: Thereuonema tuberculata; assembly: GCA_023159025.1. Taxonomy (NCBI): domain Eukaryota; kingdom Metazoa; phylum Arthropoda; class Chilopoda; order Scutigeromorpha; family Scutigeridae; genus Thereuonema; species Thereuonema tuberculata. The sequence goes on from JAFIDM010000002.1 coordinate 58,809,474, forward strand.
AAAAAACTGCCCTTTTTAGATTGAAAATTTTATTTGAAAAAGAATCACTGAACAATAGTTGATACAGAAACAAAATACTTGTCAGCTAAATTTCTAATATATAGCAGCAAATCCTAATATCAACAAATCATTTATTGGACGACCTCTTGTACACATTATAATCAATCTAAGAACATATACATTTCCACATGTTTCATATCATATTTTTTCTTCCTATGATAATGCAAGTCTAATGATGTAGAATCTACTTGATTACACTTTAAAGAGTAATAACAATGAAATTTAGATTTAAATTTAGAATTAAGATTTAAATTTTCCATTGATATTTATCAAATAATGTCTTCATTCCTTATAATTGAACATCATTGTGTTTTTATAAAATAATTAGAAAAATAAATGTTTGTACTAATGCCATTCAGACCTTTTCTGAGATGGATTCTTTGATTTTATACGGTAATAGTATAAAGTTATTCTGTTTCTAATGATAAATGTGATTACTTTTGTTTGATTTTTGTTTTAAATTTCTTTTGTAGGGTATAGAATGATGGATACTTTTGCCGACTAATGAGACTTTATAGAAAGTCAGGGTAAATAATTTTGCAAAAAAAAATATGAAATTACAGTTGTATTATTATCTCTATTGTATTACATTAAACTTCTTTCATGAATTTGTTAAATATTCAAGCTTGTTGAACAATAAAGAAAAATACTTTTGTCTTTCTCTGATTTCTGATTTCTTTTTTTATAGTCTTTATATTTCTTTTTTCTTCTTTTTTATTAGGTGAAATTTATCAAAATTAATTTGTTAGATATTTAATATTTGTTAGATTTTTGTAAAATTTTGTAAACTATGAAAATTAGTCTTCTGAAATGTTCATTCCTTTAACATGTATACATTTGATAAAGTTTGAATGTAATTTATACAATGTTATTTTTTTACACAAAAAATGTTGAAGCTATTTCATATATTTAACTAGTAAAATTGCATTTTTAATATTAATAATAAAATTACTAATAACTGCGTATGAGTTTTAAGTAATTTTATAACTCACAAATAATTCACGATGTTTTAAGATAAATGTCCTAAAAAAAGAATTAATTGCATCATTACACACAGATAGAAGTTATTCATGATATTCACAAACAATACATTCCGTTTATTTAAATTTTCTTTAACTTATAAAAAAATGCACAACAAGTAAGGAAGTAAAGGTGTTACAGTATCTCACCTATCTTTTTCAGAACGTTAAAATATTTTAGCGTTTTAGCTTATATTTTAAAACTGTGTCAGTCCTGCAGAGCTTTCAACTACAATAATTCTTGAAATCAAGTTATTCATTGACACAAATAAAAATGTAAATCATTTTATGATTTTAGTAATATAAAATAAAAAAAAACAATAAATTTGGTTTTTTTGAAGCCATAATATTTTTTTTTTAAATATTATGTTGAATTAGAAGCTTTCTTATTTACATATTTTTTTATAGAAATTTGAATAGAAAAATTAAGTAATGTTTTAGATTTCTTTTTAACAAAGGAAATTCTGTTCATATTAAAGTTTTATCTTAATTGCTCTTAAGAATACCAAAATTAATATCTCAAAATATATCTAAATTTATACTAATGTTCATAACTCCCAGAATAGTTCTATTGATAAATAATGTAATATATAGACATTTAGTCAACACTTCTTCGATTAATATCTTGTTTAATATGATACTTATATAGAAAACTTCTTCAGGTTTATGAGGACAGGAACATCTTTTTCTTCTTTCTCTCTAGAATTCGTTCGTAATCTATACAGTCCAAATTAAATTTAACACTATACAAGTAGAGGGAAAGATGATAATATGGGCACTATATATAATATGAGCCCCCTACCTGTCATTTAAAGTATGGCACGCAGACAAGTGGCAGCAGCCGAAACCTACAGTCATAGTTCGTGGATTCGCCACTAAGTTGGTCTGACTCAGTTCCAATGTGGCTGTTGGGTGTAACAGGTTGGTTTCGTTTTTCGTAGTGAAGAAAAGTTTGTAAGGTATGTATTTCCTATTTAACTGATTTCTCATTCACATGATTGTTTTAAAATTAGCGGGTGTCTATCTACAAGGATAAGGATTACAAAACCGTAATTTTAGTTTCATTTTATTTTAGGGAATAGTATGATTTGAGATTTTGTGTCCAAATATGGCGAGGGTTGAGATACCAAATATAAATTGCTAAAGAACCAGATGCTAGCTAAACGTACAAAATCAAAAGTTTACAATATAAGGAACTGTTCTTCAACAAAGCTATGAACTTTACGTTCCCTATCAACATTTATGAGAACATAATGGGTATGGAACATAGAAGATATTGTTCATAAGGTACCTGAGCCATATAACGCTGTGTATACCTTTAACGCCACTTATCTAATTCTTCATAAACATAAGAGATGGCGGTACTGCACTAAAGTAGTTTGCATTGACATGCGATCTAGTGTTGAAGTGAGTTACTAGCAGACCGCCAACATTTTCGAGTGAAATTATATTTCCACCTTTTCGTGTCGAGGACTGGTTCTGAAAGGCTGCTACTATATCAACGTAAGATATAATATAGAATTTTTTAAATTTTAGAAGAAAACCAATTCAACTAACAACTATAATGTTTGGTCATCTACTCCTTGCAATGTGATCCTATCTGCCCAACTTCTTCAAACTTGCCAATATAGCACAAAATAAGGATTATTAGAAACTAGTACTAACTTATGAGTAGAAACTTTCACAACATTAACTATCAATGTTATATTATACATTATATATTATTTACTCATTATATTCCTTATTCAAATGCTCTCTGGATATGAAGAGGTTTCTCTCCTCTTATTCGACATGTTTGAAGCCACTCAAGTTTAAACAAACGCTATAAACCTAGAGTTGAAAATTGTATGTAATCCTCTCCGGTAGCACTGACTAGGCTAATACGGAGTCTTAATCACGAATCTAATCTAATCCTGTAGATGAAATTGATAGTGGTAACTATTCTTCTGGTATATAGTAAACGATACTCAACTAACCTAAGCCAAATGGAAATAGACAAAATATTATCAAACTTACAATTGCTTCGCCAACTCGTTACCCTATGATTGAACTCAATCATCTACGAGATAATTTCCCAACCAGATCTGTTAAAAGATAAGGAGACAAAGATTTTCAGATCCTCACTCCCCGATTTTCCTTTCTCGTCACTCATGGTAATAATCAATAAACCTTATCAACTATAATATCTACAAAATAATTCTTATTTGGATCTATAAGATTTAAAAGAGAAGAAAAAAAAGTAACCACGCTCTGAAGTACCACTTTTGTAGCGCCTTCTACTAGACGTCTACAGGGAAAGGAAAATTAAAAAAAAACAAGGAGGGGGGGAATTAAAAAACAACAGAGCTGAGTTTAACTAATTTGCGCAGTGGAAGAAAAAATAACTTAACTCTCTAAAATCAAACATCCAAATAAGCACAATAAACAATTTATTAAGCTAACCCCAAAATTAGAGGAACAATTCTTAGTTACAAAAATTTACTAGTTTCAAAACACAAACATTAGTAAAAATACAATAAAGGAATAGTTCACTTCCAAACTCAAATTTTGATAATTTAACAATTACAACTATCCGAATATAAATCTTGTGATTTAAAATAAATTAAAATAAATATTAAATATCCTAGGATGAATTACCCCTTATACAATTCACAACTACAACTTCCATCATAGGAGGAAAAAAAGAAATAATTTAAAGCGTAATCTAATAATTCTTTACATTAAACTTTATCAATGGACCATTTTAAACTTAGCCCTTTCAAATCTAAACTCCAAATATATTTTTAAAAAAAATGTTTTCCAGATTCACTACTGAAATAAAGTTTCCTAACATTTATTAAAATAACATCTCATTCAATGGAATTGACTAGAATATAATACTTTTGACTTCGATTAAATAATTAAAATTAAAACAGTCTTGGTAAAACTGTCGTTTACGGTAACCATGTGGAGGTTTCTGTTTTTCCGATGTGCGTAATACGTCCGTTTCCGATAACCACAAAATGAGCATTACGTAATGTATTCCTACGCGAATTGAATTTGCGAAACCGAAACAAAACAGCTCCGCAGTAAGCCTCCACTTCCGGTTACCGCATACTGCATTTAAACCACAGTCTTACATGGTAGAATAAGTACACGAGGAGAATTGGAACGTTCCCATTGACAAGATGGCTTCCCTTATCAGGAGATTGTTGTATCATCGCTGAATCAAGAATTTCTCCATTCCCACGATGTCATCTCCTGTCCTGCGAATTCGTTGAACTACGGTGATTAAAATATCCAACGGCGACGATATCCTAACGAAGACGTCCTAGACACCTCTCGTTTCCGATTCTAGTCTCCTTTATCTCGACGAATTCTTCACTACCCATAGTAAATTTCGACTCAATGGAAATAAAATTAGTAACACTACACTGAAGAGATTATGCTTTAAATTTCACATCACTTCAACTAATATAACATTAAAATTAATCGGATAGTTAACAGAAGTGAATCATGACAAATAAAAATGACTTAGACATTCAAGTCTAAATACAAAATTATCCTCTATGAGGCATAATTAAAAAAAAAAAATACCTCCCGGGAAACCCGGGAGAAAGATCTAAAATAAATATGTGAGAAAAAGAAAAATTTCCGCTCCTGATCTGAACACGGATTTTTATAGCAGATTACCTACACTTAATGGAACTCACATTGGAACATGCCAACAAACTAGAACCATCCCTCAACAATCCCCTGAAATCATTAGTCCCGATTCACTCCAATAATCCCACCACATTGTTGGAAATTACCCAACAAAGCCTACAAAATGATGAAGCTCCAACAAAACGAGTTAATTTCTCAAACAATACAAGAAACGAGACTTTTTAGTGTCATTTCAACCTGATGCGTAAACAAGAAAAAGTATTTAAATAGGTACGATTTCTGCAAGGTACTAACACCAGCATGGCAGACAGCAATTACTCCAGCCAACATATTAGGTGGATTTCGAGGGAGTGGTGTCTGGCCTTTGGATCCTTCTGCTGTCCACGCTCATTGTTTGATGGACAGTAGTTTCTTGTGCCTACTTTCTTCTCTTGTGCCTACTCGACCAGACGATGAGCCACAACCCGGATGCCCTTCCAATGCAAGTGCAACCTCTCCCGTCTCTCCAGTAATTCAGGTGATAAAAGAACTTTTGGCACCCCAAGAGGACAATGCCAAACGTTCAAGAAGAGTCACTATTACAAGATGTGTCACTTCACTGGAGTTCCTGAAGGAAATGGAGGAAAAGGAAAAAAGCAATCGACTAAAAGAAAAAGAGTCAAAGGTACGAGCGAAAGTTCTGAAAGTAATGACAGTGAAAATGATGAGAATGATAACTCTACCTATGGTGAATGTGGTGGAGCATTTCAAGATGATTTTCGGGGAGAAAGTTGGATCCAGTGTATTAAATGTAAGTTGTGGTATCATCAAACATGCAGAAGTTGTCAAATAATGCTCGACCAAAAAGGTTTCTGTTTCAGATGTAAACAGTAATGAACTGTGAACTGCTCAATTCAATTACAACGCTCTAATTTGTGTAACTTGTTGTTTGGAACATGTCATTTTGATTTCTACAATTAAAGTAATATCCTTCAGTTTCCGTTAATTTTTTTGGACATATACGACCATGTAATAATATACTAAATTATTAATTTTGATCCACAATTAGTCCCGGTCACTAGTTGCGGATCACATTGCTTATTTCATTTTGTTGAGTGTTATAATATTATGCTCCATATACTTATGTGTTGTGCTATTTTCTGATAAAATATAGAAGGAAAATGGTTTTCGTTAACTGATCCTCAGCTAGTGCCGGGGGTCTATTTCTGGATCAAATGTCACATTTTAGTTTCTTTAAGAAAATATTTACTAAATTGGTTTTGCCATCATGTAAGTGATCATAGAGTGTTATAAATGGGTCAACTAACAAGCTCCAGGTAAAACTCGTTACTCTTTTCCTTTCCCAGCTTCAAAATCAGAATTTAGGCTTAGGTAGATCCATAACTAATGGCCTAACCCTATAGAAGCATTTTATTGTCTTACAATTGCAGTTCCAAATTGTCTTATTATTTCTGAATAATTATTATTATTTGTTTTAATATTTTGCTTTAGCATATCTTTGTATTATTTTAATATTATACTTTGATTCATAATCCAATAAAATAGCTGCGAAACATGTTGTTCTACAGATAATTAAATATTTTTCTAATAAAATATAATTTTTATATATCTTCCATAATATACTGTAAATTAGCAAATTAAAAACATTAAAACTAACAAAACGACGGATTTTGTGAAAATAACACGAATAATAACACTCCTAATAATATCGAAAGGAAATACAAACTATCGGAAGAAAAAATCAAAAAACATTAGATCATCTTCCCAAATTTCAAACAGTGCATACGGTTGAATAAGGGTTGTTATTCTAACACTGCTGTAGCTTCTGTAGTGTTTAATGACTTCTTCACCTCCAAGCAAGATTACTTCCACGCGAACGGAATTTTTAAATTGCCGGAAAGATGGACTGAAGTCATGGAATAAAATGGAGAATACTTTGATAAATAAATATTGTGTCTTAAACGGATATACGTTTTAATTTCCACATGTCAAAACGCTCAGAACTATTTGGACAACCCAATTACAGACAGACAGACAGATGAACATTTTTTTTTAATATATGCTGTATATTTAAAAAAAAAAAGGATTTTTTTGTAACCTTAATAATAAGTTCAAACAACTGAACACATAACAAAGAAGTAGGAGTTAATGAATAAAATAACATAAAATTACAGAAAAAAAAAAAAAAAACTACACTTAGTACTTTTGAAATGTCTTCAAAACGATAAAGATAATCATCTTATAAATGAATATGAAGAAGCCTAAACAGCGTTTTCAGTAGTGATATTGTGGGATGGCGCCAGTTAATTAAAATGATGTCCAATCATATATTTGTAAAAAGCGACTGAAAGCCTAAAGATCATAATGACGAATCTGAATCAGAAACATCAGTCGTTTTTATCGAGAGAGAAAATATTCATTGTGATCGTCTGAAGCACTGGATATAAATATAATATTCCGACACAAAACTAACAGTGGAATCCATTCATCTAAACCAATCCCATTAGTAACACAGTAGTGTTGCATAGATGCAATGAAAATGCATTTATATGGTTATATAACACAAGCAATGTCTTCGGTTAATGCTTTGTTAGCAAGCTACCAATAATAATATTGAAAATGCAACATTTACAGCTTGATTAAGAAAAACAGTATTGTTTCTAATAAAGAATTTGTGGCTTTCTCAGCTTCTGAGTGTTTGTTTATCAATAACAATTAACTATTATTTCGTCAGTTTATGTACTCCTACAATGAATAAAAATTACGCAATAAATTAGTTTCCTTTCAAATTTCATTTCATCGAAGACCTATCTTCTAGTTTCTTTTTTTTGTGTCGTTATGATATAAATAATGCATCGTAGTAATTAATAATGTTTTTGGAAGTTAAATAATTAGTTAATTTCGTTCTTCAGGTAAGGAAACACTCTCCAAAATTAATATTGAAATGGTTTTCAAAATTTTAGTCCTATTTGATTCCAATCATTACGTTATAATAATTAGGATTTTATTTTAATTTGTTAATTAACAGAATTATATATTTCAAAACAACATTTATTTTCAAACATAAAATATTCAAACATAAACCGTAATATATATTTTTGAAAAAAGTAAATGAAGTATTAATATTTTTCTATTAAAATTCGGAAGATTATTTGGATTATCAATAATATTTATGATGATTCCATTAGTAGGTTTTTAAACTAAAGAACAAATTAGAACTAAAGAACATTAGAAATTTAATGTTGGAAAATGTGTATTAGAAAACCCTTTTTTCTAAGCTTATTAGACTTTCTGGCTGAACTGCACAATATGATAACTACCAATCGGATATTTCGTAAGAATGCATCGCAGACGGACGTTTTACCGCTTCTGAATCCGTGCAATGATACATGATGTTTGCCGACCTGCTTCATACCTATGTGATTTTTTTCGA
>JAFIDM010000002.1:58817730-58835534 GCA_023159025.1 Thereuonema tuberculata
CTTGAACTCCAAGCAGTCAGTCCAAGATGGCGTCGTTTTTTGATCGCATAAGCGTGACCAAGAAAGGACAAACTTTGCATAGCCACGCTTGGGGAATAGTTGGAATGTTTTTAATTATTTCAATTTTAATTATTATTATGTAATCGAAAATGTAGAAACTACAAAAACCAGAATGTTTTCGTAAGGGTTATACGATTCAGTTACGGATTTTAACGATAGATGGTGCTGTTACGTCCTGGAAACAACAATCTAAAAAGAAATTACGTTATGAAATGCTTTTCTTTCATGAGCTGAACTGTAGTTGCTTATAAACTAGAAATTTACGATGTAATCGATAACATTTTTCTTTTAGACAATTTCGTAGTAACTTATATTTCTTTTGCCAAGCATCTTAACTATATCACTTTCTTAATACAGGGTGAGACAAAAGTTCTGCAGCACAAGGATTAAATGATATAGCAAGTGAAGGATAGTGTATGAAACAAAACTTATAGTTTCCATAAATAAAGATGTTTATAATGATTAGATGGTGAGCTCAAACTGTTCTTCTTGAACTTGTAAAGTTTGTAATTCTGTAGTGGTATGAATCCTGAAACTTTTGGAACGTTTCTTGCGTAAAGTTTCTGCATTCATTGAAAGAAGTACGGACCGATCAGCTGCTCTTCACATATTCTAGCTCATACCGCGATCATAGAATCATTTTGTACGTAACTATTTTCCATCCCTTAAAGATTACAGTCCTACCAATAGCGAAGAATGTAGATGGATTGCTCTAGTTCAGAAACCACTTGCAAAATTCTCCTCGACGATCTGAGTCATCCCCTTGCAAATTCTGCATGAGATGAACTTTATAAGGATGGAAGGAATCTCAGCAGCATTACAGAATAACAAAGTTGAAGGAGAACAGTTTGAGCACACCTACGTGTTTCCTATCATACACCATTCAATACTTGCTAAACACCTGAATCCCTATGGTTAGCGAGTTTTGTTTCACCCTATATATAAACCTGTGAATAATACAAGATATAACTCAACTTCGGAACTAGGATTCAATACTTATAAAATCTCCAGATTAAGTAGTTTTTCAATATTTTAAAAAAAGCAGAAAAAGAAATCCAGAAAAAAAAAATACTTGAAACCAAGCAGATTTTAACGCATTACGATTCTTCCAAAGGCCAGTGTTTACTTGATGCTCCATTCTTCTATCATGAATACAGAAGTGAAGTAATAACCCATATTTAAAAAGTATACGGCGTAAAAAGTATGGTCATTGTTTCTAGGAGTGTACAGCGAACAAACAAAGAAACAAATATCCTCAGTAAATGATAACAGATTGTATAGTTATTAATCAACCTTGCGATTAAGAAGATGTATAATACAACTAGAGAACTAGAAATTAAAAAAAGTTCAGATTAAACATTTTAGGATTCTGATACAAGTATCAGACGCCATAATATTCCTGATTTGTCCGTCCGTCTGTGAACAAGTATCTTTAGAATCTCATTAAATTCTCATTAACTCAACAATCACAACAACTGCGCCGTTTGCATTCGCAACAATCACATTTGTAATAATAAGGAAATTAAAGCAATAATTCAACATAAATTACGTATCAGAAGCCTTCACGTAGGATTCTGATTGGTTTACTAATCGCTATCCCTACCTTGTTTTTCTAATATTTATGTCATGTAGGCTAATTACAAATGTTGAAGAAAGCTGTAAATTTATAAGTATTCTATTATCCTTTTTAAAACTTTATGATAATACTATAGTTATTGTCAATTAATACAATTAACATTTGGATTAACAGAATTAACATTTTTATATTCATGTTTTTTTTTATTAACACCATTACGATTCATAAAAAATTAACCAATAAAACAAAAACAAAAAAAGAGAGATTTCGCGTAGCCTGAGATATCATCAGTAAGAGTCTGAGACGACCTTTCCGTCCTCTGCATGAAACTCATCAGGCAGACAAACACCTCGATGAAAGTTCAGACAACAAAAGTACAGTGTAACCTCCTTTAGCGGACATTCCGAATAGCGGACACCTCTAATTAGCGGACATTATTGCTGGTCCCAGTCCCTTAAAATAGGACATTGCATGTTATCCACTCCGAATAGCGGACACTCTGAATAGCGGACAGTTATTTTGACTATAATTTTTTTTTTTTATTAACGTTTCGACAAACACATTATAGTTGTATTTACATCGGTGTCCCATACATTGATACATTGTATCTGTGTCTCATGATTCAATGCACGAATCTGAGGCCCTTTTTTTCACTGCAGTTGCTTTGTAAATATCAATCCTTCGTAAAGCTATCCTACAAACGTGTTGATTAAACTTAGTGCGAATTAAAATGACGTCAAAAAGGAAGAGATTGGCACTGAAAGAAAAAATTGATGTTCTTGAAGTTGATGAAAAAGAAAAGCTGAGTGTGCGTTGTCTTGCTGAACGTTTTAAAGTTGGAAAAACTAATATAAGTGAACTTTTAAAGGACAAAGATGAGATTAGAAAAATGTGGATGGTGAAGTCAAACGAAAATTCGAAGGATTTGAAGTTTTGTAAAACCGAAATTAAAAGCAAAATCGACGAAATGGTGATAAAATGGTTCCGCTTTGTTCATGTTATAAGCAGTGCTTTCCTTCAAGAAAAAGCCAGAGAAGTCGGTCAAACTTCAGGATTGGACACGTTTAAGGCATGAAATGGATGGCTAGAAATTAATTTTATACTGTAATTAATTTTATCATTATTTTAAGTAAGACAAACGGATTAGCACTCATTTAAAAAGAAATATAGTAAATAATTTGCAATTGTTCATATTCTCTCATATCGCAATGATAATTGTAGAAATTTAATTAAGATTGTACGTAATTTTTCATTAAATGACATGCTGTAAGCTAAAAATGAAAAAAAAGACAGTCCTCCCAATAGCGGACACCTCCCAATAACGGACAAAACTTGCGGTCCCGTGACTGTCCGTTATTCGGAGGTAACACTGTAGTTAGAGATTACAATCACACACCCTCCTGAGGAATCCCGTGAACTGAAAAGCGCAAACAAAAAAATCAGAACAAAAGAAAAAGCATCATTTCCTGGACTGCGAATCTGTCGAACTTTTTCCTTTTTTGCTACAACCTCTGGTAGGGAAGTACCCCCACCATTTAAAGGATTCACGATGTTCATCAGTTCCCTCCAGTGAGTCCCTAATGAAGTTCCACAGTTTATTAAATACCCAGCATTACCTTCACAATGAAAATGGAAAAAGATGGTGCCCTTCTTTTCTGGACATCTTCATCCCACGCAAGCTGATGGGACACTAGGTCATAGCATCTTCCGCAAACCAACCCATACCGATCGGTATTTGAATGCCTCCAGCTGCCATCCGTCCATCCGTCCCAATTCAACGCCTTCATCTCCGCCCTGGTTCACGTCATTTCCACATCGTGCCTTCGCCATCTTCGATAAAGAAAGCCTTCCGAGAGTACTACATCATCTTACAACCACCCTCATTGATAATGTTTACCGCCCACACAAAATTGATCAAGCTGCTCTAACGCCGCTTCCCTCCACTGAAATTACCAAAGAACCGGCGAAAGTAGTTTTTATTCCTTTCACGGATAATCTGTCGGGAATCGTAAGTCGTACTCAACGAAAATACGACATACATACGATTCACATCCCTCCTCCCAAACTCAAAAGTTTTCTCCCGTCTGAAGACGATCTGGGACTATAAACTCCCGGCGCTTCTCCTGCTCCTGTGGAGGACCTACAGCGGGCAAACAGTCAAAATTACGGAGACCCGTTGCTGGAGCATCAGCGAGACATTTGGTTTGGCAAGCAGAAATCAAACCTGGCCAGGTATTGCATCGATTACGGCCACCTGCCCGATTTCTCCGGCACCTCCTTCATTGCCAAGTCCTTTGGCTACTGGGATCGTCTCATCCGGGAAGCCATCGCCATTAAATATGAAACCTACACAGTTAACAGAGACAACAGACTGCAACTCAGCAGCATGTGACTTGCAGCCATCGCCCTTCGCAACCAATCACACAGACGTGCCGCTTTTCATCTTTGAAATTGATGAAAACATTTTTTTTTTTTTGCCCAGCATCTTTATCAGTTTCATAATATATAAAACAGTGTCACGTTGCAAAATGGCAACTAGTGACAGTGATACGTGAATTTGGAATTGATTTCACTGAAAATAACGATTATCTGTACATTTTGTTTATTTTGTGAGTTTTGATCAATTTATATATTAAATAGGAGTTTGACGATTATTTACTTTGCATATGCTATTATTTTCCTTTAATATTTTACTGGGGTTTAATTGAAGAAAAAGTATGCCGGAGCTTTTATAAGAGAAAGACGCAAACACGTCTTAATTAAATTTGTCAAGAATCATATGCTTTCTCGGATTGTGTTTCCAGGGTAACTCCCAGGAGGGAGAGCTGCTCAGTCAAGAGCGGGGAAGTAGATGGCACGTGGGCCATTTTGAAACATATTATTGGCCATCAGCTAATATCATTTAGTTTTTGACGCGCAGAAAAAGAAAAGGACCAGAAGAATTTTGGGGAATTTTGTTTGTGTGTGGGACACTATCTTAGCGGGTTATTTCGACGGGTTCATATTGGATTTCATGGTGCACCATAGGGGAGGGAAATAGAAAATTGTTCAAGAAGGGGAAAGAGGGATTTTGGAGGGGTGTTTTGACTGATTTTATTTTAAATGTGTTGTTATGATTTATAAATAGATTATTAATTGGATCACTAATGGCGGAGTGCACCAAACTTCAGTTAACTTTGATGACTGCAGTTGGGACGGAGCTAAAATTAGTGGGGAGTGCTGCTCTAGAAAAATTTTAGCCTTTGTTTTAAAATTGTGTGAAAGGAAACAAACATGTATAAAAAGAAATTTATCAAGTTTCTGAATAAATTTTCTTTTTATACATGTTTGTTTCCTTTCACACAATTTTAAAACAAAGGCTAAAATATTTCTGGAGCAGCACCCCCCCACTAATTTCAGCTCCGTCGAAACTGCAGTCATCAAAGTTAACTGAAGTTTGGTGCACTCGGGCGTAAATCTTGTTTGCTTCATTCTTTATTCACGTACCAGGGAGTTTGAGAATTCACTTTAAGTGGGGAATATTGCCGATTTTTTTTAATTGCTGGAGTGTTAAGTGATTATTTTTATTATTATATATCTCTTTAGTCAGTTTAATGTTTGTGGGATTGTGGTTGTGGGTGTTTTGGCTCATTTTCACTCTTGGGCCCAGCATTTTACGCCATCACACCTGGGGTAACCATTCTATCCTACTGCTTTCATAAGTCATCCACTGCGTTTAATCATTAATTGATGGTGAGCTGATTTTCGGTTTCGTCGAAGGACACCAAACTCTGCGGAGGTGTCAAGGGTGATAGTCACAGTGACCGTGGTTCCGTAATTCCACTGCGCATACGGACTACAGGTGTCAACAGTGAATAAGACGATATATAATTCTACTTGAAAAATAGAATTTCATTATTATATAATTTCCAGACTAAACATTTTTTCCAATATTTATGTAATTATGTAATGACAAATTTTTATGAAAGATGCAAATCTACAAGTATTCTTGATATTTTATAAATTATTGATAACAGGATAGTTATTTTAAAAAAATTTTGGATTAATAAAATTCACATTTTAATATTATGTTTAACATGTTTAAGGTTATTTTCCTATTGTAATTATTTTTATTTTATTTTTATTCAATTAATTGGCATTTCATCAACAGGTGGAGGTAAACACTTTTATACTAATTTTTATTTACTTATTATTTAATTCTTGATGTTAAATTCCAACATCTGAACTACTGATAGTTAACTTCAAAGGTTTTAATATGAAGTTTTGTTAAAAAATTCCACAAATTTTAGTAATTTGACCTACCTTAGCAACCTGTTCTTTGATGAAAGTCGGAAATGAATATCTAATGTTTGACTATGATCCAATAATAAAGGATCGTATATCATCAAAAAGTTGTACAGTAAAATGGCTACTGGTACGTCCCTTCGAGAAAGCCAATGCCATTAAAGAGAAAAAGAGAGATAAGGGGCTACAATTCAGCAGCATCTGGCTTGCAGCCATGGCTCTTCGCAACCAATCACGCAGACGCGCAGCTTTTCATGCCGAAAAACCTCCACCTGAAAGCGGGAACCGAACAGAAATCGGCGCTCAAACGTTTGAAAGAGCCTAAGGTGATCTCTCTTCTTATTCCATGAGGTTGAACGCAATGACGGCGTCTGAAAGCTTGGACCACTCCAAAATTCTTACTAAGCTGAAAAACCCAATAAGAATTTTTTTAATCATTCATTCATTTCAATGAAATTAGTGAAATTGAAGCAAATAAATTAATATGTTTTCAAACTGTAAAAACTTAAAAGTAACTAAGTTGAGATCGGTTTGTCGACGCTCGCCCAACTTTAGCCACTTGAAAAGCAACATAATATTATTTTAAAGAGAGAAGGGTGGATCCTAGGTTCTAAATGGGAAGAGAATTCAGCATTGAAACATTCTCGAACTACGTTAGGGATTGAATTCGGTATCACCAACATAAAGTCAAATTCATTAACATTTGGAAACTTCGCCACTTCAATAAACACTATTATAATCCCTTCATTATATTTGTGAAGAATCGTGATCGCAGTTAACCAATCATTATCATTTCCTTTCTTCACTAGAAAGTTTATTGGTCGCGTCTGGAATGTCGTGCAAGTTACTTCCGGTGTTTACATCGTATTTGTCTCCCCTATAATGTTTTATTTTATTACTTTTGTTGATTTTTAAGAATATTTTTTTATTTATTTATTTTTGATTTCATGAAAAGTTTGTTTTTGTCGTCCATTTCTGTTATCGATTCCAGCTGCTCCTTTTTCTTGCCCGGCGTTTCAAAAAATGGGTTAGGCTTAGTGGTAAGCGAGGCTGCGGTTTTCTTAACAATATTGACAACTGAATGAGATGAAATATCTGCTTCTTCAGCCGTTATACGAAAGAAATAGACAACCTAATAAAAAATAACATTCCAAATCCTTCCTCTCGACTGACCCTTTAACCGTTTTGTATTCAACAGCCGTCATGTTCAAAACGGAAATAAAGGGAATAACTAATGCTTAATCGTTCATCATATTTGGAGGTTTCTTCACAAATATAAGAAACGGACTATAACTATATATTACATGAAAACAAATATGGGAAACTTTTTTATAATAGATTGTTAAATACTATAAAGTATGTTTTGTTTTGTTAAAAATATGGGAAACTTTGGCTGTAGGGTCAATCCATATCAAACGGTCCAGAAAATATTAAATTGGTTGCTCGACTACTTTTAAAAAAATCTTCAAAGACATTAATGTCAAAATTACTTTAATGAATACTATAAACTTCTATAACACCATGATACACCAGACATCTTGTAAAAGTCTCTGAAATGGGACGAAATATTGATGTCTGGTGTATCATGGTGTTATAGAAGTTTATAATATTAATTAAAGTACTTTTAAAAAAAATTGATTTTTTTACTGTTGTTACCCCTATGCGTAAGTACTTCAAAACAGGCATTTTTTTTTTATTATTTGACTTCGTTTACAAATGGCGTCCATTTTTGTTTTATGGTTTCTGGGCATTTTTGACCTTTGCAAACAGTTGCGGTAAATTTAATAACTCAGTTAAGAAAAATGATAGGAAGCTGTAAAAACATTGCATTCAGCATATTTTAAGCTTCATTTTATGTACTGTACCTTTTTACCATATCTCTAATGGGTAAATCATTATCAAACGGTCCAGTGCCATTGCCATATTTTGGGTTACCAAAATGTTAATTTGAGTTTTGTATCATCACAACTTTTTCACTGTTGTTCCAGCATGGTATCTAGATGTCATAAATAGTGCTGCCAAGACAGGAAATGGATCAGAAAATACTAAATTATTTTTTTTTGAAATTTGGTCGGGTGATAGACATTTGACAGGCACATTGCGGATGTTACCAGTATTTGACATACACATAAACTTAAGCAACTGGTGAATAAATAAAAAATGAACAAATATCTAATAATTATAATTAGTTGTATGGCATTGATCAGATTCTATTATAATGAGCAAAATTTTCATGTCAAAATTTTGAAAACAACCGGCAATTCAAGTCAAGCGGCCATCTTGGTTCGGACGTTACAAGCATTTGACACTTGGTTTTCATCAAAAAACAGGTTTCACAAATATATTTAAAAAGGTGCTTTCTACAGCAAAACCTTCTTTAGAGCTTAAACATCTTAATAAATACTAAAAACGAATTTAAATTTGGATTAGTGATTGTTTTAACTCAGCTAAGAAAAATGATAAAAAGATGTGGTAAAAAACATTATATTTGAAGCTATATTTTATGTCCTATACTTTTCTACCATATCTAACGCAAATGGCTGAAATTTATAATCATAACTGATATTCGATTTTGAGCAAAAATCACAGTTTCGGTTTATTTTGTTTAGTAGGAAGGAATGAAATAGAAAAGCTGTAATTTTTTTAGAGAAACGCTATACATCCAAAGGTTTCTCAAAAAATATTTCAGCTCTGTTACTGGCTTCCTAATTTAGTTACAGCTCTTGAAAAATGCTCGTTTTTCTTTTTTTTCAAAGTTTGAGCCCCAATATCTCTGGTGGGGGACTTAATAAAATTTTGATAAAATTTAATAAAATTTTTTACAGTATAAAGAGAACTTTATGAGAGGTATCTGTGAAAAAAAAATTGAGTTTGATATTCCATGGAGAACAAAATTATAGCAGGGAAAATGTGGTGAAAATTAGACAAATGAACGCTAGGCTATAACAACACTACAGCTATTATTAAATGTTAAAATATTTTAAAATATTTTATTGCTTGTTAAAATATTATTAGATGTTATATGACATCAAAATCAGAACAATTTAAAGATCATGTATCAACAAGATTGTACATCTGCGTTTTCAACTAAAAAAATACTGTTGCGTGTATCTAATTCAAAAATCAAACTCAATTATCAAAATCAAAATTTTTTTCCACAGGTACCTCTCATAAAATTCTCTTTATACTATAAATATCAAATTTTTATTAAGTCCCCCACCAGAGATATTGGGGCTCAAACTTTGAAAAAAATGAAAAACGAGTATTTTTTCAAAAGCTATAACTAAATTAGGAAGCCAGTAACAGATCAGAAATAACTTTTGCAAAACCTTTGGATGTATATCTTTTCTCTAAAACATGTATAGCTTTTCTGTTTCATTCCTTCCCGCTAAAAAAAAAACGGTTCTTTGATTTTTGTTCAAAATCGAATATCTGTTTTGTTTCTAAATTTCAGCCATTTGCATAAAAAAGTATAGGACATAAAATATAGCTTCAAATGTGCTGAAAATAATGTTTATTACAACAGCTTTCAATCATTTTTCTTAGGTCAGTTGTCCAATTTACCTAAGTGTCTGCAAAGACCAAAAATGCCAGAAATCGCAAAAAAAAATTGGATGTCCTTTTTAAACGAAGTCAAATAAAAAAAAATAATGCCTGTTTTGAAGTATTCATGCTTAGGGGTAAAAGCAGTAAATAAATCATTTTTTTTTTAAATGATGGAGCAACCAGTGCTGGACCGTTTGGTATGGATTGACCCTGTATTCAAGATGTTCCTGGAAGTTAATAAATTGTTCCTGAATTTAAGGTCTTTTCTCTACAATAATTTGCAAAATTGCTTAACAAGTATAAATCGAAATTTAGATATAAAATTTTGATGATTTTTTTTTTCTTAATTGTTTTTGTACAAAATATTCTCAAAAACAAGGCTGTAAAGTTTGTTTCCCAAGTTTTATTTCAAGGGAAGTTACTTCGTTTTAAATATTAATTTCTCTGATTTTTTTTTCAATGCCAAGGATGTAAGTATGAACTTTGTATTTCAGTTTTTATTTTAAATATTATTTTTTTTTTTTAATTTTTTACTTCGTCTATATTTTATTAATTTATTCTGCCGTGAAATTGCATTATAAATTATTCCTCATAAATACGGATGATAATTAGTTCCTTACAAACTAGAAATTACGATGTAATCTTAAAAAAAAAATTGATAAAAAAGGTTTATTTCTTTTGCCAAGCATCTAAACATCATTACTTTCTGAATATATAAAACTGAGAATAAGAAGATATATAATTGAACTAAAGAAACAGAATTTGATTATTATAAAATTTCCAGATTAAATATTTTTTCCACTATATATATCTAGTAATTACAAATATTTAGATTTAAGCTGTAAATGTAAAAGTATTCTAGCTATTTTTATAAATTTACGATATTAAAATATTTGCTTCAAGAAATCTGGGATTAGTAAAATAAACATTTTTCATATTACGTTTAAAACATTTAAGTTTATTTTGCAAAAATTATTAGTTTTATTCTGTTTTTATTCAAAAAATTAATATATTTGCAAGATATTTATTGTATTTTTCAAAAAAGAAGGGTTTGCCATATATTGTCATTATGTAGCGATCGATGTTGTCTAAAACAAAAGTCACCAGTCACGACGTCATCAACTTGAACTCCAAGCAGTCAGTCCAAGATGGCGTCGTTTTTTGATCGCATAAGCGTGACCAAGAAAGGACAAACTTTGCATAGCCAAGCAAGGGGAATAGTTGGAATGTTTTTAATTATTTCAATTTTAATTATTATTACGTAATCGTAACTGTAGAAAATACAAAAACCAGAATGTTCTCGTAAGGTTTATACGATTCAGTTACGGATTTTAGCAAAAGATGGTGCTGGAAACAACAATCTATTAAGAAAATACGTTGTGAAATGCTCTTCTTTCATGAGCTGAACTGTAGTGGCTTATAAACTAGAAATTTACGATGCAATCGAAAACATTTTACTTTTAGTAACTTATATTTCTTTTGCCAAGCGTCTTAACTATATCACTTTCTTAATACAGGGTGAGACAAAAGTTCTGCAGCACAAGCATTAAATGATATAGCAAGTGAAGGATGGTGTATGAAACAAAACTTATAGTTTCCATAAATAAAGATGTTTATAATGATTAGATGGTGAGCTCAAACTGTTCTTCTTTAACTTGTAAAGTTTGCAATTTTGTAGTGATATGAATCCTGAAACTTTTGGAACGTTTCTTGCGTAATGTTTCTGCATTTATTGAAAGAAGTACGGACCGATCACTGCTCTTCATATATTCTAATTCATACCGTGATCCGAGAATCATTTTGTACGTAACTATTTTCCATCCATTAAAGATTACAGTCCTACCAATAGCGAAGAATGTAGATGGATTGCTCTAGTTCAGAAACCACTTGCAAAATTCTTCTCGACGATCTGTGTCATCCCCGTGGAAATTCTGGACGACACGAACTTTATAAGGATGGAAGGAATAACAGCAGCATTACAGAATAACATAGTTGAAGGAGAACAGTTTGAGCACACCTAAGTGTTTCCTATCATACACCATCCTCTACTTGCTATACTCCTGAATCCCTATGTTGAGCGAGTTTTGTTTAAACCTACATATAAACCTGTGAATAACATAAGATATAACTCAACTTCGGAACTAGGATTCAATACTTATAAAATCTCCAGATTAAATAGTTTTCAATATTTATGTCAAGTAATTTACAGTTTATGAAACTGTAAATTTAAACATATTCTTGATATTTTTATAAATTTACTAGCGAAAATACTAGTGTTTCGTTTTGGTTACAAAAAATGATTAATCACGAAGAAATTGTAATTTTGAAATCACTTAAAAACTTTTGCAATCGGTTAAGAAGTCCCATGGTAGTTAAAATTAAAGTTATATTCCTATCTTGTAATTCGATAAGTCCTACATCTCAAACTAATGTTGAGATCGGATAATTAAAGATTTCCCACCCTTTTTGTCGTTCTCAACACCCCAATCACTTCGAACCTTCACCAAGGTTGAATTAAATATCACCTACTGATTACAAAGTAATATTATATTCTGATTGTTTAACCTGAAAACCCCATAAAGTACTCTTCAGTAAAATTTGTCCTCCCCTCTCCTCCCCTAAGCCTACCCCTTTTACACCCCTTAGGGTGCCAATATCTTAAATTCGTCGATATGAATGTTTTAAATTTTAACAAAGATCACTCATGCGAAATTTCATGTTTCGAACTTAAGCGGTTTCCGAGATATGCGTATTCTACAAGAAACGTTGTCCCTGTGTTTACACCCCTTACTTTTGATCCTGGTTTTCGTGGTTCATTAATCCAAAAACAAAAAAGAAATAATAAAAACTGTAGGAAATTTTAATTTTAGAAGTGTAAAATTAGAATAAAATTAATGAACAGTCTTTAAAAGCATTTTATACTTAAAAGTGAAAATGATAATTATTTATTGATTTTGGGATTACGTCAGAAATTACGACAACGGAAGTTAAGTGCCGATCTTACGGAAGTTGGAATTGTTAAAGATGATGAAAATATTATGGCGGTCGTCCGAAGTTGTCAAGGATTAGCGATGGAGCTATTGACATCATCAGTAAAGCTAAATATCTAATAAGAGATATTATTTAACTGTGTTAAAGGTTAAGTGTAATATATAAAGTAAAGTTAGAAGTAGTTGTTGAATTAAATCATTCAGATTTAAAATGAATCTAAAGAAATTCTAAGTGAATCGTTGAATCAGGCATAACGGGTAGAACGGATGATAGTATCGAGAAATAGAAGCGATCATTGACTGATGTGACCTGTGATCGGAACTTCCAGATGTAATACTTCATCGACGTAGGTGATATTTATCGACGAATGGATAAATAACCAACGAACTCAAATATATGTAAGTAGTGTTCCAATTTGATTAACACACGAAGACGTTAGGGTGCCAATGCAAACATGACAAGAAGAATATGAAATGAAGATAATATTAGGATTCCTTAAACAACAACATGACTTTTAGTGCAACACAATATAACACAGAGTTTTAATACTTGATTGATGAACAGAACTTTGCAAATGTTATTTAAATATAGCGAGTTAGGGAATATTAAAGAAACTCGGGATGATACTATATTTAGCAAGTGAACTATCAAATGTTGATTGATTAAATATATTTACAGGAATTGAAGAGTAAATGTATTGAAGAACTTTAAGTGTTTTTGACATAAGGTGAATTACTATTATTAGTGAATTGAATTGCATTTTAGGATAGCAATTAATCATGGAGAACAGTTTCACTGGCATAAAGATTTGCGAACTAATATTGTGAAATTAAATAATATCAAATATCATACAAGTGTAGGATAATTGTCGGAACTAGGTATTGAGAAGTTATTACTTAGTTTAATTATTTTAGACTGGAATCTAAAGTTTAACACTTGTGAAAAGCCTTATTTTAGTGAAGAGAATGTCACTAACAAATAGCAAATAGAAAGAGAAGAATTGAACTTTACATGAACTTTTATTAAGCATTATGGAAAGCACTTAATGTGTTGTAATAGAAGAATAGAAAGTATAAATGTTCTTGTTTTAATTTAAAACACGTTTCCTTATTTATTTCTCTTTTCTCTCAGTCCAAAGACATACTCTGTTAAATCTAGCACTTCTGTTGCTATTAGTTAAATTAATTAATGGGCTCTACTAATAATAACAATATAAGTGAACATTAATAAAAGCAAAAACAAACAACTAAAGCACAAAAGAAAAACAAAAGCTTTCGCCTCTGAGATATCATCTCCGAGTGGGAATCCGAGATGCCCGTTTCGTCCTCTTTATGAACCTCATCAGGGTTTTCGTTGTTCATAATAAAAAAAATAAAAATAATAATAAAAAAAATCAGCATCATCAATCTATAGTAAGTAAAAAAGCATAAAAAGAAATACAGAAAATAAATGGAAAAAAAAAGAAATCCAGAAAAGAAAATAGTTGAAACCAAGCAGATTTCAACGCAGTAACCATGCTTCCAAAGGCCAGTGTTTATTTGATGCTCCACAACAATTCTTCTATTGTGAATACAGAAGTGAGGTAAACAGCCGTATTTAAAAAGTGTACGGCGTAAAAAGTATGGTCATTGTGTCTAGGAGTGTATAGCGAAAAAACAAAGAAACAAATATCCTCCGTAAATTCTAATAGATTGTTACATCAATATAGTTATTAGTCAACCTTGCGATTAAGATGATACATAATTCAACTAGAGAACTAGAAATTAAAAGAAGTTCAGATTAAACATTTTAGGCTTCTGATACAAGTATCAGACGCCTTATATTTCCGGTTTGTCCGTCTGTTAACAAGAATCTTTAGAATCTCATTAAATTCTCATTAACTCAACAATCGCAACAATTGCGCCGTTATCATTCGCAACAATCACATTTATAATAAAAAGGAAATTAAAGCAGTAATCCAACATAAATTACGTATCAGAAGCATTCGCGTAGGATTGTGATTGGTTTACTAATCGCTATCCCTACCTTGTTTTTATAATATTTATGTCATGGCTAATTGTGTAGGGAAATTAGACAAAAAAGTGGCCGAACCCGGACATTTGAAATATCAAGCTGAAAATTGGTAGAAATGTTGAGAATAGTGTTCTGATTGATATCCCAAAATTCCCAAAAAATGCATCTTGGGGAAAATCCGCTATTTTAAAAAAACCGCCGCCATCGTGGATTTGTCGAGTTTTAAGCATAGCGACTGAACCGAGATTCTGATTGTATTCGTTTTTGCACCAAATTACTTAATTCAGGTTGCGTTCTCTTCCAAAACACTAAAATTAATAATTATAGACCAATTGTGGTGCTTGAGAAAAAGTAATATTTATTTAAATACGACAAACGAAAATTGATCTAAAATTATAATAAATGTTATCTTCTTCTTAGCCTGGTTCAGTCCACTGCAGGACATAGGCCTCCCCCAATTTCCGCCACCTTCTTCTATCTTTTGTCTCTCTCCACCATCTTGCACCCCTGAATTTCTGTAGGTCATCTCTCCATCTCTTTTTTTGGGCGTCCTCTTTTTCTCTTTCCATTTCTTGGCTGCCATTCCGTTAGTAATCGAGTCCATCTTTCATCATTCATTCTTCCCAGATGCCCTGCCCATCTCCATTTAGAATTTTTTATTACTTCTATAAAGTCTTTGATTCCTGTTTGTTTCCTTATAGTTTCATTTCTTATTTTGTCCTTTATAGTTATATTTAGCATTCTCCTTTCAAGTTTCCTTTGTGACACTCTTAATTTCTCGCATTGTCTTTCTGTGGTGTTCCAAGTTTCACTGCCATATGTGAATACAGGGGTAATACATATGTCAAAATACATATAAATGTTATTATAACATAAAAAAAATGAATCAAAGACGACTTCATAACACAAGGCGTGAAGTACAGGCATAAGCAGCAATACAAATACATTATGAAGGGTAAAAGTTAGGGAGCTTATTTCGTGTTGTCACTGGAGCTCGACCGGCTGTTCACTAACTGGAGAAAATCTTTCACTCACTGGTAATCCATGATCTGAAAAATTATAACCTAAATTAACGTCGCTTTAATAACAGTAAAAAGTAGTATTTAAATTTTGTAGTTATTTACCGTTACTATGACAACACGTCGGCCAAAGGTTCAACGTCATCATCGCTATCGTATAGTCCATACGATGTGTGCAGCCATGTCCTGCGCAGTAGCTGCACATACTTGTGCAAAGAAAACCATGCCTTCTTCACCCACGTCTCTTCTCGCAACCACATTTACAGTTGCAGGATATGATGTTCGGTATCCGCTCCGGTGCTGGTTCTTTTTTAGTTGGAATGGGTGTCAGCTGACTTGCATCATCCAACCCCACTCTGCTTCCGGCAGGCGATTTCCCATCCAAATCTAGAATTATTAGTTGACGACCGATACTGTCTCCCTTAAACAAACTTGAACTTCTTGAAAGATCCCTTTGTGCCTTTTCTGAACGGAGCAGAAGTGGTATCACATCCACTGATTTTCCACGTACTTCACATACTGGAAACAGATGTAATGAAATTCGCTGGTCGCGCCCACACAACCCGGTGCAGGAGAAACCCGCCATCGACTGTAAACTGCGTTCACTGGAAAGTTTGTCTTGGATGGCGCTATCTCTTCTAAAACGTCGATCAATCCAGACATAGTGCCTTTCCGCATCAACATCCCGTCAAACAGCGCTGGAGGCCTTGCTGCAAGTTCATATGTCAGATACTCCTCCAGGTCACATCGTCACGTACAACACGTACACACGATTTCGACGACAGTGCCTTTGATCTTGGCCATTTTAGATGCAGTGGCAAAAGTCGTGACTTTGTTGTTTATTTTTAAGTGGACTTTACTGAATCGTTGATCTGTGATTGATTTCCTTGCTTGAAAACCACGGGAGAGAGCCTCATCACAGTTAACTGTATCGTCGGCTACTATACCGGTAGACAAGAACATTAGAAGGTTCGTTGAGTCGTTAAAAGGATGGTGGGACTGGAGCCAGTCTACCATCTTGCGAACGTCTGCCTTATCTCTCACTTGCCGAGACTCTCTTAGCTCCACATGTTGGTCGGAGGTGTCGGCGAAGACTCCACAAAATCTTTCAGTGGCGTCGATTACATGTGCAGATATAGACATTGCACAAATCCATCGAGCAATGACGTTATCCGTCAACCCACGTCCACGCTGTCCACCCGCTGTCTTCATGTTTCTCATCAACACTTGCTCTGTAGTTATATCGGTCCATATGCCTGACCAGAACTTTGCAGATCTCCTGACAGTGAAGCAGCCTTCCTTAACAAATTGCCGGAATTCCAAGGAAGTCATAACATCCTCGAGCTGAGATGTCCCGCAGATTAGAAATACGGAATCATTCTTTGGACACACAGCAAGTGAAGAACCCAAACTCCAGAACGTTCAGCTCTGACAGACGCATGATGCCAACCATCTTAAAAGAATCGCACCCACAGCTTCGCAGTGAGCCGTCCAGATGAAAAGAGGCCTTTCGGCTTTGCTTCGAACAACTCTGCTGCCTGGGCGATGTACTCTGACGACAAAACGTCATCCACCGAAGTCGTTCCAGAGTGTGGTCTGAGTGTGTTCGTTTCAAGCGATCGCTGAGAAGAGAGTCTGCGTCTTGTATATCCTGAATGATCAAGATCGCCAACGACAGCTACATCAGAAGATGTGCGCGGACAGCTAGAGTGTTGGCATGGCCGTTTACCATCTCGGTCATCGTGTTCTTCGCGTACACCGTCTCCCACAATTCTTCCAAGCAGAAGAATTACGTGATAGCCAAACACAGTGCGAGTTGAGCCATGCGCAAACTCGGCTAATTTAAAACTTGCTCATTGGTGCATCTTTTTTTTTTTTTTTTTTTTAAAAGCAGTTAGGAGGGTTTTTATCAACAACGACAGCTTTTAAACTGGCTGTTCAATGTTTAATTTGTTTCATTCTAGTTTCCAGTTTGGATGGGGAATCGCCTACCGGAAGCAGAGTGGGGATGGATGGCTCATGCAGGTCAGCTGACACCCATTCCAACTACAGGAGAACCAGTACCGGATCGGGTACTGAATTTCATATTCGGCAACTGTAACTGTGGTTGCGAGAAGAGATGCAGGTACAGAAGAAACGGTTTTCCTTGCACAAGTATGTGCGGCTACTGCGCAGGACATGGCTGCACAAATCGTATGGACTACTCTGACTCGGATAGCGATGACGATGTTGAACCTTAGGCAGACGTGTTGTCATAGAAGCGTTAAATACCTACAAAATTTAAAGAACACTGTTTTACTTGTCTTAAATTGACG
>JAFIDM010000002.1:58842479-58870535 GCA_023159025.1 Thereuonema tuberculata
GATGAACATCTTCGAATCGTGAGTGAAAAGTCTGCACGAGTGGTCAACGCCTTGGCTAGGATCATGCCGAACATCGGGGGACCTCGGCAGAGCCGACGAAGACTCCTGTCCAGTGTGGCTATCTCTACCATGCTCTACGCGGCTCCGATCTGGTTCCATGCCACGAAGACTAAATCATATGTATGTCAAATGACTTCGGTTCACCGGAAATGCGCTCTACGGGTCGCTTGTGCATTTCGAACAGTTTTGAGGCGATAACCATTGATAAAATACTAACAACAATAGTTAAGCTCAAAACAAACATAATTTATTTTGCAGAGTTGAATATAAAACCTTGTAATTCTGGTTATAACTATTGGCTGAAAAATAAAGAGGAAAAGTTTATTCAAAGTTCATCTTAATAAAGTTAGATCTTGCGAAGCTAATTCAAAGTTCACTTGATAATTAATTAATGAATGACACATATTAGCAATTGCTTCATAAATGGTTTTTCACCTATGTGCCATATAAGATATGATAATACCATAGGATATTTAATACTGTATCATTACAGAATTAAAGCAGTTCATTAATATTCAAACTTGAAAACAGCTTAGTTTAATAAAGTCAATAATTGCGTTTCCTTCCATTAATTCTTAGCTTTCGTTGACACGCAAAGCGTAGCTTCTTTCTTGTGAAAAAACAAAGGATAATTAATTAAAGTTATCAGGAATCATGGTGCATATTACACCCATTGCTTAAATTGAATGTTCACATTTATTAAAGTAGCTTGAAAATTAACACTTGCGATAATTAATCTTTTTGAAAAATCCATGTAATTCGACGTAATATAACTTTAAATATTCAGTCATTAGTTTTAATCTTTAATACTTCCTTAGAACAGTTCAATCAAGAAATAATGAACAAAGTAAATTCACTGTGTAAAGTTTATTATCATTTATCAAACTTGTTCCAATTTTCCGTCTTCGAATTGTGCTAGACCTACTTCTGTTATTATATAAATCCCGCTCCAAAATAATAATGGAAAACGTTTAACTTACAAGTCTTGTCCATGGTTTATTTGGCTTGAGTATTGCCCTTTTGGAATCTTTGCATGATCCAAAGTAATCGAGGAATACTTACAGAGAACGGCCATGATCATAGGAGCCATTTCATTTTGCCTCCTCTTTACCTAAGAACCACTCACCACTCCACAAAAAAACAGTTCATTACGTCACACTCCTGACGTCATGCTTCATCGCCCTCTGTCGTCACGATTTGCTTCACCAGTAATAATCAGAGCAAGCTCGATCTGTCCCACAATAGTTAATCATAATTTCTACCTTTTATTTTTCTTTTTTTTAAAAAAAAATAATTCACATTATAAGCGCAAATAAATAAGATTTCCTTTAATATTTAATTATCTTCTCTACAAGTTTCATATGATGCAGTGTGCGTCATAGCAGGGATGCCGCCTATCGATCTCTTAGCAAGTCAGAGAAGCGCGATATGCAGTGGTATTCGGGAACGTCGTGACGCTCACCGACCCAAGATCAGGAAGGCCGTGAAAAGCAAGACAACGGAAAGATGACAGAGACGATGGGATTCATCGACCAGTGGAAGATGGACTCATAGTCTTATATCTAATATTGCAACGTGGATCGAAAGAAAGCATGGTGAGGTGGATCACTACCTGACTCAGCTATTAAGTGGCCATGGTTGTTTTCTAGCGTACCAGAGGCGCTTCGGAATTGTCGACAGTGCGTCATGTCCGACTTGCCAGTTCTTGGACGAGGATGTGGAGCATGTCTTCTTTGTCTGCCCACGCTTCCATGAAGATAGAAATGAGCTGAAGAAATTCCTTCGACAGCGTGTGACTCCAGAGAACATCGTTGGCTTGATGACTATCTCCCAGGCTAATTGGACGGCAGTGGCTGACTATGCTGCCACTATTATACGGAAACTTCGTATGGCTGAGAAAATCAGACTTGATAAGTTGCGAAATGATATCTGAGTCGGACTTTTAGTCATTCTGCCCTACGCGATGTAGTACCTGACGGTGGTTCCGTGTAGGGTGTTTTGGAAGTCGGACGAAGGGTTTTAGTGAGTAGTAGTCATTTATGACTGAGTCTCACATTACCAATTCCTTTGGTTTGCGTAAATGCATTTCCCCCGTCCTTAAAAAAAAAAAAAAAAAAAAAAAAAACACACACACACACAAGGAAATGAACAACCAATGATAGAATGATAGTACAATCAAAGTTTAGTACAGCTCACTTTGGACCAACGTAAGATCATAGTTTTTTTCACTGCGGGTGAATTTATCAAGCAAATATATTGACAAACCTTTGGGTCTTAGAAAATCAAGATTAATGTTCAAGTAGAAAAAAAAAAAAGAAAGTTTAAGACTGTTGACATCAGTTTTCTAGATAAAACACAATCTCGCTGTTATACGACTGAGATAGCCTGTAGGCTGCTTAATATGTGCTCTTAAAAAATTTTCAAATTGCTGCTTGACGAAATCGTATCCTTTAAAAAATATCCGGGAGACGAGAAGATGGTTGTAGGCATAGATGAGAGCACAAACAATGGACATTCAAATTTCAGCGTGAAGTTATTTCTATCTCAATTTTTGAAATAAGTTTTTCTTGTTGCTAGGCGCGCTGATAGAATTGAGGTGTTATTTTGCCTCAAATTAAGTTATTCTATATTTAGAGCGAAGTGGCAGGTTTTCGAGCTCGTTTAAGCAGTCGTAATGTGTATCCTCATTTCTAAAGTTAGAATACAAAATTTAAATATGTTTCAAGATAAAATGATAATAAGATAGAATTTTTTTCGCAAGATTGTTGAGTTATTTGAGAATAGAATAAAATGAAAACGAATGATTGCTGTAGGTTTTTTTTTTCTATCACCAAAGAAGATTTTATAACTGGTATTAGAGTATGCTATTGCTGATCTTTGAGAAACTCAAAAACTTTGATAAAACTTGATGCAAATTCTGTGTTTAATGCATGTAAAAAAGATATTGAAAATTAAATTATCTGAACAACAACTAAAAACAATTCCGATTTAAATACTCGTAATTTGTTTTAAATAAATAATTTGTTTACCAAGATTTTTTTCTGTTTTAATTGAATACATTCCTCATAAAAGAATGTCATTATGCCGTTCAGGCACAGCCTTGGGTTCAAGGCAATTGCCTCCCATGAGGATGATGTATTTGAACTAGAGTTCGAATCCCGGTACCAGCATGGATGTTTACTTCCTTACCTGGGTTTGTCTGCTTCTACTTCACTATCTTCAGGTTGGAAGCCATTCCATAATGGTTTCCTGAGGAAGGCAAACAGAAAATCATCTCAGTACCATTCCAACATGTATTGCAAAAACCTGTTTCATGTCATCCGCCAATAAGGTTGAGAGAGAAAAATGATTTACTTCGTTACATGTCGAAAATTTTTAATAACTTTTTTTTTCTGTTATCAAATTTTATTTCTTTTATCTGAAGAAAATATTTCAAAATCAAGTAAAAGCAATAATAATGTGCCATTCCAGTGTAATGTGCCATTCCGTCAAGCTCAGAAAGCTAAAATTTATCAAAAGTTATTTATCAGACTGAGTGGACACTTGAGTGACCACTTAATTAGAACTTGAGTGAAAAAGGTAGCTTGGTCTGACAAGTCTCAATTATTCTCCTCCATGCTGATGGCCTGATGAGAATATGCCATTTGAGGGACGAGGTGGAAAGATCCATTCGAAACCTAGCAACATCAGCATCCAAAAGGAACCAATTAACGGCTGCTCTTATGTCAATCTGGGCCAATAGTCCTGCGGTCAGTATTCTAACACTTGCAGATTATATGCCCAGAAGAAATACGGTTCTGATTAAAGCTGGAGAAGAACTAACTTATTAGTATGGTGTCTTTAGTAACGTGGGCACTCAGTGATTTTAATCTTAATGAAATAAAAAATTTGAAAGTATATACTGTAGTTTTTTTGATATTAAATTAGAAACATAACAGAAATGGCTTATTTATATGCATTCTAACAGCGACTGTAAAACTTATTCCATATAAAATACAAAATGTGATGGAAATGAGTATTCGCAGCATTCTATTAATATTATTGAAGAAACGCTAAACTAAAATACAAGATTACAATAATCAAAGGTGGTTTATATCTTAATGTAGAGAAATATTTGTTTAGTTTTTTGGATCTCTTCCGAAATCATCATCCGCATCAACTGGCATACATATCCGGTTTCCCGCATCTGAAGCAAAATTCTCCTTACGTTTGAGTGGGAGTGCACTGGAGGAGAGGTCTGCAGAGAAGGTTCTTTTATTTTTGCATCCTTTCACTCCTGGAACTCAGTTACTGGCAATTTCTAGAAATTTCGTTATTACTAGCGATCAGCCGCCATTTCGACCATTGTGCACTCTTCTAGGAGGGATAATTTATATGAGGCAGGATTCCTTTGTATAATAAGTTTCCCAACTGGACGTTGCTGAGGTTCAAATCAAGAATGCAGACCCGCCGCTTCATCTGCGCAACGAATATCTCTACCGATATCCCTTTCGCTTTAATTCACGCGTCTCCTCCCATTCGTTCCCTTTGTTGCAGGAAGCAGAAAGACATCTAAACAATCCTTCTTAAAGTAATTCCACTTTGAGTTCGCTTTGTCATTGATGCAAGGAGATAGCTTTTTATCCGTAAGCTTGAGAAGGATTTCAAATAAGTTCTGAATTTCATATATGCGTTTTGAGCAACCTGTCGTCTTCATAGAGGAAATCACGGACAAAGCTATCAGTTTTATCGATCAGATTGAGATGTGAGAGGAAAGTGCGGTCCTTAAGGACATTGGTTTCTTCGATAGTAGCTTGCTTTTATTGGTCCATCATTACTCGACCATCTATCTTCCTCAGGAGATTAGTCTGCACGTCGCACCGCCGCGGCGCACCGCATAAGTGTCTTCAGCAGTCCCAATAAATTTATCGTTCTCAGCACTTCGCTAGATTTGTCCGGTGTCCGGAACGATGTATTGATGTGCATTGAGCTCGTATACGTCCACGTCTTCGAGATTCGCCTCTTTTAAGTTGCATCTCCACAGAGTCCGTCTCAACTGAGAGCAACAGCTCCAGAAGGTCAACCACGCCTGCAATGAGGTTTAATATGGGTCCCATACTGCTTTTACCAAGAGGGGTAAACAATATTTCTATTCTTTGTCTTTTTATATCCCCGACATCTTGTACAATAATTCTGAGAGGAGGGGAATTGAATCGGAAATTCTTGTTTTAAGCAAAACGTATACAGCTTTTTTTTGACTAAATGATTAGTAGGTATAAGGGGAAAGGCAAGGGTTAGGGGATCGAAGTAGATTTAGAAGGCAGTTGGAGGGTGAGGTAGTCGGTCGGAAAAAGGAGGATTCACTGGAAAACTAGCTCGTGTCGTGGAAAGCAATCAGTAGGCAGCACCTTCTCAGTAAAGGACTATGAGGTAAACTTAGGAAAAGGGTTAAAGGAGAAAACTTTATTAGGCTTTAGAGGTAAAGCATTAGTGGAAGAAAAGTAGGAGGGTTTCCGTATTTAATCATGAGATCTGCGACGGTCCTGCATTTGGGTAACATCACGCCCGGCACTGAGCGACAACATATAAAGGCGAGTTGAACCACCGGAGCAATTGCTAATAAGCCACTGACAACTGTAGAGATTTACAAGCTAATACTGTACTTCCTTTTAACAAGGTATGTCCTTTTAACAAGGAGTAATACAATACATAGGACATATGCGCTTGTCTGTCATGCTGCCGTGGCGAAACTAGGAATAGTCAATTACATCCGAAGTCCCAAAGGATAAGTGGTAGAAAGACAGGAGGACCTGGATGAGATTCTGAAGAGAACCCAGCGGGCGGTTAGCGGCCTATCGTTCGATTTGAAGGGGAAAGTCGATCACGAGATGAACTTTTGGAAGGAGCCGTAGCATGAATTTACTTCTACTATGGTGACGAAGCAGGTGCCATGAATGTACTCTGACGCAAGAAGTAGGGACTCGCGGCCTTTCGTTGAGGAAATCGGTAGGCAAAAAAGGATTTACTAGATTCTTGCCGAGATACCCCCCTACGTGCCGCGATATTCACTTAACTTCACTGCGATGAGCATATCCGTCTTTTCCCTTCGGGAGCCAGCTTTACACTGTTTGTACGAACGGCTAGTCGCTTTGGTCAAGAAGGTATGCAACCTTAGGAACGGCCGTTTCTTTTTTTTACATTATCGCAGAGGATCTCAGATATAGTTTACAACATGGTCGAGTCTTAAATGGCGAAAACAATGGATATGTGGCCTGGGTGCCCATATAAATCATCCATTAAAGCTCTCTTGAGCCACTCCTGTGTTCGTCAAACATTCACGATATAGTTATCTCGACACTGTATTGGTTGGCAGAACAATTACTCTAGCTGGGCCAAAAATCTTCAAACACCAAAAATTTGGCAAAGAGAGAAATAAAGAAAGTAAAGAAACAAGTGAAATGTGGGCAAAGGAATGTGATATGATAGGAAGGAAGGGAGTGAAAGGAATTATACAAAGCAGAGCGCCGGGGGCGAACAGAGTTCGTGACCATATAATTGTAGACAGTGAATCTTATAATTCATTATGTGAATCTATCCAATGTGAAGTACGTGACATCTTCAATATGATATCGGAACGGATTGAAATTGACACTGAAGAAGAAGTGGATAACAGTATCTCATTTTGTTATCAAAATTATATGATATCAAAATTATTAGAAGTCATAAGTAACTTCTCCGACCCCCCCCCCCCCTTAGTCCGCCACTGCAATCAGTCTACATCGTTTCCAACATCTACTCTGACAATATTTTCATTGTAGCATAAAGGAGTATGGTTTTTCCAAAGTGGAATATGCCCGAACAAACAACATTTAAGCAGAAATTTAGGATTATCAAAGTAACAGTAGCAATGAAAGACCAATATTTTTTTCTTTCTTTCTTTCCAGATTCACCGAATAATTGAATGCTGATGTCAGTGAAGTT
This sequence comes from Thereuonema tuberculata, assembly GCA_023159025.1. Classification (NCBI taxonomy): domain Eukaryota; kingdom Metazoa; phylum Arthropoda; class Chilopoda; order Scutigeromorpha; family Scutigeridae; genus Thereuonema; species Thereuonema tuberculata. The sequence goes on from JAFIDM010000002.1 coordinate 58,849,500, forward strand.
CATCTCACATACTGTGTTTGGGAGGCTTTCTTGGATGCAGGTTCAGTAAACTTCAACATTATATTCAGTCCATATACTATCTGGCCATCAATGGAATAGTTCCGTTTGCGTTCACCTGTGCCATAGAATGGAATATCCCATATGACGTCCACAGCTGCAGTCTGTCCTCATAACTGTAGCTATAACTCCTGCAATTTTCCAATTAATTCACCAGTGTCCTTTTTGCAGTGTAGGTTAAAGATGTTCGGATTCTCGAACGAAGCATATAACTTATCTACTACTTTATTGTAAATATAATGTAGTTTTTATAGCAACTGTGTAATTTATTTCCTGAAATTAAAAATAGTTACATGAACATCGTTAGCCTTTCAGGTGGTATATTAACTTTTCTAAATGAGAACTTTAATTATGAACATTTTGTAAGTTCAATTTCGTTGGCAAAGCACGATCTGACCTGAGCCTACGACTAAGGTACATTAAAAGCTACTTAACAGGTTATAGAAAACTTTCTATCTGCTACTAAACGCAATCGGTGAAAAACATCATTAATAAATTATTGTCATGTGCTTTTGTTTAAGTCATAACCATATTTAAGAAAACAGAACACAATAGACCTTCACAGACCGTAAAATGAAAGAAAACTAATTTCCATTCATTGTAGTAATGTATGGATTGACGAAATAGCAGTGAATTGTTATTGATAAAGAAACACACAGAAACTGTAAGAAATCCAAAAATTCTTTATTAGAAAGAATATCGGTTTTTCTTGTGTGTAACTGTGCATTTTCAATATTGTTATTCGTAGCTTCCTAACAAAGTAGTAACCGAATACATTGCCTCAGTTATATGGATCATAACATTGCATTTTCATAATATCATAATTAAAAAAAAACATAAATGCACGAAATAAGGATTCACTGAGCTGTTTTTGCTGAATCCTAATATTTTCACTTAAAAATACTTTGCCATAAATATTTCATTTTAAATGTTACAAAGTTAAGGCAATTTAAAACAAGGAAAGTTATGCTTCAGTTATGACCAAAGGTACTTCGCCGAAATCTTTATTTATTTTAATAGTAAAATCGGATTAAGCAGTAATAAGAATTCAGAAAGAACAGTTGTCCTTAACTGCATTTTGGTTTGAAGTTAAAAAATTAAAAAATATGAGATTTTACGTTAAGGGTGGAATTAGTGCCTTTTAGTATTCTGTTTGAAATCCACAGAATGGTAGCCAAAGCTAGTATTCTCTTTAAATATTTGCCTATTTGCTTAACATTCAAGAATTCTACAAGAAATTGAAGAAACAAAACTTGAAGTTTTTAATAAGATCCTGTACTTATAACTCCCGTGGATTCAACCGGACGGGACGTTTCAGGAGTCGGGTTGCTGTGAAAGGCCCTGAGGAAGATCGCTCAGGGTAGTAGTTCTCTAACAGTCGGCGGTCGAAGGTCAGGTGGCTGGAGCTCAATGACGGTCAGTTATCTGCGAAGCCGTTTCGAGGACTCTCTCACGCAGTGGCGCAGCCTGCTTATTTCGGCGCAGGTTCGAGCGATCCGCCGATTTCAGTTGAAGCAAGTCGGCAAAATGAAGACACTAAAGGCGGGCATGGTAGCGGCTATCGGTACCGCATTTTGCGGGACCTGGGTAGTTTCTTTGCAGCTACCGTCCGGGGACTAATGTTGGCAAGGTAAAGGCGGGCAGGGTTCCTGACGACCGGCACCGCTGGCCGCGTGAGCCTTGGTCGTCTTCCCTGTATCTCGCCTCCTCAAACGCTGCTCAAAAGCTTCTAATAGGTAAACAATAGGCTTCATGGCCTGATTGCCTTTGTGGACTGTTCGAGAAGCTTACTCGAGTCATTCCTGAAGTCATTAAAATAGAGCACAAAAATTTCTTCGTCGCCGATTTGGCGGGGATCAAAAGTAAGGAACCCTACGAATACCGTAACTAGGGGAAGATATAGAATTGGAAAGTAAGCACAGAGAATAGAGATATATTACCGAAATATTATACAAAGAAAGGAGGCGGGGGAGGGGTAAAAGCTAAAGCGTGGGGCGCTAACGGCGTTCGTGACAGTTTAAAAAGATGGCATGAAAATGAAAATAAACACACACACACAAACACACAATGAACAACATTAATTGCTAACAAATAATTAAATAGATCAAAGAGAATTGGAATAAATCAGAAATCAAGGTTTTACAGACTAGATGAAGACTGCGGAGACCACGAGATTAAGCATCTACTGAAGAGGAATTTTCAGTGTTGCCTTAAGATGAATGGAAGGGCGGCCGAATGGACCACCGATGTTATTCTAAAGTAGCCCGCACACGAGGGAGCTTTTGGCCGAGTTGCATGTGCAACTTGATGCCTAGAGCGGTTTTTTGAGCTGCATGGGCCAAGTTGCATGGAAGTTGCATGGAAAAAAAGCTTCACAGAACGGCGGTGCACCACGGAAAGTTGCATGGAATTACCCAATCACAGTGCAGCATTTTTATACGTCAGGCGTGACGTCATGCTCAAGGAAGAAACATGGCGTCGAAACATTTTTCCTTCGCTTCAGATGGGCGAATCGCGAATACAGAAAAAATATCAGATTATTTCGAGTTTCTTTCACACATAAATACAGTTTATATGTAAATGCAGTAATTTAATGCGGTAGAATGTAGCATAGCGTTTGAAAAACCTAGATTTTTTGAATATTTCACATCGCAAGCGGAGTTTCCCTCATTCACCATTTCCGGAAACTGCCGCGTGACGTCATTGTTTCAGTGAGCAATGGATTATTATTGGCTGTTGGTCGTTGTTATTCGTGAATCGCATTATTGCCATCAACTGCGATTACATACCGGCTAATAATATTATAAAAATATTTCTCATATGTTTAAAATAAATCACAAATACTTAGTTTTGGAACGATATCACAGCAGTATCCTTGACGTAATGTCCAGTGATGTCATTCAAATTCGTAGTGTGCTTCGTTTGTTGTCCGCACGGCGGCGCTAACAATGTTGCATCGTTTGCGCACTGATAGTCGCATGCAGCTTTTTCCGTGCACCTCAATTTCCTCGAGTTGCACAGAAAAAGCTCCCTCGTGTGCGGGTAGCTTAAGACGTGTTAAAGCACATGACGAGAGCTCTTGTAGGGTAACATACCGTAAATGACAGGGCGAGTAAGTAACTGATAGTATGGTACATACCCTATCAGTTACTAAAAAATCAAAGATTTACTCAATAACTTTACGTGCCCGCTATCAAATAAGCAAGAAACCAACAAAGCACTAAAGGAAAAACAAAAGATTTCGCCTCTGAGCTATTATCGGTTCGAGTCAAGAGGACGAAATGGCCGTCTCAGACTCTCACCGATAATAGCTCACAGGCGAAATCTTTTGTTTTTCCTTTGAGGACTTGATGATTTCTTGTTTACTCAATAAATCTTCGAAATCTTTTGTTTTTCCTTTGAGGACTTGATGATTTCTTGTTTACTCAATAAATCTTCAATTGTTGGTTCGAAATTTTCAAGACGAAATGTGCTGCAGTTTGTGCTGTTCCTTATTGTAACAATTCTAGAGAGAAAAACAAAAGAAAGAGAGCCAAACATCAATTCTGCTAATGATTCCTAATAAGGATGAAACAGCTGTTCAGAATTCCCGTTTATGTTGGCTCAATGTGCGAAGGCATATTTGTTGTCCGGTTGGATTTTTTCTCTCTCTTATTCAATTAATACGGACGTTAAATTTGCTTTCCTATACCAATTCTATAAAAAGCTTGGAATATCCTTCCACAAGTTTCCACCAAATAAAAATCTACGAAAAGTTTGGGAAATAAAGATTCGGCAGGACATACAAAAAAAATCATCGTATTTCATGCGAGTTTTTAAAAAATTTATTTTGGTAGTTATCGCGTGGTCCTCAAACTGGAAATTTTAGAAGAATAGAGCTGTGTTTTTTTTTTCCCTTCATTTTACTCAAGAAAATGAATTCGCCAAGATGTAAACCTAACTATTTAAAGTTATATAAGAAAACAGTTTCATAATTGCATAAATTTAAAAATCAGCAGAGCACTAAGTGCAGATCTTGAGGATCGTTTTTGATAATTTCATAGTATTTTATTTTTCTGAAGAACTATTTTATTATTGAAGATTGCTCTATTATTATTAGAACTTCAGTAATTGATTTTTTTAAAGAATAAAAATGATTATGTCTATTTTTATAAAAAATGACATTTTAATACAAATCTAAATTACAAAGCTAAATTTGCTTTGTAGAGCCATTTTATATTGCTATTGAAATATACAATTAAACATTTATTTGCAATGAAATTATCGAATTTATTTATGATATTTCTTACCCAATATTTTCTGAATTTGGTTGGATGACAATCTAGTTAACTGAAAATATTGCGGATGATCAAAGTTACAACTATACAAAAAAATATGTAATTTTCTAGAATTTTTCTTTTTTTGTGTTTATGCTTTTTAAAATTTTATTACAAAATCGATAATTACAAATTGTCGAGAAATTAAGGAATACTATTAAGAGATAATTGAAAAAAAAAATAACAACAACACACACAATATAATGAATAGTTATGCCATAAATATGTAAGAAAATAACAGTAAGACAAATATAAATTTACAAATCGTTCCCTCTGAAAGAAAGACAAACTTCGACAGTGAGAAACGACGCCCAATTAATGTACCGTCATCCGTAATGAAACAATGTGACGATCCATATCTTAAATAGCCCAGTTTAACTTAAGAATATATCAAATTGCTCAACCTTTTTTGTAGCCGCAGTTACTTGGAATCTGCTATCGATATTTCTTCCTTTAAAATACACAAGTCTGACTGCTTCAGTTTGTTTGTTGTCTTGGATAGCAATAAACCTCTACGAAAGCAAATGATTGTCGTCCAGACATCTATATTTATTCGTATATATCAAAGGACGAGTCGGGAACCACATGAGATATAAGGGTAAATATAGTATCAAATTAAAGGTCCTGATGTGGAGGAGTGCATTAGCATCTTGATTTTTGTTAAAAGTATTCTATATTACTAAAATCGGTTATTTGTCTGTCTGTCTGTCTGTCCGGCGCAATTTCCTGAGCGAATGGAAAATAGAAATAATTTTTACAATGAAAAGTCCCCGACAGGAATCGAACCTACAACCTTCTGATCCGAAGTCAGACGTCCTATCCATTAGGCCAAGGTGACTACTACTCACTTTATATTGTTTCTTGACTTATGTGTCCTTCCCCTTCCCCCAATCAATAAAAAATGAATTCAATCTTTTTTTTTTTTTGAATCTCAATGTTTTTTATTTATTTCCGATCCGTCTGTTTTTTTTAAATTCGAAAATGATAATTAGAATTATAATTGCCGAAATGTTGGAATATTTTAAATATAATAATATTCTTACTTACCCAAATTAAATATGTGATATTGAAAAGCAAGCACGAGTACACGGGAGATGTTTGAATAAAAAAACAGTCAAGAAAGAAAGAAGCACTATTTCTATTAGATAGAATACTGAAAAATCACTATAAGTAACTCAAAAACCATCACTATTTGTAACTCAAAAACCACTGAAAAGTATCAATTGCAATTAAAAAAAAGAGTTTCAAGAAAGACAGAAGCACTATTTCTATTAGATAGAATACTGAAAAAATCACTATTTGTAACTCAAAAACCATCACTATTTCTAATTCAAAAACCACTGAAAAGTATTAATAGGAATAATAAAAAGAGAGTCAAGAAAGAAAGAAGCACTATTTCTATTAGGTAGAATACTGAAAAGTCACTATTTGTAACTCAAAAACCATCACTATTTCTAATTCAAAAACCACTGAAAAGTATTAATAGGAATAATAAAAAGAGTGTCAAGAAAGAAAGAAGCACTACTTCTATTAGATAGAATAATGAAAAAATCACTATTTGTAACTAAAAAACCACTGAAAAGTATATCTATATTACTAAAATTTTTTATTTATCCGTCTGTCTGGTGCAATTGTTGTAATTTGTGAAAATAGAAATAATTTCTACAAGTTCACTACGGTAATCGATCATGCAACCTTCTGCTCCGAAGTTAGACGTCTGAGCCATTAGACGACAAGGACTATAGTCCGTCTAAGTCAGCTAGGCAGTCCCTTCAGACGTTGGGACTGAGAACTTGAAAAAAAATAGGGGTGAAAGGATATCAGGGTATTGTTACGGAATTAAAAAAAGGCCTTATGTGATCCTTTTTTTAGTATTTTGAGAATTCAGCTCTTCGGAAATATAGTTATTTAAAGCTGATAATAACGAGGTCAAGCTCTGCCAACACTGTTGTAATCTTTCCTCCCTATCCCCACTTATCTTATACCCTTTCTCCCCTATTTTTTCAAGTTCTCAGTCCCAACGCCTGAGAAGGGACTGCCTAGCTGACTTAGACGGACTATACATTCTAATCTCTCTAAAAAATGAAAATATATCATGGATATATGATTCACACGCTGGTTCTAAAAGCAGTCGTGGATTGAGAGAATATAGACATCAAAAATTAAATTAAAAAAAACTTTTTAAAATTTTTAGTTTTAGTTTACTTGATGTAATTTGTATGTGTGTGTGTTTTTTTAATAAATAAAAAGTTGTTTTCCGTTACATATGCGAGGCTTCCGGAGCGAAGCGACGGGTAGCCAACTAGTTTTAATAAAAAAAATCATTAAAAATTGACACTACATGGATCCTTGTTATTGAGTCCTCTTACAAGTATAAAATGAATGAATCTGTTCGCATCGAAGTCTAATAGAGGGCTGCTAACACATTTATTAAGTTAAATTAATTTTTTTTGTATTTTACTTTAATTTAACTTATTTGTCACTTAAATATGATTAGGCCGCGCGGTTGGCGATGTCACTAAGACACTGGCCTCTCATCTCTGAGTCCCGGGTTCGGTTCTCATGTGGGTTTCGTTGATGGTGGCGATCCGCGCTGGGCAGGTTTTCCCGGGGTTCTCCAGTTCCCCTGCATTTCTCACACCATCCTTTCTCAGTCTTTCTCTCCGTCTGTCCTTCTTTCCGTGGTATAGTATAAAAGATCTTCAGGTCGACGTGCTCGGCAATCATGCCACCCACTTTCAATTAATCTAATCTAATCTAAATATGATTAAAAGTTTTTGTTTAATCTGAATTATGATTAGGAAACTATATTTCCAATCGTAGAGGAATTTCGAAGGGTTCTACTACTCATTGTAATATTTAGAAATAAGTAAATTATAGACCTACCCTTCTTTTTATAATATAAATTGCTGCCGTGTTCTTCAATATAATGAACTCCACATTCGATATCAAAATTTTGTAAGGCTGACAAACGTTTCGTCCAAATCAAATCTTTTAGTTTAACCCCTTATATCTACCCCTTTATCTACACGAAGCATATGACTTCGTTGTCCCAAAAAAGTTCAGCAGTCACCTGGTGGGGAATTTTTTAACTACGAAGCTCCGCCTAACCTCAATTGACCCATTCTGCATTTCTAATATCCATGTTCTTGAATAGAAAAGGAAGCTGGAAAAGTCTTATTTTTCACAATCGGCAACCTACTGGGAGAGGTGTTAGTCAGACTGTGGATAGATAAATTAGTAATGGTTAGATTAACATAAGCGGAGGAAATAGAGTCTCAGGTGTTACCTAACGAAGATAGATAATGGTTAATAGATAATGATTGGTTGCAAAAGAATTCGAAAACTTACCGTATATGCTCCAATAGAGGCCCCCGGCGTTTATTTGCAAAACTAGCCTTGACTCCCGGCGCTTAATAGAGACCGGCTGCTATTAGAGGCCGGCCATTATTAACAAAAACCTTCAGAACGCAATATTTTTACACATAAATACCGGCGAATATTACAAACAGCTACTTCATTTGAATTTCACATGCTACGTAAGACTGTTAAAGATAAATGGCAATGTCTTTCTGTACCTTTCGCTGCTATTCGTCGTTCGAATCCGCAATGACTGGCTGCCGCTTCACCGGAAGTATATATATTATAATATATATTATATACATTATAATATATATTTAAAAGGGATGACGGCCAAAAATCACACATCGTTATTGAAAAAAACAACATATTTGAGAAACTGACAAATCAAAAAATTGTGGAAGTGATATTATATGCTACGATGGCGCCACTTTGAAGCCTGAACTTTGAAGCCTGAAGCCTGAACTTCTCCTAAGTCATTTATTATTATTATTTATTATTTCATTTGTCAGCAGGAAACTGATTAAACTTCAATTCCAAATAGGGCTCTTTTCAGCTTTAGATTTCAATTAAAAGTTAGAATTATATTAGGGTTTTTTCATTATAAACCAACATCAAATACTGTAATGTTTTAATCATTTTACAAATGATTAAACTGAATCAATCTGAAACGATAAATTATGTAGAAATAACTAATAAAAACAGTGTAATAATATCCAAAGGAAATATGCGCTATCGCTAGTTTAAAAAATACTCAGATCATAATCTCAAATCTCAAACAACGGATAGAGCTAACTAAGACATTATTATTCTAATACTGCTGTAGCTTTAGTAGATTTGAAAAACAGGATGGGCTTAAAAGAATAGTGGGGTTTCAAAGACATGTATTTTCTATATTGTTTAACGTAGCGATTCACAAATTATTTTAATCGCGAAACCCTTTTCACTTTGATAAAATTGTATAAGAATATATAGCGAATTCTTCTCGTAATTCAAACAATCTGACAAGAACTCTACCACGTGACAGCCATCTAATTTCAGTATCAACTAGCAAAAATATATTTGGCTGTCCATATCTTCACATATAATTCTGAATAATCTTGTTTTTAATAAAGTTAATAATTTTCACTCCTTCAACGGATATTTCGAGTGAAAATTATTATATCAAACAGATATCACACCTGAAGAAACTGCTCAAATTGTTGCTCTAAACGAAGCAGGCCAAAATCAAAGTCAAGTGGCTTGTCAATTGAACTTGAGCCGGTATTCCATACGACATGTATACTAGAGATATCGAGAGACTGGTGGTTATGTACGGCGACGAGGATCTGGCCGCCGTCATGCTACTTCTCATCGGGACGACCGCTTTCTTGTAACGAGTTCATTGCTAAATCGTCACTTTAATGCAGTTGAACTGGGTCAGCAACTTCAAGAAGCTCGCAATGTCACTGTTAGTCGGTGGACAGTAAGAAGAAGGCTTCCAGAAGGAGGTCTGACTGCAAACCAGCAAACCAGCAAGCGGCCCGAAACTGACCCAACCCTTCGACAAGCTTCCAGTTTGCTCGAGAGCATTTTCAATGGACATTAGACCAATGGAGGGATGTCCTGTTCTCCGAGGAATGCAGGATGTGTCCACATGTTCATGATGGACGTGGAAAAGTATTCTATAGAGTCTTCTATTCTTCAGAACGATTCGCTCAGTGCTGTATCAGCGAACGATTCTCATATGACGGTGGTTCATGCATGTTCTGGGGAGAAATTTCCTTAGAAGCGACAACTGAGATTGTTATCTTCGCCGGGCCGAGTAGCGGCTCTGGAACAAGAGGACTGACATCCCAAAGTTACATAGACGAAGTACTGGAGGAGCGTACCATTCCGTATGCGGGGTTTAATAGCGAAAACTTTCTGTTTTGCAAGATAATGTCAGACCCCACATCGCAGCAATTGAAAGCCAATACTTGCAAGATGTGAATATTCCGGTTATGGATTGGCCAGCTTGTAGCCCCGATCTCAATCCGATTGAGCATTTGTGGGACGAGCTGAAGCGAAGAGTTCGGGCAAAAAATGTGACTCCTACGAGTCTTCAAGAGCTGCAACTCACAATTCGTGAGGAGTGGGAAGCCATACGCAAGATTTTATCATGAAATTGATAAAATCGATGATAAATCGAAGCCGTAATTAAGGCTAGAGGAGGGAATACCCGTTATTAATAAAGATTGTTTTATAAATATTTGTACTGAATTTTGTTTTAATCACCATTCCCAGTCTGTAGGAAAACGAAGTTTTTGTGGTAGGCTAGGAGATTTCTCTCAAAAGCACTCTGCTAACACGCAATATACACTGAAGTGGTATCATTGAATACGTGATGAACCGATCTTTAAATTGACATTACGATAGTTTGATTTAAACAAAAATTGCGACTCGCGAGGAAAATAAAAAAAAAAAGTAAAAAATTGCAAATGTGCGATTTTTCTGCTTTCAAGTATAGATAATGTATTATTATTGTAATTTTTTTAAACTTATTATTTAAAAAATATGTTTGACTTTAAGGTTATATGTCTTTACAGAAAGAGAAAATTCTCACTGTGACCTTCTGTGATTCTGTCTAGTTTGGTTCACTGGGAAGAAGTAGCAGACATTCACAGACTCTACAAAAAAGGCTTAAATCCATTGACAAATGCATAAGAGAAAGAAATGAAGTATTGTGCTTGGATATAAAATTCTTAATGAAAATTTAATGCAGTATTGAATCTGAATAAGACATTCTGACACTAACAGTGTAATCCATTCATCTGTGCAATCTCTGTTGATAACAAACCAGTATTACGTGGTTGTAAGGCAATGCTTCTTGTAGGTAACAAAGAAAATGCAATATTATTGTGATATAACAGAAGCAATGCCTTCGGCTACTGTGTTGTTAGTAAGCTATGAATAACAATATTGAAAATGCTGCAAATGCAGCTCGGTCAAACACCCATGCAGAAGCTGCTAGTGTTTCTAATAAAGGGAATTTGTGCTTTCTCAGTTTCTGTGTCTTAGTCGATAACAATTAGTTATTACGTGTCAGTCCGTGTACTTCTACAATGAACGGGAATCACTGATTAAAATTAGTTTTTCCAATTTTTTATTTCGGTCAAGATCTATCTTCAATGTGTTCTATTTGGTTTTTTATGGCTTAAAAATTATTAGTAATGTTTTTCTAAAGTAAACAATAAATAGTTTTTTTCTTCAGGTAAGAAAACACTCCTAAATTAATATTCATAAATTTCTAAATTCTAGTTTCTAAATTTTAGGGATAAATAAATCCAGTCATTACGATTATAAATCCAGTCATTACGATTTTTTTTTCTTAATTTCTTAATTAACAGAATTATATGTTTAAAAAAATGGAAATAACTATTAATCTAGCATTTTTTTCTATTAAAATTCAGAAGTTAATTTGAATTATTTATGTTAGAATTTGATGGTTCTGTTAGGTTTAAATACTAAAGAACAACAGTTACGAATCTCGTATTGGAAAAAGTGTATTAGAATTATATTTATAAAGATGAAAATAACTATTAATCAAGCATTTGGTAAATCCAGGGATTCTGGTACAAGTCAATCAGATTGGTCGTAAGGTTTTTTTGTTTTCGTGCGTGTTTGCACTTGTTTCATCGCGGAGGGATACATAAATTGTTGTTGACATCACGTGGTTTCGTTGGCCATGGTTTTTCAGTTCGTTCGGCAAGAGTTGCAAATTTAAATGGCTGTCACTGGTTGTCTGTGGATAAATCTGATTTTATTTATCTTGGATGGTTAAGACATGGATGCAAAATGATCATGATCGTCATCAACACCTTTCTTCAGCCAGGGTGAACCGTTTTCAATGATTTTTGGTGATCATACGTTGCAATCAGGCCTCACATAAATACGGTTAACGAGGCCTAACGTTTAGGCCTAATCCATAAATACGATTAGGCCTAACATAACTGCGATACACGACGTTGGATAGGCCTAGCCTCGCATTTCCATACTTATCTGGGGTAATTGATGTGGCGTCAACAATTTCAAGGTAAGCCACATTGTTTATTTCAGAGAATACCCTTTTTAGCAAGTCAACTATTTTCAATATCTTCAATTTTAATATCTCCACCCCTTCTATGAAATCCACCATGTTGAATATAGTCCTCAAACACTTGTGACATCACAAGTTGAGAAAAAAAGTGCGTTGGACCTGTGTGCCAGAATCTGAAGTTTTATCAATTTTTTTCTATTAAAATTCAGAAGTTAATTTGAATTACAAATGTTAGAATTTGATGATTCTATTAGGTTTATACTAAAGAACAACAGTTACTAATCTCTTATTGGAAAAAGTGTATTAGAAATTATATTTAAAAAGATGAAAATAACAATTAATCAAGCATTTTTTTTTGGTTTCATCATTGGTTTCCTGCCACATGTGACTCTGCTTCAGTTCTTTAAATGCAAGAACTTTGTGGTTATCAGCTCGTTAACCCTACACCCGCTAGCGAAACTATAGTCGCTGTATCTAATGATATTTTATTATTTTTTTAATTTTGGATGTTTTTAATAAATGTGTGAATTAGCACATCCAGTTAACTAACATTTAATTTAATTGTTTCAGCATTTTTTTCACATTTTTTATAAAAAAAATTCTAATTTTAGATCACTTAAATTTTTGTTGGTAGGCCATATTTGGTCCAGAATTTCAAAAACCAGATTTCTGTAACTTAAAAAAAAAAAATGAGCAATTTTATTTGTTTGTTTTTTGTTTATTTTTTTTGTTTATTGTAATCTTTTATAATAAAGAAGACTCATTTTCGATATTAAGTAACTGGTGCAATTCAACTATCTTAATTTTTTCTTGGTAAAATTCATAAAATAAAAGTGGTTACCCTTATTTGACCTTCTCTGTTATAAATATGTGATTAATGAATATTAGCAACAATTACAAAATTCAATTTTTTGAATAATAGAACTGTATTTTGTTTTACTTTGCAATCGATAATACAACGAGTAATAAGTTAAATAGCAGCATAAGTATTCATTTAAAGAACAGTTTTCAAGTACTGGTCTTTAAATTTTATTTGCCTTGAGAACTATTAACACTAGTTACCTCACTGAGAAAGATTGCACAATATCTTGAAATCCCTATTTCATGTAGTTTTTGTTTCTCTTATAGTTTTAAAGAGAGTCCACTGATCAGTTGTTCGTTAAAATTTCGAAAACCATGGAGGCCGTGCAAAAAAATGCTATGAACTACAAATCACTGCTGAAGGCGGGTGTAGTTGTAAGTAAGAAAGAAAAAGTTAATGATAAAATTTTTTGCTTGAATAGCTCCTCTATTGTGTTTTTAATTGAGTATGCTAAGATATAATATTCTACTACTCTATTCCTAGTTAAAACGGCTGGACAGATGTTCATAAAACTTAGTAAGCTTTTTATTTAAGATCCAATTTAGGGTATGGAGTATGATTATTTTGACTCCACTGCCAATTCTTCAAAAATGACATCGCTACATCCTCAATTCCCCCTACGCGATGGACGCTTCATCAGATCACTAGTTTAAATAAATTATGTGAAATCCAAGCTAACTTTAAATTTAAGAATAAAGGTAATATAAATAGTCAAGCTTCAGCTATAGCTTTACAGAACCATCTGTAGTGCAACGTAAATTAAAGTGTAGTGTTGCGTCAGTTTATTGTTGAACTATTCTTAGCTTTAAAATCGTAGCTTAATCTTATAATAAAAAGCCAGCAGCGAATGAGTATTGTTAACTGAAAAAGGCTTAGTTGGCGATGAACTCTTGCTGTCGCGTAAGTTATTTATTTAAATTTTCGAGAAGCGAAATAGATACTCCATCTCTAGACGTGATATTCGTGACAGGCGTGAATTTCTATAATATTCTCACTCGTTGGAGTTCGTATCCATGCGCAAAGAACATTAGATCGCCATTATGGCGGAAGGTGCAACAAACGTGCTATCGCGAGTGTGTAAAGATTCCATCGTTCTGGAAAGGAAAACTAGAGGTCTGGTTCGTGGCCGTCGAATCCAATTTTTTATTGGCTGGCGTTAACAAGGACGAGACAAAGTTTTATCATGTGGTTGCCGCCTTCGATTGAGAAGTTCTTGATCAGGTTTGCGATGTAGATGTAGTGAGTAACCCGCCTAAAATTGACAAATACGACGCTCTCAAAAATGCTTTGATACAACGATTTGGAGAGAGTGAAGAACTTCGATTACGGAAATTGCTTACCCCAATGCCACTTGGGATAAACGTCCTTCACAACTCCTTCGAATGATGCAAGACTTGGCAAAGAACATTCTAAAAAAGGACGCCCTAAAATCTCTCTGGATGCAGCAATTGAAACTGTTTGTTTCAAAAGACAAGCTTCCAGATTTAGCAAACATGGCTGAGCGTATTTAGAAATCGTTCCAAGTCACGTAATCGGACGGCATCTCGTTCCAGATCTGATTTACAAGGACAATGTTGGTACCACAGGCAATTTGGAAGCGCTGCCAGAAAGCGTACACAACCTTGCAACTCGCCGTCATCGGAAAAGCGGAAATTCTCATCACTAATGGTCGTAAGTGATGAAGCTATCACTATTGCTCGCCAAAACTGTCTTTTAAGTGCGACAGATCCAGTGATATGAGATATCTTGTCGACACAGGAGCCGCTTAATATTACCCTTTTTATCAGTAATTAATCAGTGAACCTTTAATTTGTGTGCGTTTTTATGCCTCCTTTTCTAAAAATTAAAATTAACGATGAGCTGCAAAATATCCTTTCCGGAATAAAGATAGAATCCTATTTTTGGATAGAAAATGAGTTAATGAAAACACATTAACGTTAAATCTACAGCAGTCTTAATATTTGTTAAACAACACTGTTTAAGGAGAAATCTAAAAAATATCAATTTGGAATAATTTTGCACTTGCCTAAATTAGACAACATTGTTTGAACCATTTAAGAATAGTTTGTAGATTTATGAGAATTATTTGAAAGCTAATTGACTTCCAAAATTAAGCTGTAGGTGTCAGAATAAAAAATGATGATAATATCTAAAACTATTCATAACTGAAAAGTAAACAGATGATCATTCCTAAATTGTTCAAAATAGCTTCATTGAAAATTTACAGATACGAAATTGACTTGCCTGCGATTTAAGACTAGAAAGAAAAGATTTTTGCTGTAAATTCAAGTAAAAAAAATATAATGAATATAAAGTTTACTTGCTGTATAAAGTTTATAAAATTGTCAACAGATTAAAGGAACGAACGTAGAAATTTTAAAAACAAATAAACTAAAAACCTACACGACGTTTCAAACCCTCATTTTAAATTAGGGTTTATTTTCAAGTGTAGTTACAAGAAACATCTTCCAAGCTTGGACTCGTATGACTGAATGATTTTGAATTCAGTTTGTCGGAAGTAACCTGTGTTTCCCCCTGTTGGATGTTGATTGAACTAAATTGCGGAAACAGTTGTCTGCTATTATTGGGTGAGAATCTTTGAATGAGTTAAATAAGAAAAGCACATAAATAAAATGTGATTAAATAGGATGAAATAAACAACCTTAAATTCCATATTCTAAGATATTAAAATATCGCCCACAGACATTATAAAAAAGCTAGGCTAGCTCACTTATGCCAACGAAAAATATTAATTTCAAGAAAACCATTGGATCAAAATAAGGTCATTAATGACAGTAAATTAATCATTAATAAAATCCAAGGGAAAATTTTAAATCGAGGCTTTAAAATATAATATCGGAAAAAAGGGGCTTTGTACCATTACATTTTTATTATTCTGACCTGTTTTTAGAATCCACTAACCATGTATATAAACTGTAAATAAATTGTAAATAAGTATGTGTACATTATGCTGAAATACCGACGCTAGTCTGTTATTTTTCGACCACACAGCAATATTCTACTTAAAATTACATTTTGAATTGATTTTTTTTTCTAGATTGTAGAGATCGTGTTGATCATTTGCATCTATGCCTTAAAAACACAGTATGTACTTGGCATAGATTTCTCCCCCGTACACATTAGTCCTCCTCAAGTCTCCGATTATTCTATTCTCCATAATGCCTTACCAGGGATGAATCTGCCAATCATCACTCTAACTGCAGTAGTTTCAACTGGATTTTTCATCGCTGATTGTGTGATACTGATTGGATTTATAGCTAATGGAAATTTTTCTGAGGTGAAAATTCAGGTAAATTTTATTATTTTATGTAATTATACTGTAGTACATATACAACTAATACATTGAAGAAACTAAAATTGCAATTCTAAGTTTTAAATATTGGAAGAGCATTAAGACATTAAACATAGACATTGGTGTAATTGAGTACCTTACATCTTCTCTCCTTCCTTTTCCTGCTTTCCCATAACCATCACGTTAAAAGCTAGCCTTCCTGAGCTGTCAGCAGTTCTTTTTGCTTTGGACATGCATTTCTACATAGACTAAAGACATTCATTAAAACGAGATGAGGCGTGGAATACTACGCTTTCAAGAAGTTACTTTCTGAGGCAAAGTGCTTTATATAATAGTGTCAATATAATAGTGTCAGGGTAATAAGAATTACATGTGCTTGTATTGCATTATTAATAGTTTACTTTATTGCTGTCAGTATTTCTTTGAAAAGCGTGTATTGAAAGGAAGGTATGATGCACATCAGGTTTCATCCAACAAATAAATTTATTGCCTACATAAAATATTGTAATAAGGCATTTTTAATCATCATGAACGCCGTTAGTTTCCCGCGCTTCCATTTTTACCCCCTCTCCTCCTTTCCTTCTGTATAACATTTCTGCAATATACAGGGTGATTATAATTAAGTTTCACTTTCAACATGCTGTAAAAAAAGAACCACTGCTCAGAAAGACCTGAAATCTGAACTGAATATACGAAGAAAGGGGAAATGGTATGGCGTAAGAAAAAAAAAAGTTCCAAATGTTAGTATTAGATGGCGCTTTAAGCGTCATAATATGCAAAATACAATATTGCATTTGTTATAAAAACGCGGGGTACATGGCCTTTTCCTCATATTGCTTCTGAGAAGCGCGCCATGACTCAATGAAGGATCCCGCTCTGCTTGTGAAGCTCTTTACAAGAACGGTGACTGTGCGCCAGTAGCTCTGAAGAAGTTCCGGACAGTAAAGGATATGAAAAAAAGGCTGTGGTCCGATGTCTGCCAAGGGTCTGGAGAAAATGATGAAGAAATTCGAAGAGACAGGTTCTGTTGAAGTGAAATCTGGCAGAGGGAGGAAACCAATTGCTTCTACATCAGTAGATGTGGCCACAGCAGTCCTGGAAGAAACGAGGGGTGGTGTGCAAACGTGCAGTGCATGGGAATTGCCCGAACTTCGGACATGCCTGTGAGCACGGTGCATAAAATTGTACGAAACATCCTGCATTGCTATCCATACAAAATTATCTATGTTCAGAAGTTGCTTCCTGCTGACCTGCCAGTAAGAGAAAGGTTTACTCTAGAATTTCTTGCTCGCATGGAAGTGGGCAATGAACGGCCATGGAACATTTTGTTGGCAGACGAAGCCAATTTCCATCTCCAAGGACATGTCAATACTCAGAATTGCAGAATATGGGCAACGGAATGTTCGTTCGCACATGATCCAGTACCTCTTCATTCTGTAAAGATAACTTGTGTGGTGCGATGTGAAGCCAACGTTTATCATAAGGCCATTTTTTTTCGAGGAGATGGGTCGTGCGGATCGACCTGTACCGTCAAAGGTAAACGCTATGAGAGTGTTTTGGGCAACCACGTCATTCCAACACTTAAACCGCGTGCATGTGTGGTAGTATCATTTTTACGCAGGATGGCGCTCCTTCGCACATTACAAAGCCAGTGATGCAGCTGTTCAAGAGGCATTTCGGAAATGATAGAATTATCAGCCATCATTTCCCAACAGCCTATCCGTCAAGATCACCTAATCTTAATCCTTATGATTTCTGGCTGTGGGGGTTATCTGAAAAATGTTGTGTTTAGTGGTCCGATTGCAAACTTAGCTGAATTGAAGGCACGCATTGCGCAACACATTCACAATGTGACCCCTGAGACACTCTGGAAACGTGAAGTTATCTGTTGTGGAACATGCTGTTTCTCGGTTGCAACTTGTTGCAGAGAAAGGTGGACAGCATATTGAACATGTCTTCCGCAAGTCTCGCGATAATTAACAACCGATTTCATTGTTGCTTTTTAGGTGTTTGTCCTCAGGACAATTTAAAACCGACTAGTTGCAACCCGTTAAATATTCTTGAAGTAAAACCAATACCACATTTTCGAAATACCGTGAAAGACCATCGTTACACGATTCTTGATTTTTTAATATCGTCAATCTTTCCTGGCACTTTCGGCGAAAAAAGTTAATCTCCTGCCCTAAAATAATAGGCTCCTCCAAATTGAGCCTATGAGTACGTGCCCCACAATGCCTTACATGGGAGTAGGAATTATTTCACCAACATTAATTAAATCAACTAATTTTTCTTTTCAAAAAGACATTTGTTAGTGTATTTTTAAAAATTAAAAATACATTATTTGTTAATTTTAAAAATACGCTAACAATATTAAAAATGTTGTAAAAAAAGAACCACTGCACATTTTTAAATAGTCTTTCTCCGACTCTCCCCGCTCTTTCCACTTGATGACAAACATACGGCCGTTTTTTGCCTATTAATAGTATGATTTGTTCCATCCAATCTGGTACGACCTTGCCGTGGTGGTTGGGCTCTAACAGTGCCACAACTGTTGAATGACTTGGAAGTCATTTCTTCAGTAAAAACCCGAAACAGTCATGGACATTGAACAGTACAGTTGATTTAACGTGCAACTCACGCCATAGCCGTCGTATTGCGATTCAAATGTCACTTGTAGCAGAACCATTTGTTATGACGCTTAAAGCGCCATCTTTTGCTACCATTTGTAATGTATTTTTTATCTTATTTCATATGAATACCCCTTTCTTCGAGTATTTTCAGTTCAAATTTAAGGTTATTCTGAGAGGTGGTTCTTTTTTAACAGCATGTTGAAAGTTGAACTTAATTATAATCCCCCTGTATATCTAATCTCTGTGATTATTTTCTAATGCTTTATCTTCACCTATAACTAGTCCAGGTATTCATACGGTTCCTTACTTTTGATCCCCGCCAAATCAGCACCGAAGAAACTTTTGTGCTTTATTTCAACGACTTTAGGAATGGCTCGAGAAAACTTCTCGGACAGTCCACAAAGGCAATCAGGCCATGAAGCCTATTGTTTACCTGTTAAAGACTTTCTTCCAATTTTCCCCCTGTTGTTAAGTGCATCTGGAATCTTCTCTGAACGGGGGAAAACAAAGGAACTCCCGCTCCTGATGTCGTAACAAATAGAGCTGTACCAGAAGCAGTGGGGGGAAGGAAATAATTTGCCACCCCTCCATGGATATAACGCCGCACCCTAAGAGGAAAGGAGCAGAGTTTGAAGAGACGAAGTACAGGGAAGACGACCAAGGCTCAGCTGTGCCGGTCGTCAGGAACCCTGCCCGACTTCAACTTGCTGATATAGTCCCCGAACGGATGCAGGCGACAGCATGAGGAAGGCAGCTGCAAAGAGACAACCTAGGTCCTGCGGAGTGCGATACCGATAGCCACTACCCTGTCCGCCTTCAGTTCATTTGCCAACTTCCCCTGATTGAAGCTTGCGATCCTCGAATCTGCGCCGAAATACGCAGAATGCGCTACTACGGAAGAGAGTCCACGAAACGGCTTCGCAAGTACCCGATCGTCATTGACCTTTCGCCGCCTGACATTCGACCACCGACTGTTGAAGAACCACTACCCTGAGCGATCTTCCCCATGGCCCTCCTAGCAACCCGATTCCTGTAGTGTCTTGTTCGGCTGATTCCATGGGAGTTATATAAAATACAGGATCTCCCCTCGACGACCAGGCTATGAAAATTCGTCGCCCTACTGGCGATCCCCACTCCTACGTTCGGCTTTCTCCAAGTCCCCCGATTCTCGGACAGTTTGAATGGAACCTACGACCGGTTGTATGTAGCACTTCTAGATACTTATAAAATCTTTCTTGTAAATCTTCCTCCTGTTTTCGTCTCACTATTATTTACCTGAAAGGCGCGGACCAATGGTGAATTCCCGCCGATTGGCTAGCTTTCCACGGCACACCTCCCTTTTACCAACCAATCCCCTCACACCCTATACCTATCTTCCTCTCAAATCCATGATCGTGGTTTGCTTTGGGAAAGCATTCCATTGGCGTGCGCCTAAAAAGTAGTATGTAACAAAATCGCTTGCTATCCAGTTCATAAATTTCATTATTCTGCTCCATATGAGAGAATGAATTTTCAAATTTTATAAGATGAAATTTGTTTCCTTTTACTTTTTGTTAATTTTTAAGTTTTTAGATCTAAATAAGCGATAATTTAAATTTCGTATTGACTTTTTGTTCATGATGTGATAACTTTATTAATTATGATAAGAAACTGAATTAACTACTAGTCACAGTAATTCCTTTTTATTTTCGAATTTTCTAGAACATCGTGCTTTGTGTCCTTGCTGCAATATGTGAGATTCTTTGGGCATTGTTCGTGCTGATCGCTATATGCGATTTACTGAATGCTGGAAAGCAGATAATAACCATGGTACGAATTACGAATAATTATAAGTAAAATAAGGTATACATCCCTAGAAATATAAAACACACACATTTAAGTTTTAAGCTAATATATATAACTTATTATTATACTTTCATCTGTAAGTCAATACATTAAACTTTTTATAATACAATGCTGATCGTAATTAAACTTGACCTATTTGAGAGTACTGACTGTAAAAAATAAGCGCATTGACACGAAAATTTTTATACAGAGTATTCATAGGATGCAGAAAAGGATTCAGTAGAAAAAAGATTTTGAAAAGGATTATACAAATATTTCAAAAAAGTTCTCTACGGGTCGCTTTACAGCAAAATACAGGAATAAACAAGAAATAAACTAACAAAGTAAACAATACAAAAAGAAAATCAAAAAGATTTATTCATTCCGTATGAGATATGGCTGCTGCAAAGACTGTTTAGCGATGTAAGGAATATTGTTCGATGTGTTACCAAACATGAAATTGTAAAATTAGCAGCCAATGAACTGTGTGTTCAACAGCTGCCTAAAACTGATCACCTGTGATGCTCGGCACACACTGCATAATGCGGTCCTTTAAGTCTGGCAAATTTGCAACATTTCCACGATAAACCAAATTCTTTAAATGACTCCCACAATCA
>JAFIDM010000002.1:58873346-58884328 GCA_023159025.1 Thereuonema tuberculata
ACTATAAAACTAGCAAAAATTGCTTAAATTTGACAGCCGCAATGTAACTGAGCAAACATCCGCTAACATTGAATTAGTATAGCTCCACTTCTAGAAGAGTTATTGATGTGGAAAAAATTGTAAAACCGTCTTAAGTTAGCTCCAAAAATTCCCACCAAAGGGAATATCTGACCGACTGCAAAAATGCACATCTTCCTTTTAAAAATCCGACTTTAATTGAGTTTTGTATATGTCAAATTGTAACGTCCGAAACAATCAATCGTATATGATACTTTTTGCATTGTTTAATGATCAAAATTAGGCTTAGTAGGCTGTCTATTTTATTTAGTTGTGCCAATTTCGAAGCTTCAGAATGCGCTACAATTCTTAATTTAAGCCTATGTTGAAACGCGAAATTTCTTTTTTGTCAAAATCTGTAACGTCCGACATTCAAGAGATTGGCTTCTGTAAAACAATCACTAATCCAATTTAAATTCGTTTTTAATATTTATTAAGATGTTTAAGCTATAAATAAAGTTTTGCTGTAGAAAACAACTTTTTAGCTACATTTGTGAAACCGCTTTTTTGTTGAAAACCATGTGCCAAATTAAAGAACCATATCTTTATCTTCATTATCATTCAAAATTCCAAACAAATACAAACTTCATCAACATGCCTTCAATATTTCGTCCTATTTTTCAAGGACTTTCTCAAGATCCATATGTTTAAAACTTAAATAACGAAAAATACAAAATATGAAACATAAAAGGAAGGAGAAAAATCCTTTTTCTCATTCCTAACAATACAAATTATAACACTCTCATATGCGAGATCTTATATTGTAAGCTAAACAATTGAAATCAAATATAATCATAAACAACTGAAAACAAATAAACAATTAATTTTAAAATTGATAACAAAAAATAAGTACAACATATATTGTTTAGCTTACAATGTTAGATCTCGCATATGAGAGTTTGTTATAATTTGTATTGTTAGGAATGAGAAAAAGGATTTTTCTCCTTCCTTTTATGTTTCATAT
Source organism: Thereuonema tuberculata (assembly GCA_023159025.1). Taxonomy (NCBI): domain Eukaryota; kingdom Metazoa; phylum Arthropoda; class Chilopoda; order Scutigeromorpha; family Scutigeridae; genus Thereuonema; species Thereuonema tuberculata. Next base: position 58,874,368 of record JAFIDM010000002.1, read on the forward strand.
TTTGTATTTTTTGTTATTTAAGTTTTAAACGTATGGATCTTGAGAAAGTCCTTGAAAAATAGGACGAAATATTGAAGGCATGTTGATGAAGTTTGCATGTGCCAAATGCTTGTAACGTTCGAACCAAGATGGCCGCTTTGACTTGAATTGTCGGTTGTTTTCAAAATTTTGACATGAAAATTTTGCTCTATTTTGAAAATAGAATCTGATCAATGCCATACAACTAATTACGATTATTAGATATTTGCTCATTTCTTATTCATTCATCAGTTGCTTAAAGTTTGTGTATGTCAAATACTGGTAACATCCGCAATGTGCATGTCAAATGTCTAATACCCGACCAAATTTCAATGAATTAATTTAATATTTTCTGAGCCATTTCCAGTCTTGGCAGCACTATTTATGGCATCTAGATACAATGCTGGAACAACAGGGAAAAAAATTGTGGTAATACAAAACACTTTATTTTGGGACCTCAAATTAACACTTCTATAACCCAAACTATGGCAATGGTACGTATATATATATATATATATATATATATATATACACACATTGTTGTGAATCTTTAATAAATTTAAATAAAAGCGTACAGTAGACACCTTAAATATAGTATATGATTTGTCTTGCCAATCGGAGGAAATTTCATTTCAATGCAAGATGTTAATCAGAACTTGGAGATTAGAAAAAATTTTGTGATGGACAATTGCATTGATAAAACGTTTTTATCATTTTTTTTTTTAATATTTGCTTTAATTACCAAAATTAAAGTGAAACCGAAAACATAAAAATTATGGGACATTTTCAATTACAACAAAGTAAAGGCATACGTAGAATGTTGGAATGGGACGGATTATGAAGATCGTAGGCATTTAACCAAATAAATTAAAGAAATAAAAAATTAACTAGTACAATTTTTAAAAGCACAAAGGTTTATATATAAAGTTTACATGAATTTACGGTGCTCAGGAAGCTTTTTAAACTTCTTACTTATGTAAATAAATAAATAGTAGTTTCCTTCTCCAAGCAAACCGATGATCTTTCCATCAAAAATAATAGGTTCAAAATTATAAATTTATTCGATTTTCGGATTCAAAAGGGGAGGGGTAAGGGTCTAACCCCACCATTTTATCTTTCCCCATCTCGGTATGTAAGTGCGTAATCTCTTGATAAAATTACGATACATTACCTGGTGATTGTTACGTTGTGCCGCAGTGAAACTTTGGCACGAGTTTCACTCCTTTTGATAAGAGTTGACAACAAAATCTCGGGACAAATATTGTATTTTTCTTTATTACAGCTGACTATTCGTTGGCTTTATTACCATTAATTTTTAGTGTAGACTAAAAATACGATCAAGTGTGCTGATCAAATCGCCAATCTGGAATCTGCTTTAAACGATTGATGCACTTTCGCTACTAGGACATAGTTTACAGAATTACAGTTCAGTTGCTCATATTGTTCCTTGGTGCAAATGAACTGAACTTTAAGAACGCGGTTCTTGGAAAGAGATGAACGCTACTTTGGTGGAACCAGGTATTAGACATAAAATAGTACTATCATTGGAGAACGACACAGTTTAGTTAGGAATATTTTTCGTGTAAAATATAAATGAACACTCGTATTCGAATGGAGAGAGGTTAGAGAATGGATTTTGTTTTGTAGATCGTGGGATTCTTTTGGTTGGATAATGATATTCCTCTATTTCAATTTTTAGGTTAGATTTTATTTATCATAATGTTAATTCCAGAAAAATATAGGCTTAATATGATTGTTGATGTTAATATGATTGGGTAATAATATGTTGATATTAATATGATATTAATATGATTAAGCGTAGTCGGTTTCATGAAAAAAATGAATTGAGCTTAGAAAACCGCATAACACATTATTCAGTAGCGTAATATAGTTCTGACGTACTTGTTATTTCATCCTGAATTTAGAAGATTATTGTTGATTTTAAAACATGAAATATTTTAAGAGACAGAAAAAAGTAACTGTTCAACTTATTTGATTTTTTTAATTTTCGATCACATAGCAAAGGAACATGAGATTGGTTAATGTTGTTGAGAGGATTCATTTCAACTTGGCAGCTTCCAGTGAGTCGCAGCCATCTCCCTATAGGTTTAAATATTCAAAAGTAATTGTAAAGGTCAATCGATAGAAAGCAGTGTGAAACAAATAATTTAAATGTTTATTCCAAATTAAAGAGAATGGGGAACAGCGTATGACTGTTAATTTATTCAGAAAACAATACTTTTTAAAAAGAATATCGGTGACTTCTTTCTATGTCATTAAGAAAGAATTTGAAAAGGTGGGAATTTTAACCCAGGCAAGAAGAGGCCTCAGAAAACAAATACATAAAGTTCGGATAAAATTTGAGATTCATTTCACAACGAAATTTAGAAGTTTTGTAGCACATCAATTTGGAATCTGGACTGCATAATAGACCATGAACAGCAGCCTATAGTCATTAATGTAAACTCTGATTCTTCTGATAGTACGAACGATACGAATCCATCCATTGGATTTGAACTTTTCACAGCCATCACTGACTATTAAAAGTTAACACTATCAAGAAGAAAACAAAACTAAACAGAATGAAAGAAAATAGCAAAAAAGTTAAATAAAAAGATCATAATTGATAATAGGGGAAGCGATTCAACCTCCTGCGTCTTACCACCTCAATGCTTTATCCATAGACCACCACGAGGTATATGTAGGCGTTACGTCACTTCATTCTTTACATGAAACGGACAGTAGCTTATCGCTTTTATAAATACATGTCCTCAAAAAAATCTAATGAATTTCCATTGTATCTTACAGTTGTTGTTCCTAGCGGCTGCTGCTGGGCATATAGGCGAAGTAGTCTTATCTATATTAAAGAGAGATTAATCAGGAGATACTTTTTGGGAATTCAGATTTTCAGTCCTTTTGTAGTATTTTTCTTTTTTCATTTTGGAAGAAAAATAGCTTAAAATCATTAAAATTGGCATACTGTAAGTGGATTTTTTTTTAAATAAGGATAGACAACCGAAATGCAATGTAATATTCGTTAAAGATATATTTTGTATTTTTTTTTTTTTGCATATGAGCAAATAAAATATATTCTAAATTTATTAATGTTAATTTTCTTATTTCTAAGCGAAATATTTAATTTTCTTCATTTTTAAAAATTATATTTTGGATAAAATTTATATAATAATAATGATTATATTTTCTTATTGGTTTGCTTTATTTACAGTATATTAGAAAAAATTACTAACATTACAATTCTCTGGTGATTTGCCAAAGGGAATTAAGTCCTGAAACAACATTTCTGGAAAAATACAAAAGTTAGTTCAGAGTTGTGTAACACATAGTGCAGAATGCAAGGTTATAAAATGTATAGAAGCTGAACTGGACTTAGATCGGTTTGGCATATCATGGATGCATCGAAATATATATTGACTGAACATATTCTCTTAAAATGGCCAATTGTGGACTTACACCCTTTTGGCAAATCACCACAGAATTAAGTAATACTTCTTTCCCACCACTTTTTTAGCGACCCATTTGGGAGTTATGATAGCGACCAAAATCGGTAGCTTCTGCGTTTGTCCTATCCGTCCGTCCGTGTGTCTCCACCCCTAACAATTCCTGAACGGAAGGTCAGATTGACAAACAGAATTCACCATCATGTTCAGAGGCCCAAACACCGTAGGAATGAAGTATTTTCAGGGATCAACGCTCCCCTACGTTCGAAATATTTGGCATTGATTTCATTGGATTTCCGATAGCTTAAATGTTAAAAATACAACAATATCGTTTTAGTTGTCAGCGGTAGCTCGATGCCTAATGCTGGCCGAACATGTAGCAATATTCGTCAGTATTGATGGTCAATTTTATTGATATCAACCGTTTCCGTCAATAAAAATGAACAATATTGACCAATATTGACCATTTCAAGAATATTGATATTGATGAAAAAAAAAGATCAATTTCAGTTGTCGAGAAGTATTGATGGTGCGCGAGCGAATCACATGAACGGATGAAATCACGTGACAATGGTGACGTAGAAGGAAGGCGTCGCTTTCAAGATAGGAAACTCACTCCGAGCATTTTGTTTGAGAAAGAAGGCGTAAAATCAGCAAAATGGGTCGGCCAAAAAAAGATAATCCAAACAACAACATTTGGTCAATTGATCATGAAACACTCCTCATTGATTTCTACAGAGGTAAAGGCGTTTAATACTAGTGATTCTGTACGTTCCTAACAAGTTGGGCTTAACGCAAGTAAGCACACTCGATAGCTCCCATTTTATTAAATTGTATAAAACCGATGTCGTACAATCGCTGGGAATATTGTCCCCAGTGCAGCTATACTCTGCTCGTGTGGTGTGTTTATAAGGCGTTCTCACTGAGTTTGTAATGACTTGGGCTCTCTAGTGAAGGACGAAGCGCCGTAAGCATCAATATTCAGGGCAATACTCGATTAGGAAAAACTGTGTTCGCGCGTGATATCAACTGTCAATATCAATTTTCATCAATATCGACCGGCAATACTGAAGATTGCTACGTGTTCGGCCAGCATAACGTCTCGGACTCGTGTAATGAAAATTGTCAGTTCGAATCCGCAGATTTTTTTTTTTTTTTTTAATTTTTTTTTCTTAATGTCCGCGTGGTATTTTTGTTTTGTTTTTTATTTTCTTATTTTCCTAACGTTTTCTTCATTTTTTCCCCTAACTTTTTTTAGATTTATTTTTCCTTAGGTTAATATACTTCTTTTTTTATTATTATTTTTATTTTTTTTTATAATTATGGGTCGCCCTTAAATTTATGCTTTAGCAAAAATCATATTTACTTTTTTATCTAAATTTTTTATTAACTTTGATTTTTCTGTTACTTCTGTCTGATGACATTGAGCGTTAAGTTTACCACATGAATTACAATGAATTTGAGAAACGATCCACACGAGTTTCTTGTTGTTATAGACCTCCTGCTTCCATTTAAACACGCACACACACACACAAGGAAATGAACAACCAATGATAAGAATGATAGTACAATCAAAGTTTAGTACAGCTCACTTGGACCAACGTAAGAAAATAGTTTTTTTCATTGCAGGTATTTACAGCTTTATCAAGCAAATACATTTACAAACCTTTGGGTCTTAGCAAATGAGGATTAATGTTCATGTAGAAAAAAAAAGAAAGGTTAAGACTGTTGACATCAGTTTTCTAGGTAAAACACAATCTCGCTGTTATACGACTGAGATATCCTATAGGCTGCTTAACATGTGCTCTTAAAAAATTTTCATATTGCTGCTCGACGAAATCGTATCCTTTACAAAATATCCGGGAGAAGAGAAGATGGTTGTAGGCTTAGATGAAAGCATAAACAATGGACATTCAAATTTCAGCGTGAAGTTATTTCTATCTCAATTTTTGAAACAAGTTTTTCTTACTGCTAGGCGAGCTGATATAATTGAGGTGCTGTTTTGCCTCAAATTAAGTTATCTATATTTAGAGCAAACTGGCAGATTTTCGAGCTCGTTTAAGCAGCCGTAATGTGTATCCTAATTTCTAAAGTTAGAATACAAAATTTAAATATGTATTAAAATAAAATGATAATAAGATATTTTAATATTACAAAATATTATAATTAGAAACATAACAGAGAAATGGTTTATTAAATGCTTTCTAACAGCGATTGTAATATCAAACTTTATAAAAAATAATAAAATATGAAAATGAGTATTCACAGCATTCTAATGATATAATTGAAGTAACGTAAATTTCGCTAAAAAAATGCAAGATTACCATCAAAGGTTATTATATCTTAATGCAAAGAAATATTTTAATTTTTCGGTCTCTTCCGAAATCATCATCCGCCTTAACTGGCGTACATGTCCTGTTTCCCGCACCTCAAGCAAAATTCTTCCGTTTGAGTGGGAGTGCACTGGAGGGAATTGTGTGGTTGCTTTTATTTTCGCATCCTTTTGCTCGTGGAACTCAGAGTTACTGTCATCTCTTTTGCAATTCCCAGAGATTTCCTTATTACTAGCGGTGACGTTGTCATGCAATCCAGCCGCCATTTTGACCGTTGTCCACTCTTCCAAGGGATAATTTATTTGCGGAAGGAAGGAAGAGAAAGGGATTATACAAAGAATGACGGGGGCGAACAGAGTTCGCGACAACATATTTGTAGACAGTGCTGCTTCTAATAAATCGTAACAAAGAAAATTCAATATTATATGGTCGTGTAATAGATATTATTTCGGATATTATTTTGTTACAAGAAACTAACAAGTTGATTTGGATTATTAATCATATTTGTAATGATTCTATTGGTAGGTTTATACTCGGGAACAAAAGTTATAAATCTGGTAAATGGAGAAATATCTTAGTGAACCATTTTTTTCTAACCTCACTGATTAAATAATTACAAGGAACAGAGCAAATCATTTCCCGACTAAAATAGTTATGAAAGCAAACATTTGTTTCTCTGCCCGCTACTACTACGAAACCATAAGAGACAAATACAAATCGATTAATGAACAACATCTTCCAAAATAGCATCAATACAACTTTTATCACCAAAATATCTTTCTTTTCAACAAAACTTTTTCAAGGCTCCACAAAATCATAAAAACAAAGAAAATCGCACATAAAGAAAAGAAAACCTTCTTTTCTCATACAAAAATAAATTTAAAACGAACGTGATATTATACAAAACAATTTAAACTGAACATCATACTATTCGAAAAATAAGCAAATGATAAATGAATTCACTGTAAAATAGTAAAACAACAAATAATTAATATAACTAAAAATTATGATAAAAAGCAGCACACAAAATTTTTTAAAAAGATTTATAAAAATATTAAAAAATACTTTAAAAGCCTTTGGAGTTCTTCCGCAGAATTCCTCTTCAACACAATGGTCTCTTACCTAGGTTCTGAATACATACATGATTTCAACTCGAAACTACCAATAAAATTAAATATTAAATTAGCTTCTAATTGGTGCCAATTTGAAGCCACCGTCATTGGGTGTGGAAAAGGTGATTGTTGACTGCCATCTGTCGGAAGAATTGGAATTAAGAATTTGAAGAATTGGGATTCAGCCATCATGACATCTTCTGTTTTGTTTCAGCTCTTCGTTTATTGATACGTTCTTGAATGTTTCTCTGTTTAGATGAAACTTATAATTGCCAATATATTTATAAATGTTATTCGGTACAGTTGTGTTATAGGAACATAATAAATTTAATAAAATATGATTTCAACATTTCTCTGGTGTCTTTTTCATTATTATCTAATATTAAAAACTTTTCAAATTAACTAACGTGGTCTGTATTGTTAGAATGATACGCAATCCCAGAACCATTAAAATTACCCGGTTTTATACAATTTCTATGTTCATCCATCCGTTTTTTTATACTTTGTTTCTACGTAGAAAACACTGGATAATCCTGTTTCATGCAAGGAATTAAATGTATACATCATTTTTTTGTTCATATCTAATACTTTATCTGTATTGTTGAGTAAGGAATAGGTTAATTTATTTTTTAACTGGTATCCTACTCCAATATCAGTATTTCGAAAAATTTGTTGTAATCTTTTATAGATGTTGGAATGATAAGGAAATGCTGTCCATATCATACCATCAGTTATTTTTTTTAATTTGGATTATAAATGCGATCCAAACTTTGCTGTATAGTGTAGGAAACAAATATCTCAGGGTAACCATTATTAATAAACTTATTTTTTATTTTCGTCCAATTTTCAAGAAACAATTGTTCTGTCGAACATATCGTAATGCTTTGTTTATCTTCATAGCTATAATGTTTCTTTTGACATGAGATGGAGTAGCTAAATTGAAGGGCATGATCTGATTGTTGGCTTGGGTTAACTGTACGGTTCTTTTTTTTCTGAATAGTTACTAATACATCGAGAAACGGAAGATTATTGTTGTTTTCCAATTATAATGAAATATTTATATCTTTATCTAAAGAGTTGAATTGCTCCAAGATAATATCAGTAGTATCTTCGATCATGATAAAGATATCATCAACGTATCTTTGAAAGAAGTATATAGAGTAGGGAATTGAGAAAACATTAAATTTTCTAGAAATTGCAAAGAAAATTTCAGCAAGGATAGCTGATGATGGTAATTCCAATACCATTCCTTTACATTGTTGTACGACTTGGTTATTTCCAGTGAATATTAATTATAAAATAAAAACTGAACCAAAGCAAAGATAATTTTTTTTCATGATTATCAAATTCTAATAATAAATCTAATGCTTTAATGATTAATTCATAAGTAATTGATGTGAACAAATCCTTAGCATCGATTGAAAGCATAACATTATCCTTTCTAATTTTCGAATCTTTTAAAGTTTTACAAAAATAATCACTATTTTTTACCTGGCCAGTAGAATTATTTTTGAACTGCTACAATTTTTCCGCAACAAACTTTGAAACATTATAAATAATGGAGTTACGGTAATTTATACTGGGTCTACTCGGAAACTGGGTTTTTTTTCATTCCTGTCCTTATGCACTTTTGGTAAGACCCTCAATTTTTGGTAAAACACAATCTTCCTGAAGAAATTGTTTTTCGATAACATGATATCTAACTGCGGCAATTGTCTTCCTATTTTTCAAATATTTTCCTTATTTATTTTTTGTGTAATTTATTTTGTGTTTTTATTTTTGTCTATCATATGCAAATATTTTATAGTATTCAGTATTCTTGATATGCGTTTCAATCATATCACCATGCATATCCGTGTTTAAAATTACCACGTTATTTCCTTTGTCAGATTGTGTGACAACTATATCTTTATTTTCGTTCAGTTTCTTATAGGCTCTTAATTCTAACGGAGATACGTTGCAGTTTTCCGTTCTCCCCTTATTTTGGTGAGCTATTAGATCAACCTGCTTTCTTATTTTGGTTTTTAGTGGCCGTGTCGATTTTTCTTCTCATTAAAGCAGTTTCAGAAATGGCTATTATTTCTTCAGGCTTTTTTGGGAACTTTGACAAATTAAATTTAGTTCCTTTCTGTAAAACTTGGATTTCTACAGCATTCAATTGATAATTAGATTCATTAATTATCGACTGTTCTTCATACTTATTAATATTCCCCTTTTCCAAAGATAATCCAACTAATTTTTTGATTTGTCTGTTCTCCAAAAATTTAAAATGGGAACAACCTTTTTGAACTTCATTTTTTAGAGCCTAAAAACGAAGAAATATCTTTTATTTTGTTATTGAGATATTTTATTTTGGAGTAGCCTTCTACTAATCTGATACTAAGATACGGCCTTTGATAAGAAATTATATTAGAAATTATATTAATTACATATTATTATATTATTAATTATTATATTAATTACAAATATAATTTATTATCTTCGGATGAGAATAATACGGAATCCTAGTTTCTAAAGGTTTTGGAATTAAACTATTACGGATACAATATTGATTAAATATAATGACAGTTCTAGTAGCAGCCAATTTCTTATGCAATTAAAAAATTGGTTAATAAGTTTCTTGATAGACAGGATATTTCTTAAGAATTATTGAAATTATCGAAATTATAAAAAAAAAGGATGGCTGGACATAGAAGTTGTATAAAAACGGTAACATTAATAGTTCCGGGATTGCGTATCATACATACAATACTGACCACCTTATGAAAAGTTTTAATATTAGGTAATAATAATAAAAAAGATACCATAGAAATGTCTTATTTTATTACTTTATTAGGTTCCTTTACTACAAATATACCGAATAACAACATTTATAAATACATTGACAATTATAAGTTTCAGGACCATTCATCTAAACAGAGGAGAAACATTCAAGAACATATCAATAAACGAAGAGTTGAAACATAATAGATGACGTTATGAGGGCTGAATCCCAATTCTTCGACGAGCTGAAACATGATAGACGACGTCACTTTGACTG
>JAFIDM010000002.1:58903418-58916106 GCA_023159025.1 Thereuonema tuberculata
TGAGGCCTACGAAATATCGTCATGGTCGCTGTAATGTTGGAGTTTTTAAAGTTATTATTATTAAAGAAATTATTTATGATATCTTAAGAAGAGTTTATTTATTTATCAAATCTAAAATGTTGCTTTTTTTTGTTTTGTTTTGTTTTGTTTTGTTTTTTTTGTAGAAAAAATGCATGGCTGTAGAAATATTCACAGGTTTATCATTTTATTGATATTTTTAATAAATTTTTAAAATTGTAAATAAACTTTGTGGGCACGCTGTATCAAAACAAAATCAAGACTCATACATCGAAGAAACAACTGAGTTGTGGGAAGGAAACTAGAGATGGAGAGAGATCCTTGATCTCTCAAAAAAAAAGTCACAAGCAGTTCATTCTTATTCAGAATAGCATTTCGTATGTGCCTCCCCCATTTTTCATCTATCTCACTTAAATTAAGAAATAATAACAATTGGATATAATAAACTTTTAATTTAAATTGTCCTCTCCTTTTTCAAAGTAGATATATATAAAAATCATTGTCAATTGAATGTTATAACAAAAGAAAATTAATTACCAAAGTGACCATGTCTGGCAATTTGTCCTTTATAGTGACATTCATGTTAGAAAAATAACTTGGAGATAATAGGAAAATAAATCCCTGTAAGGCAGTTACCAGAAGAAATACACAGGCAGAGATATTCGTAATCATTTCCTAAAATATAAATAATTATAATGATGGTTGAATTTTTAAAGAAAATATTAACGAAACTGAATATCAAAGAGAATAAGTAAGTGCTAAATAGTAAAGATGAGATTCAAAATGAAAGTTTATTTACTAATTGCTACTATATTTTAGATTTGATTTTATTCGAAGTCGGTATATCTGAGAACTATCCTAAGTAAAACTATTCAAGCCTTCTAGACAGCGGAGGAGGAAGGCTCGTAAGATCACCAGTCAAACCAGACAGTGTTGTTGTTGCAGGGCTATTCTCATGCTCGGTAACTGAAGGCAGGCTGAAACTTAAGACACATCTGGAGAAGAAACAGGGCCCACGGAGAAATTTCCGATTTTGCAAATTCAAAGAAATAAGAAATATAAGTGTTTACAGAAAAGAATGCAGAGTTTTTTAGTTAAGGGGTGTATAATAAATTTAGAAATTATTTTTAACTATTTTTATTCTTAAAGATTAATCAAAAAAAATATAAACATTCTGAATAAATATGTGCAGACCACTGGATTTGTTAAAGAAAACTACCATGTGTAATAAAAAGTAATGTTTTTCTTTTCAGAAATAACATTTCCCATTTTAGAGCAAACTAAATAATCAACTAATTTTTGGATAAATGAAAAGATATCAAATTCTTTCTTTTCTTTTTATATTCAAATATTGAATTGAAACCATATTTTTAAATATTTTGTTGAAATTAAAACTATGTATATTTAAGAATAGAAGAACTTTTATGTTATCTTTAATTTCTATTATTTTAATGGTATCATAATTTTTTTTAACTTTGTTGATGAAATTTAGGCTGTAGTCGTTCATCATTAAAATATTTTTCTCGTTTTCTAAACTTTGTTGAAATTCTGATTCAGTAAATTCTATATATAAGATATTCTACAATGTTCTTTTTAATATTAACTGAATTTCCAGATTGAAAATTTAGAATGTGTTTTCATAAGTTTTTTTCTAATTTGAGTTAGATAATTTAAAACCTTGTGATTTTTTTATAAATTCAAGTCCAGGAAAGTTATCAATTCTGATCGGATGAAGGCTAATCAGCGCAACGTTTTCATATTTGTAATCCAACGCATTAAAATGGTATTGTTTTAATAAGTTGTTTTAAAACTGTGTTTTCTATTCGTTATTTACTTTTTACTATTGAATACTCTATCTAATACTCTATATCTATTATATTTTTATAGACAACACTACTGCATCACGAAATTAAGTTCTTATACTGTAGGTAATGGCTTCTGTTATATCTCATCTCCAATCAAATACAAGAAATGTATATCTTGCTGCCGATTTGTAAATGAATTCAGTTATTCTGTCAACAGCTTGCAATCGATAACCATTATAATGGAGCATATTGACATTTTGCACTTTTTTTCCCTCTTATTTCTAAATCAGAAGTAATTGATTCCACTGAGTGCTGTGTAAATCCAGTCGTTCACTATCTTATATTTGAAACGTTTAGTTGAAGGCAGCCTCCCTGTATCAAAATATATAACTTTTTAAAAATGAACATTCAGTTGAACAATGACTACGCATAGATATTTGAATTCAGATGTAAAAATTGTTTTACCTGTCTCCTTACGACGTCTCCATCAGTGAAGAAACCCATGAATAGAAAAACGGAAAGAAGAAAGAACGTACAAGGAAACAAATGGGCAAATAAGAGGAAAGGCGACGGTGCAAGGTCGTTGTATCGATTAAGGAAGTAAAAAAAAAACAATGTTATGGCACCGAGCAGCTGGAAAAGAAAAGAAATATAAAATATTTAAGAAAATACATTTGAAAATATGTAAAATAAAATCCACAGAAATACTATCTGTGGATAATTAATAGTAATACAAAAAAAACATATTATTTCATCAGCCTTTTTTAACAATAAGCGAAGGGAGAGAAAGGTCGTACATTTGGAGCCTTTCAATTTAATAACGAGTGTCTAATGATGTCGGATCTCAGCAATACCCTATAGCTCATCAATACAAAGCCATATCAACTGCAAACGCTATCCAGCGGTCTTCCAATAAATATATTTCTAATTTCTTTTTTGTTAAATGCTGTAAAATGTATATATTTTATATATACTGTTCGGCCGCTTTATTATGTACACCTACCTAATAGCGTGTTGGGCCTCTTTTAGCCCTCAAAATAGCCTGAATTCGTCGAGGCAAGGATTCCACAAAATGCTGAAAACGTTGTTGAGATATTGTCTACCATGCAGACATGAGTTTGTCACGAAGCTCCTGAAGATTTGATGGAGGTGTAGGCCTGGAGCAAACAGCCCGTTCCAGCTCATCCCACAAATTTTCAATCGGGCTGAGATCTGGGGACTGAGTGGGCCACTGCAACAAAGAAAAGTCCTCATCATGTTCCTCAAATCATCCTATAGTGACGCGGGCTTTGTGCACCGGAGCATTATCCTGCTGGAAGCAGCCAGCTGATGAGGATAAACTGTTAACATGTACGGTTGTAATTGGTCAGCTACAATGTTTAGGTATGCTCTACCATCCTGCCTTGCCTCCACTCAATGGACCCAATGTATGCTAGGAAAACATTCCCCACACTATGACACTGCCCCCACCGGCTTGAAGACTTATTGTGAGACAGGACGGGTCCAGATATTCATGCGCAAGCAGGGGTGTACCTAATTAAATGGTCGGACAGTCTATATATTTTTCTTGACGATTTTTCCTATCTTCAAAACCCTGTAGTCAAGTTGTTTTTAGTTTTTGCTATAAACTCTTTAGAACATTTAGAGCAGTGGTTGAACTACAAATAAATATCAAAAAATTCGAAATCTGTCACGGATTTTTAGGGGGCAGGTCTTCGAAGTGGAGCATGACCTCAAAGATGTGACATGGATAGCTGCCGTAAATTTTGAGCTTTTGAGCTAAACCTTTAATAGGTGCTAGATACCATTAAGGTCTCGACTGGTATTGTAATTCATACAAATCGGATCAACTGTTCCAAAATGGCGGTCGATAGAAATTTAAATCTTTTACGTTTTCCTATCTTCAAATTCTTATCCTGAGGTTGTTTTTACAACTTTTGCCACAAACTTTCTACAGCTATTAGCGCAATGGTGTAACTACAAATAAGTAACAATAAAGTCGACAACTGTTTACGAGTTTTTAGGTGGCGGAGCTGAGAAGTGGGATGTGATCTCAAAGTTCTGATTTGAATAACTTCCATAAATTTTGGACTTTTCAGCTAACCTTGACTTCGGATGACTGAATATCAAACTTTATTATTAAATTAATTTTAACAATTTCCATTCACAAATCTCAAGGTGGTTCACCAATTGGGAATTACGCTTATCGCGGTAGATACATGCAGAGAGCATGTTCTAGCTCTTAGAGAGACTCAATTTCTGTAGACAATTTGCCAGGAAAATGACAATGATAATGACATATACATTTTTTTCTGTTGAGTCGTGGTAACAATGAATAATTTCAATTAAAATTCGTCGTTATGGTTATCTAACGGAAGAAAGCACGAATCGATGGTGTTGTTTTTAACAATAGTCCAAACAAATCTGAGACATACAGTTCATACTATCGATACTTAGTATGTACAAGCACGTACAATGATAAAAAAAAAATTAACAAGGTAATTAACGCTTTTAGACAGTGTCAAAAGCAAAGCGGCCCCATAATATACACAATTTTATAAACACAATTTTCTAAACAAAATTTATCGGAAGCGATCAGATCGTAGTTCTAGACTTTTCTGGAATAACTGCTGTGATTTTTTTAAAAATCAAAATTTCCTATACGCGTCGTGCTAAAAACATCAAGTGTCTTCAACGGTACAATTTTGTAAAAAGAAAGAGTTAATTTTTTATGACTGTTGTAAAATTATAAGCATGTCCTTGATCAATACAATTTATGTTTCAATATAATAGAGTACAATACAAACATATCAATAAGTATAATATACATAAATATATCAATATAATACAGGGATCGAATGAGTAAAACAAAGTTTTCCTGAAATGGTCATGAAGCCAATATATTAAAACCTGGGTGACTTTTGGTAGAATGATCCGATACTGTTAATATGCCAATGCATATTATTCATATCAAATAAAAAACTTTGTAGATGAATCCAATTTCAAACGTCTTTTGTCATTCAATACTAATGAGATTTATGTTCTAATAGTTTATTACAGACCAGTTTTAATTAGATACTAAGCTCAATCCTAAGCACAATCAACAAAATCGTATCTTTCAGTAAAAATTCTAATGAAATACTGCATTTAGGTCTCATACACGCAGTATACATGCAGTAGCAAAGACAGAGACACCTATTTCCTTCAGCCATTATTATTTGCAAACAATGCATACAAACACTATTTGCAACACTTTATCCAACATTTATTATAGTTCTCCATTACTGTCCATTTATATACTAGGGTAAGGATATAAAAGATCACATTCAAATGACATTACTCACTGATTCTAAAGCTTTGAAACAATACTTAGGCTTGATTTCCCACAGAAATCATAAGATCACTTATGGAATATTTTTTTTTACAACAATAGAGTCATCACTTACGTGCAAGGGCGAGACACCTGCGAACTCCGCAGATTGTTTCACACTGTGATTATTAGCAGCTTTGTTTCAAAACCCAACAGTTGTGTTACGATACAGTGCGATATTATAATAAAAATAAAGCTACGTCTTTTCAAAGAAAATGGAAACTAAACTATTTATTCATTCTTATTTTACTTACATTGTTTTTCTTTCTTGATTGTTTAATATTAAGCAAAAAATAATTTAACTATGATTTCAATGTAAACAGTTTAAAGTTTCACTGTGACGAAGAAAAACTTGAATAAAAAAGGCTTAGAAAAAAAAAAGGTTGAACTTAACCTTGAAAAAAAAAAATCACTTTGCCGAAAACTTGATTGAAAATATTGTTGTGATGTGAAAATTTTAATTCGTGCACCATCTGTTGCTGGTTTACTAAATATGTTGATTTTTCACAGTAAAACAGTCACAGAATGCTGATAGCCCAGTAAAATTGTAATCAAAAGGTCTACCTTGTATGAAATGGGGTAGTAGGTTTCTTTTTTTATATTGTATGTGATAGTACCGAGATGCCAAGTCCAATTTTTCGACCTCGGCGACCTTATGGATCACCCCTAAAAAACGTTAAAACTGCCAAAATTTTGCACTTTTTTTTAGGTTTCACCAGTTTTGACCATGAAGGACACTTTTTCAACAAAGACAATTCTATACATTTTAAAAGTACAAAAAATTTCCTACAATCTAAGACCAAATTGGTTTAGATAAACCTAATGGTTTCCGAGATACAGCTTTTCAAAATTTGTCAAAATTTCCATCCATGCTATTTTTCAAGCATGTAATAATATTATACAATCGACCTCAAACCTTTAATAATCCCAATGAAATGGTTCAAAGATCTGAATTCTTTTGAATGGCAGCGAACAGACTCCCAAGACTTATTCTCCTCATCAAATCAACTTGTGATGCAGTTTACAGCATGTCCTTGCTAAAATGATAGCTGTTGAATAGTTCTTCTCGACCGATACTTCAAGTTGCTGTTACTTGATCTGCCGTGGTTTTACGAGGTGTATTCTTTGGTGACGATCGATTCTCCAACGATAACAACGGTAAAGGCGCAGTGCAAGCATGACTTTCTTCAGAGGCGGATCTGTTCTACAAGGAAGGGATACAAAACCTTAAAAAAACAAAGTATCTTCGTAAAGTAGATTTACTTTTTTTCTGCAACACCTGTAGTTGTTCAACAAATTATCAGAAGTTCGTTAAGTGTTTGTGGAATGAAAAGGAAATCTATCTTTATGTGAATATTTTACATTAAAAAAGAAAAACAGAACAAAAAGAAATATGGAACTTCAAAAGTATCGAATTTAATTTTGAGGGTATGTATTAGACTTGTCTCAGTCTCTTGACAGTTTTATATAAAATATTTATGAAGTTCTTTAATAATCGCTTGCCCGGTTGATCACATTCATGTTTTGAAAGAAGTCATTGAGACACCAATAATTATCAGATGCCACTCTGCATCTATTTATTTACGCATGGATTTATGCATGTATTTATTTACCATGAAAAGGCTTTTGACACAGTTTATATATCTGCTGTTATTAGTGCTTTCGAAAATCACAAATCACAAGAAATTAATCGTAGAATCAAACTTGCATGGAATTACTGCAATAATAAAAGGAGCAATGCCACTATGTCTAAAGAGAAGAGAGTTTAAACCTATGTAAGTAAACTCATGTCCATAAATTAAGGATAATGGCAATTCAGACACATATAAAGCAAATTAGTTCACATTAAGTGTGGTGCAACTGAAAACGACACAAGAAATTAACAATCGTGGCTGAAAAAAAAATTGTTAAAATGGAAAACGCAACTTAAGAAACACACAGTTATTGGCACGCTTTGCACAGAAGGAAATTTTAATGCTCAGAAGAAATGTTAATGATGTCCTCTGACAGTGGCATACGCGGATGAGATTATTAGCTGTTCCTCAGGAATAGAGTTCGACACCTGCAACAATGCTTTACGCAGCTTCTGAAGGGAACAGGGAGGAGGGTTCCGTTCTGCAATGCGTTTCCCGAGCAGATCCCAAGCATATTCCTTAGGGTTTAGATCGGGGGACCTCGGCGGACAGTCTATGCGCCGGATATCCTCTGTTTCCACGGACTCATTGACAACGTCCGTTCAATAGGGACGAGTCATTAGCGTCCACAAAAAGGAAAGCAGGTCCCATTGCACCCCTGAAGGACGGTCGTAGTGTTGAATAATCACATCCCGGTATATTAAAAAACATGGATAGCCCATCATTATGCCAGCACACACCAAGATACCAGCACCTCCGAAATGATCTCATTCAGTTATGTTGTCTTGGTTATATCGACTTCCACGTGTCCCTGAGGTCAAGTGCGACAGATTAGTACGTATGATATATAGATTCGCTTTCAGGCAGGACACATGACCTTTGTTCATTAATTTATGGATATGAGTGTATATTACCATTTCTACCATACGGAGCGGAGACATGGACGAAGACCACGAAAGCAATTCAGAAATTGCAGACAACTCAAAGAAGCATGGAAAAATGTATGTTAGGGATTATGCGACGAAGCGTAATAGAAATGTATGGGTGAAACAGCAAACCAGTGTATGATATTATTATCACTATAAAGGATAAAACTCGGAGAGACCATCATCCTGCAGTGGATTGAAAATGGTTGTAATGAGATACATGTAAAAGGAATGACGGCCTAAAATCACACATTGGTATTGACAGAAAAAATTAGGAACTGACAAAAAAAAAATGTAGAAATGACATTATGTACTATAATGGTGCCACTTTCACGCTTGAACATCTGTATTACGAAAAACTCATCTATTAATATTGTTATCATTCATTATTTCATATCTAAACACTGCTCTTTGATTTTGATTTTTTTAATAAACCAACATCAAGAAGTACTATAATTTAGCAAATTAAAAACATTAAAACTAACAAAACGACGGATTTTGTGAAAATAACACGAATAATAACACGCCTAATAATATCGAAAGGAAATATAAACTATCGGAAGAAAAAATCAAAAAACATGAGATCATCTTCGCAAATCTCAAACACTTCATACAGTTGAATAAGGTTGTTATTCTAACACTGCTGTAGCTTTCGTAGTGTTGAAATATATTGACTTCTTCGCCTCCAAGCGAGCCTAGTTCTACGCGAAAGTAATTTTAAAATTGGCGGAAAGATGGACTGAAGTCATGGAAGAAAATGGAGAATATTTTGATGAATGAATATTGTGCCTTAAACGGATATGCTTGTTTCATTTCCACATGTCAAAACGCTCAGAACTTTCTGGACAACCCATTTACGGACAACCCATTTACGGACAACCCATTTACGGACAGACAGAAACATGAACATTTTTTTTAAATATATGCTGTATATTTAAAAAAAAGGATTTTTTGTGACCTTAATAATAAGTTCAAATAACTGAACACATAGTAAAGAAGTAGGAGTTAATGAATAAAATAACATTAAATTACAAAAAAAAAAAATTACACATAGTACTTTTGAAATGTCTTCAAAACGATGAAGATAGGCCCTATCCATCTTAGAAATGAACATGCAGAAGCGTAAACAGAGTTTTCAGTAGTGATATTGTGGGATGGCGCCAGCTAATTTAAGTGATGTCCAATTGAATATTAGTAATAAGCGACTGAAAACCTAAAGATCATAATGACGAATCAGAAAGATCAGTCGTTTTTATCAAGAGAGAAAATATTCATTGTGATCGTCTGAAGCAGTGGATGTAAATATAATATTCTGACACAAAACTAACAGTGGAATCCATTCATCTAACCAATCCCATTAGTAACACAGTAGTGTTGCATAGTTGCAATGAAAATGCATTTATATGGTTATATAACACAAGCAATGTCTTTGGTTACTTGTTTGTTATCAGTACGAATAATAATATTGAAAATGCAACATTTCCATCTCGATTAACAAAAACAGTATTGTTTCTAATAAAGAATTTGTGGCTTTCTCAGCTTCTGAGTGTTTCTTTATCAATAACATTTTACTATTATTTCGTCAGTTTATGTACTCCTGTAAGGAATAAAAATTACTGAATAAATTAGTTTTCTTTCAAATTTCATTTCATCGAAGACCTATCTTCTAGTTTCTTTCCTTTCTGATGTTATGAATTAAATAATGCATCGTAGTAATTAATAATGTCTTTCAAAGTTAAATAATATATTAGTTTCGTCCTTCAGGTAAGAAAATATGATTTTCGAAATTTTAGTCCTATTTGATTCCAGTCATATTATATTATAAAAACGTTATTCTGTCTGTCATAAGACTTTAATTGTTTCCAATTTTGTGACAAACTATAAGAGATAGATTGGTAATGCTCAAAGATAAAATGTAGATCTTTTTAAGACAAACAAAATGCTAAAAAAATCTTTCGAAAAAGTATTTTGGTTTCCAAGATGGCGCTTTTAAAGGGTCAAATTTTGACTTTTTGTCAATTTAAACGAAAAGTATATAAATTGGAAGAGAACATTACAGTGAGAAAATGTTGGGTATTTGTAAGCTCTATCGAACGATATATAGTCATTCACAAAAGTTTCTGCATTTGCAAGATACATGCAAAAATGTGATTTTTCGCTTTAAATTTTTGGTGTGTGGCGACAACCCGCAATACATCTTAGTTATCCGGAGAAGCTACAACGGGCTGGAAAGTCGTATATTCTCCGACGATTTCAATATTAATTTGCTAAAACTTGTTTTTTTAATATTATATATGCAAGGGTTCAGGAAAGAAGCGACGGTACCCGGCTAGTTCCGTTATAATAATTAGGATTTTATTTTAATTTGTTATTAACAGAATTATATATTTCAAAAAAATATTTATTTTTAAACAAAAAATATATATATTATTAAAAAGGTATTAACATTTTTCTATTAAAATTCGGAAGATAATTTCGATTACCAATAACATTTAATTAATAACATTTAATAGGTTTTAAAACTAAACAACAAAGTTCGAAATTTAATATTGGAAAATGTGTATTAGAAAACTTTTTCTTCTAAGCTTATTTGACTTTCTGGCTGAACTGCACAATATGGTACCCACCAATCGGATCATAAGGATGGCATCGCAGACGGACGTTTTACCTCTTCTGAAACCGTGCAACGATACATGATGTTTGCTGACCTGTTTCTTGCCGACTATGATTTTTTTTCGAATGTTTGTGAAGACAGGAATCAGGAAATGCGACGGTCAATTCGACGCTTATTTGGTAGAATTTATGTGACGGAGAAAATATCATTACAAGTACAAGGAAATGTCCATGGCATTTCTGGAAAGATTAGTTAGGATATATCCGCCACAAACGAAGGAAGCCGTTACATAAGATAAGCCCAATTTACAGTATTCCATAAAAAACAAAGTGGTTAAGCTGACCGCAACGCAGGCGACTGTTCATAGGCTACGAGCGATACGAGAGGTCAGAAGCCGAAGGCTCCTACTGTGAATCGCGACCCGTCTGCATAGTATTATCTCAAGATCGCAGTTAGCAAGATGAGGGTTAGTTTTTCTAGTAAAAGATCCTGCGAAACCATTTTTAATTAGGCTTGCTTGCAGACCTCTTTCTACACACGAACTTCAAACATCTACGATCAACATCCGGCTTCTTAAAAGTAGTGCCAAGGCAGTCATGTTTTCACAACTCGAAAAAAACAACAACCCTACCGTAATGTGCACTTGACTTAATTATTAACGAATTTCTAAATAATCTTAAGAAAATAGGCAATGTCATATTATGACATCTACAGTTTTATCTACAATGATTACCAGTTAAAATTAGAAATATGATTTTTATAAAGAGTTGTTGTATATCTAATAAAATCACAACTCAGTTTAAATCTAATAATGTACTTTTCACCGAATGTTTTAATGAAAACGAACTCCAATTGAATTATACCACTCTGATATTTTCAAACACTTAATATTTATCAAATAATATTTAGCCAATTTATATTAAGCAATATTTATCCAAATTATTTGTAGTTTTCCTGAGACTACGAACTTAACTTTAATCCTGACTGATATGCAAAAATATTCTGATCGACAAAGAACAACTGATTTTTCAATTTTCAAATATCGGAAGGAAAACTTTCATATTGGTACTTCTTAATGCAAGACACTAAATCTATGAATTCAATTTGTATCATCTCCATAAGAAGATTCAGTGGCTAGTTTAAACTTTTCCTTCACGATGCAGTCTTCAGGATATAAAGTTGTTTTAAATTCTATAGTTAAAATCACAATGAAATGTGAATTTCTTGGTAATATGTGGTTGCATTGTACGTTTTAATGATGTACAATTTAAACTAATTAAAGTTCGATTTCAGTTTATAACATACCCCGGTGATATTAAATCACGAAAATATCTAAGATAAGAGTACTGCCTTTTTTCTGTGTATCGATGCGTGGTACTGCATTGCAATCATGCATGATTGTCGCAAATTAAGCACTTGTAAATAAATAAGATACAAAGCAAACCGTGTTTGTAAATGAACTCTCAATAAACTAATACAAGTATTTGGAAGTCGCTATTCAGAAATTTCCGCAAGTCGAGCAACTCGTCCAAAATACACGTCCACCTTCATGATTCGTCAATTCTGTAACCCAAAGTTAGCGCGTCTTTGGGAAACGGTGGCAATTCAAAATGACCCTAAGTCCGAGCGCCGTAAGTTGAAGCGACGTAATTGGTATGACTGTACCAAAAAGTTATAAAGTCATTTTTATATTTGTTTGTTCACTTTCAATATAAACCATTTACAATAATCTTGAATAATCTTGAACTTAAATTTGGGATCAGTGGCCATTTGGACCAGTAGCAGGTGAGCCATGTTCGGGAGACATCATTTTTTATAGTTAAAAATACTTTTTGAAGTACCACATTATTATTTAGTAAATCACAGTAACAATTTTTTTACATGTACTTGATATTTTTGCAATTTCTAATACGAACGGCATAGATACGGTTAAAGACAAGTATATAGTTACAGTTAAATCAATAAAAGGATGATTTTGTCTTAACAGTAAGAGTATATTTGGCTTTATTTTGTAATCGATACTGTAATGAGTAATCAGATAAAGTACCAATAGTAGAATTCCTTTAAAGAACAGTTTTCATGGTGAAATCACTTTTATTTGTCCTGAGAACAACCAATTCTTAATGACGCTACTCAGAAACATTACTCAATTTCAGTGTCCTGAAATAAAGAAATTACGAATAATATTCATTCATTTTCTTTTTCTGTTACAGTTTTGAAAAGAACTCTACCGATTATCTGCTGGTTAAAATTTCAAAATGAACAGGATCTGCAACGCTCTTGTAATCTTAAAACTGGCTGCAATTGTGAGTAAAAAAAAA
>JAFIDM010000002.1:58918669-58929805 GCA_023159025.1 Thereuonema tuberculata
ATTAAAATTTGAGACCAATGTTCATCTGACACCTCAAGACAAGCCTGTTTCACGCTTATTAGGCGATCATCAGTTGAGGGTAGTCAGAATGAACTTTTGCAGGTCTCATAACGGAGGTGACTTAGAAGTTGAATAGGAAGAGCAGTGGAACCTCCATGACTATAAACTAAAATCATAAAAACACGTTAAAAATAAAGAAAAAGAAAACCCATGTGCTGGGCTCTGCCAGCCTCAAATGAATTTCTTACGACATCAAAATAAAGAAAAAATGCCTAAAAGATATGTAAATACATTAAAATTTGAGACCAATGTTCATCTGACACCTCAAGACAAGCCTGTTTCACGCTTATTAGGCGATCATCAGTTGAGGGTAGTCAGAATGAACTTTTGCATTGTCTTGAGGTGTCAGATGAACATTGGTCTCAAATTTTAATGTATTTACATATCTTTTAGGCATTTTTTCTTTATTTTGATGCCGTAAGAAATTCATTTGAGGCTGGCAGAGCCCAGCACATGGATTTTCTTTTTCTTTATTTTTAATGTGTTTTTATGATTTTAGTTTATAATCATGGAGGTTCCACTGCTCTTCCTATTCAACAAGAATAATTCTGAGAAAAAAAAAACGGGATGTAGATCTACATACTCTTACTAATATATCCTTCAGTGGAAAACTAATCAAGTCAACAAACCACAAATTTTCTAACCAGAACTTCATGTTTTATTTCGGTAATTTATTTGGGTAATTTACCGATTGTAATTATTTTTTTTTATTTTTAGTTTGCAGATATTGTATTGGTCACTTTCATCTTTGTCTTTAATATTCATGATGAACTCGCACTACAATACCATGAGATCCTATATCATCTAACTGTAATAATTCCACTCGGAATTTTATTTGGTGACGTAGTGATGCTGAATGCATTAATAGCTACTGGAAATTCTACTAAAGTGACAATTTCGGTAAATTTTCATTTTTTATATAATTATACTATAGCAATTATGCAAATAGCAAATTATAACTGTATATTGAAAAAACTAAAATTGCAATCGTAAGCTTTAAATATTGGAAAAGCATTACGACATTAAACATAGACACTGGTGTAATTGAGCATCTTACATTATCTCTCCTTAGTTTCCTGCTTTCCCATAACCATCACGCTAAAAGATTGACTTCCTGAGCTGTCAGCTGTTCTTTTTGTTTTGGACGTAATATTATAAGTATCGGAAAACGGGAAGAACAAAACAGACGAAAAGTATGATAAAAAAAAAATACACGTACTGTATTGGTCTAAGAAAACATTGGAAAAACTTCAAAATCCATATTACATTAAATTACAAACAGAAAAACCTACACGTTAAGGTTCTCAAAATTGATTCACGTATCAGTCACTACATAAAAC
This sequence comes from Thereuonema tuberculata, assembly GCA_023159025.1. Lineage (NCBI taxonomy): Eukaryota > Metazoa > Arthropoda > Chilopoda > Scutigeromorpha > Scutigeridae > Thereuonema > Thereuonema tuberculata. The sequence goes on from JAFIDM010000002.1 coordinate 58,920,070, forward strand.
CCGCTTCACCCAACTCTTTGATGAGTCGGTTTTATTTTAGAAAACCTCAGCTCCCAGCAGCAACAGTCACTGGAATTGTCAAATGTATCCAAAGAGAGACGAAAAAGTTCGGAAACGCAGTACTTCCCTCGTTCTCTGCAAGAAAATACAGAATTTTAGGATCACGATTAACAGTCAAAGAAAGCTCGAGTGAATTACTGTTCCAATCGAGTACCTGCGAAGCAAATATTTGCTGCCTTGGAAGACCTAGGGAAATATAGTTCTTCCGCAATCTTGTGGAGCAAATCTTGTATATTAAACTGTAAATTTAAAACATTCAATTTCTTATTAATAATCTTCCGAATTGATCCACCATGAGAAGAGCGGGGCCCACAAGAACACGGGACCCGATTGAAAGAATTCGGTTTAATCAGACTATCCGCTCCTGCTTGCATTGCGTTATTAATAGTTTACTTTCTTCCTCTCAGCATTCCCTTATAAAGCGTGTATTGAAAGGAACGTATGATGCACATGAGGTTTCATCTCACAAATAAATTTATTTCCTATATAAAATATTAAAATAAGATATTTTACCAGAATATCGTTTACTACGCAATTCGTTAATTTCATATTCTACTGCATAAGACAGAATCAATTTACAAATTCTATCACATGAAATTTATTTACACATTTTTAAGTTCTTAGGGTTTCATAATCAATAAATGGAATTCCATTATGCATTGGCTTTCTATTCCATGGTGTGATTCCGTTATTAATTTACTGATAACACACTGAATTAACGCCAAATCGCAGTAATTCCTTTTATTTTTCCAATTTTCTAGAATGCCGCCCTCTGTGTCTTTGCTGCAGTATTTCTGGTTCTTTGGCTATTATTGTTTGGGAATGATGTGTTTTTAATTACTGGACCCCGTCATTTTACATATTTATTTATTTGGGAAATTTCCATTATGGTAAGAATTATTTTTTAAAACAAATATGGATGAAAATATATCATTTAAAGTATTATTTTTCTTTGGAAAACAAGGAAGATCCAAACATCTCAGCAAAATTACTGTGTTGCCACTGTATAAAACGTCAAGACCTATACCAAAAGAGAAATACGGCGATATGATGAGTTTACTGCCTGACATACCACCTATTTACCATGAATACTTTACTATGCTAACTGTAAAGGAGAAATAATTTTTTTTTAAATTTATTTTTGTATTTTAGCTTAAGTATATTTTACACTTGTTTATATATATCCTCTTTTTTAAACTTATTATTTTTTACATTAAAAACTCCAGTTCAGTAAAGCCAATGTATATAACAATGTGGACTTACTTTTCATCTTGTTTTTATTTCTTACAATACATTATTATTGAAAGTGAAATAAGTCCATTTGGAGTTAAACAATCGTTTAGTTTTTTTAACAATTTTAATAATCATTATTATATTTTAAAATTTAAGAAAATTGTAGTGTTCAAAACAACATCCAAATTGATTAACCTTTGCCAATATTTTTAATTCATTCAAACGCTGAACGTTTAATATTTTGAAATAAGAAAATAATGAACATATTCCACTTTCAAAAATAACGGTTGAAATGATGATTGAATCAAATAATTTTATCGCCTTTTTATAAATGCATGTACTCTCAAAACAAATCTAATGAATTTTCATTGGTTTTTTTTAGAACACCTTTCTACAGGGTGCTATCTTGCATGGAATGGAAGCATTCGTTTCAAAGAAAACCTTTCTACAGGGTGCTATCTTGCATGGAATCGAAGCATTCGTTTCAAAAAACAACTTTCTACAGGGTGCTATCTTGCATGGAATGGAAGCATTCTTTTCCATTTTCAGTGGATATAGAAATCAAGTGAATAGAAAAACGAGGATTCAAGAACGTGTAAGCAGCCAAAAGGAGTATTCTGATTTCTAAAATCATATTACAAAACTGAAATAGGTATTATTTGACGATTAAATTTGGCAAGATTGTTAGTTACTTGCGGCAAATAAGCAGTTCATTAATGCCTGCTATAAGACCCAAACGGGTAAATTCACGTCCGTTAAGAAAGAATAGAGTAAATAGAAAGGAACGATTTGCTCTGGTTGTATTCTATCCGCCATGCTAACTGGTAAGCGAGTATGCTATTTCTGAATCCTTCAGGACGATTATAAAACTGATAAAAATTGATCAAACAAATCTAATGAAATTTCATTGTTTCTTAAAGATCACCTTTCTAGTGGGTGCTATTTTATACGGAAGGAAAGCATTCGTTTCTATAATACAGTAAGAAATATGTGCATTATTACTTTGTAATTCAAATATCAGGTCAGTATGGTTTTTTTTTTTCCTGTTTGGAAGAAAACTATATTGAAATTACAAAATTAATAAGATATAATAAAAAACCATTTCGTTTAATAACTGAATGCAAATGGTTTCAGTTAAAGATATGTAATCGAAATGCATTGTAGTATTCGGTAAAGATGAACTACATTTGTATTTTTTCTTCATTTGACCAAATAAAATATATTCAATATGCATTACTGTTATTTCTCATACGTCTAAGTGAAATATTAAAAATTCTCCATATTCTTTGTTTTTTATTTTGGATAAAGGTTATATTTACTTAGTAACGAATGTTAGTTCCGTTCCCATCACTTTTTTTCCTAAACTTGTTATATTAAGTTCCGAGTCTTCTGTCATTTCTGTCTGATCACCTAGAGATTTGAAAGTTTGCTACATAAATTAGAACGAATTGCTGAACGAATTTGAGTCTACTAAACAATGGTCCACAAGGGTCTTTTGTTTGTTACGGAACTCACATCATTCACTCACTTATTAAGACACAGAGAGAACAAAATCTACTATGAATACAGTGTAATCTTAGTAAAATTTAGTGCCACTCACCCATTATATACAGAGATCTATGATCTACTTTTTCCACTACCGGACTTAACACGCTATCAAGGAAAGATACTGATAAATTTTTGTATCTTCGCAAATCAGTTGTGGTTTGCATATAAAAAACGGACATTGAAAATAGACTAATAAGCACATGGTTATGAAAGTCAAATGAATACAAGGACGAGTATTCAAGCACGTGTAAGCAGCCAAAGTGGGTATACTAATTTCTAAAGTCATAATACAAAACTGAAATGTGTATTATTTGAAACATTGTTAGGATAGATTTTTTTGGGGCAATATTCTTAGTTATTTGCGGTAAATAAGCAGTTCAGTAATGCATGCTATAAGGTACAAACGGGTAAATTCATGGCCGTTTGGACAGAATAGAATAGAATGGAAAGGAATGATTTGCTCTGGTTGTATTCTATCCGCCTTGGGAACTGGTGTGCGAGTATGCTATTTCTGAATCCTTCAGGACGATTATGAAACTGATAAAAATTGATGAAAAATGTATTTTTACTGCATATGATTGAAATTTGAATTTTTATTTTTAAAGTAATACAAATCAGTAAATATCGAAATCTTTAAATAACTTAATTTTTGTTTTTATTATATTTCATTTCTTTTATTTAAGAGAAAATATTCCAAAATATAGTAATAGTAAACTCAGTGGAATGTCACGGTCACAAAACTACAATTAATCAAAGTTTTTTTTTACCAGATTTGTTGTATATTTTAACCTTAATAAAATAACTTATCCATTGCAAAATATACAGTAGTATTTTTTTTTATTCGAAACAACGGAGAAATGGTTTATTTGCATTCAAACAACGACTGTAATATGAAACTACATCCATAAAATAAATGTGATGGAAATGAATATTCAAAGCATTCTAATATTACGTATAATTGAAGAAACGTAAATTTCGCTAAAAAAACAAAATCAAGATAATAATCAAAGGATGTTAATATGAGGATGTTATTATGATAATGTAAAGAACTATTTGTAATAATAATAAAATTTGTATTTAAAATATATAACTAGCTAAAAGATAGGCTTTGAGGAGACTCGCGAACTGTAGGATGGTTAGATAGTCAGAATTTGATAAGTTTTAATTTTTTTTCATAATATTTGAGTTTGATTTTTGAGTTAGATAGCTATATATCTAACACAGGTATCTAACTCAAAAATCAAACTCAAATTTTTTTTTCACAAGATACCCATCATAAAGTTCTCTTTATGCTGTAAATATCAAATTTTTATTAGGTTCCCCCATCAGAAATATTGGGGCTCAAACTTTGAAAAAAATGATAAAAGAGCTTTTTTAAAGCGCTATAACTTAATTAGGAAGGCAGTAACAGAGCTGAAATATTTTTTGTTAAACCTTTGGATGTATATCTTTTCTCAAAAAAATTTACAGCTTTGCTATTTCATTCCTTCCTGCCAAAAAAACCCGGAACTTTGAATTTTGTTCAAAAGCGAATATCAGTTTCGGTTCTAAATTTCAGCCATTTGTTTTAGAGATATGATAAAAAGGTACAAACATAAAATATAGTTTAGAATGTGCTGAAAATAATGTTTTTTACCATAGCTTTCTATCATTTTTCTTAGCTGAGTTATCAAAATTACCGCAACTGTCTGCAAAGGCCAAAAATGCCGGAAACTCTTAAACAAAAATGGACGCCATTTTTAAACGCAATCCAATAAAAAAAATAATGTTTTGAAGTACTCATGCATAGGGGTAACAACAATAAAAAAATCAATTTTTTTAAAAATGGTCGAGCAACCAATTTAATGTTTTCTGGACCGTTTGATATGGATTGACCCTATATTGAAATTTAAAAATTGATTGGTATAATAAACGCAATTTAACAACTGAACGCAAATGGTTTCAGTTAAAGATATGTAATCGAAATACATTGTAGTATTCGTTAAAGACTACATTTCGCATTTTTTCTATATTTGAGCAAATTCTCTATATTTTTATTTTGGATAAAGGTTATATTTACTTATTGTTTTTACTTATTTGTAATATAAATAATATGATCACAAGTAACGAATGTTAGTTCCGTTCCCACCGCTTCTTTTCCTAAACTTGTTGTATTAATTTCCGAGTCTTCTACCATTTCTATCTGATCACCTGGAGATTTCAAAATTTGCCACATAAATTAGAATGAATTGCTGAACGAATTTGAATCTGCTAAACAACGGTCCACTAAGGTCTTTTCTTTGTTATTGAACTCGCATCGTTCACTCACTTATTAAGGCACTCAGAGCGAAATATGGGGAAACAAATCCAGTTCGAATATAGTACAACCTTCGTGAAATTTAATGCTACTCACATTGGATCCACCATATATAGAGATCTACGATCTACTTTTTTTACTGCCGGACTTACCACGCTATCAAGGAAAGATACTGATAATTTTATTTAGCTTTGCAAATCAGTTGTTTGCATATAAAAAAACGAACATTGAAAATAAGCACATCTTTGGGATGCTTATGAAAGTCAAGTGAATACAAGGACGAGTATTCAAGAACGTGTAAGCAGACAAAACGAGTATCTTTAATTTCTAAAATCATAGTACAAAACTGAAATAAGTATCATTTGAAGATAGATTTTTTTTTTGGCAAGATTATTAGTTACTTGCGGTAAATAAGCAGAAACGGGTAAATTAACGGCCGTTAAGACAGAATAGAATAGAATGGAAAGGAATGATTTGCTCTGGTTGTATTCTATCCGCCATGGGAACTGGTGTGCGAGTATGCTATTTCTGAATCCTTCAGGACGATTATGAAACTGATAAAAATTGATAAAAATGTATTTTTACTGCATATGAAAAATGACTGAAATTCGAATTAATTTTTGCAAATTTTTCTTTTAATTCAATACAAATCATTAAATATCGACATCTTTAAATAACTTAATTTTTGTTTTTATTATATTTCATTTGTTTTATTTAGAAGAAAATATTCCAAAAAATAGTAATAGTAAACTCAGTGCAATGTCACGGTCACAAAACTAAAATTAATCCAAAGTTATTTACCAGATTTGTTATATATTTTAACCTTAATGAAATAACTTATCCATTGAAAAATTTACTGTAGTTTTTTGATATTACAAAGTATTCGAAACATAACAGAGAAATGGTTGATTTGCATTCAAACAACGACAGTAATATCAGACTAAATCTATAAAATATATGTGATAGTAATGAATATTCAGAGCATTCTAATACTTTTTAAATATTATTAAATTCAGTTCTAAAGAAGAGTGAAATGTCATTCTTTTAAATTTTTCTTCCTAACTTTCACTGAGTCTCCTACATCTTTTCTGCAAGTTCGAATAGACATCCAGCTAGAGCGTCAAAGCCGTAAATACAGGTATTAAAGCAGATAAGTAGCTGTGAAAACAGAATTGAATATTTTAGTTATTAATTTTATAAAATCAATAAATTATAATAGAAATTGAAAATTTGGTTCGTTAATTTTAAATACACAGAAGCTCGGTTATAACGCGATCTTTCGGATCCAAGATCTCCAAGATCGCGATATAACCACGATATAACCGAACTTTTATAACTTCACGACGCCAAATGTCGTATATAGCACCCTGTTATCGCCCACGCGATTCCAAATCGATTTAAAATGGCCATTTCGCGATTACCTACATTATTCAGAGCTATGTGAGAGAATTTTATATTTATAAATACGTAAATCATTACCTTTCAACACTTTGATGGGTTATATTAGCCAAAATTGATTTGGCGCCGCCATCTTGGCATCTTGTACAAACGACGAGTCACATGGATTGAAACTACGTATTCATATGGCTATTAGATTACATGGGCCTCTTTCCTGGTTATCGTTGGCAGAAAAATAGATCTCGATATTCATTTTGGTTAAACGAAGAAGACCGCGATTCTGGTATTTTTTTAAGAAATATATTATATTTGACGCGTTTTCGTGACATTATAGAGTCTCAATTACTGTAAATAGTAAGGAAACAAACATTAATTTACACCTTTGATTTTGATTTTAGGCGAAAAAACGGTAAAATTTTGCAATTTTACAATTATACACCTTTTCAAAATAGAAGAGGTCGAAGACCAAATCGCGTTATATCCGAATTCGCGATATAACCAACCACGTTATAACCGAGCTTCAGTGGATTTTGTTTATCCTTGAGAAAAAGAGTTTGAAGAAAAAAGTTCTTGGGATAAGACGAGATGGGCTTCCTGTGTCTAATCCTATATGAAATTTATCCTAGAAAGGTGAAATTTTAAAGTTCGATGTTGGTTGATTCAGGAAGAGCCCTATTCATTTTAATTTAGATTGGATCACATGCAAAATGGGGGGGGGGGGGGGGGAACATGTAAAATTTCTTTATTCTTATAATGCAGCAATCGCGACAGGGCCGAGACATGATGATGATTAATTTATATTGTGTTAATTAATCAATGAAATAACACATGTAATGGAAATACACTGAAGCTCGGTTATAACGCGATCTTTCGGATCCAAGATTTCGAAGATCGCGATATAACCGCGATATAACCGAACTTTTATTACTTCGCGATGTCAAATGTCGTATATCGCACCCTTTATCGCGAATTTTATATTTATAAATACATAAATCATTACCTTTTGAACACTTTGATGGGTTATATTAGCCAAAATCGATTTGGCGCCGCCATCTTAGCATCTTGTACAAACGACGAGTCACGTGGATCGAAACTAAGTATTCATACGTCTATTAGATTACATGGGCCTCTTTACTGGTTGTCCTTGGCAGAAAAATAGATCTCGATATTCATTTTGGTTAAACGAAAAAGTCCGCGATTCTGCTTTTTTAAAAATATATTGTATCTGACGCATTTTCGTGACATTAGGGTGGGTGTAGAGCCTCAATTACTGTAAATAATAAGGGAACAAGAAAATTAATTTACACCTTTGATTTGGTTTTAGGCGAAAAAACGGTAAATTTTGCAATTTTTCCAATTATACACCTTTTTCAAAATAGAAGGGGTCCAAGACCAAATCGCGTTATATCCGAATTCGCGATATAAACGACCGCGTTATTACCGAGCTTCAGTGTATTCAATAATTAATCGAACCATTTCTCCTCTTAATTGCAAAATTAAAATAACATTAAAAAATGTGATCAATTCGAATTATGTAGTGGAATGTAGCGAGCACTGCCTTCTATCTTACACAAGAAGTCCACTGCTATGTTCAGTTAAGCCATTTTTTAGGGATACGAAAAAAACTGCTTTATGAAAATCTGATTTACTTTGGATATTAATAGTCTGTCGGAATCGTGAAAAGATTCCAAATTCAGTAATCTGCTTCTAACGCCAAAGATTTTAAGATCAGGAATTTTCATGATTACGGCAGTATATCAGACATTATAAATAAATATACAGTAAAACCCCGTTATTACACTCGTCAAGGGACCATGACCTACAAGCGTAATAAGCGGGATAGCGCTATAAACGGGGAAATGATTTATGAGATAGGGAAACATTTAGACACCATTTTACAGGAAAGATACTTGATTCTGCAATAGATATAGTGCAAATGTGAGCTTATTTCCTATTAAAAAAATCTTTGATTGTGGTTTGCCGTGTGTGTGTGTGTGTGCTACTGTTATAAATTAGGACATTTTCAATGCGGTTCAAGTAACTATTAACATCAATTAATACACCACTAGGAGCAATACAAATATATTTTCGGAGCAGATTTAGTGCACTGCCCGCTATTTCACGCGCCTTTTCTTGAATGATTGGGGCACTTAATGTCACTGATGCATCACGGGACTGATGAATCCATTCAATTAGAATTTCCTCGGCATCTTCATATTTTCCACACTTTAATTTTCTACGTTTGCAACCACCCTTCGCTGCATTGGTAATTCCATTCTTATTTTTTATTATTGTTCTCAGACTGGATCAGGGAATTCTTAGAGATTCTGCGAAATCCTTCTGACTTAGTGTAGAATTCTCGTCGTACTTACGGAGAATTTGCAATTTTTCACTTATAGAAAGGGATTTCCGCTTCGACATTTTGCACTAACTTACTGTATCACAGACCCGCACTTCAAAGAGTTCAAAGATTCCCTCCTACCAGGGAAAGAAAAGAATCTTTACAGTGTTAAATTTCTTTTCGATACAAAATTTCCGATATAAAAAAGCGCTACAAGCGGGATTCGAAGCGTTATAAGAGGGTAAAAGTATACAGAGTTACATAGAAAATTCCAGGGACCGCATGAAAGGAGCGTAAAGAACGGGATAGTGCTATAACCGGGAGCGTAATAACGGGGTTTTACTGTATATTAAATTCATGGCTGGCTAGCTCTATCTACAGATCCAACAAATATCAAAATGAGCGGCAATCTTGCCTTTGGTAGGAGAAATAATTCTTTATTTCAACTTTCATAGATAAATGTTTATTTTAATTCTCGTAATTAGCATTACAGAAGTAAACAGACGTCACGTTTTTGAAGTTGTATCGCGTTGTCGCGATAAATTAAATACGGGACGATAGCTTTCCTGTGTTTTAATGCAATTTCAAGATTGTTGTTTATCTGCATTTCTTTAGTTTTATTGTCAGCCGTTGAGAACGTGAGATACACTAAAGAATAAAACGTATTTTCACTTTAACCATCTGCATTGAGCGATTTTGCAGTGTAATACTGAATCATTCGTCGAGTGTTTCTGCACTAGAAAGCTATGAATATATTTCCAACAATGGATATTATGCTCTAATTTTTACTATAGATCGAATAGTTATTACGCGCAAGAATGTCTTATTCATGTACCTCCTATAAGGTTCATAATAAAGAT
>JAFIDM010000002.1:58951263-58968900 GCA_023159025.1 Thereuonema tuberculata
TAATGAAAACACATCAATGTTAAATCTACAACAAATCAGTTTTGTTACATTAGTAAAAGAAGAAAAAAAATCTGTTGAAAATCACATTTGGAAATAATTTTACACTTGTCCATAATATTGTTTGAACCATAATTTATAAAAATAATTTCTGAGAATTGGTTTAAAACAGTTGTCTCTTTCAGAATTAAGCTTTATTGTCCGAATATAAAATGATAATACCACCTAAAAACAATTCATAACTGAAATTCAGCTAGTAAATTCCTAACAACCAGTTTTCTTTATTGAAGATATCTTAGATCTCGTTCGAAGAACTTGCCTTTGCTTTAAGAGCAGCAACGAAGAAATTTAATGAGCAATGATAATGAATATTAAATTGAGCTTCAATAAAATTCTTCCTTAAATTTTATATTTAAACTGTTTATTAAACGGAACTTTAATTTTGGGCTAATAAATGTGGAAAATATAACCGAACAGGTACCAGAAAAACTACAGACCGTCCTATTAACTTGATAAAATAGTACCCGTAGTTGTACGTTCGCAAACTTTAAAAAAAAACTTCTAGTGATTAACTTATAATGAACTTGTATCATTAATATATGTTTATCTCTATTCTTAACTACAACAAGAATAATTATGAGAAAATAAAAACGATATGTAGATCTATATATTCTTATCAATATATCCTTCAGTGGATAACTAACAAAAAGTTAACAAATCACAAATTTTCTAACCAGAAGTTCATATTTTATTTCGGTAATTTATTTCGGTAATTCACTGATTGTAAATTTTTTTTTTTTTTAGTTTACGGATATTTTGTTGGTCACTTTCATCTTTCTCTTTTATATTCATTATATTCTCGCAACCGAATTCGAACACGTGATCCTATTTCATCTAACTAAAATAATTCCACCCGGAATTTTATTTTGTGAAGTAGTGATGCTGATTGCATTAATAGCTACTGGAAATTTATCTGGAGTAACAATTCTGGTAAATTTTCATTATTTTATATAAGTATACTGTAGCAAATATGCAAATAGCAAATTATAACTGTATATTGAAAAAACTAAAATTGCAATTCTAAGCGTTAAATATAGCAAGAGAATTAAGACATTATTTATATAGACATTGGTGTAATTGAGCCCCTTACATTGTCTCTCCTTACTTTCCCTCTTTGTCATAACCATCACGCTAAAAGATTGCCTTCCTGAATTGTCAGCAGTTGTTTTTGCTTTGGACGTGCATTTCTACATAGACTAAAGACATTCATTAAAAATCAGGGGTTTAAGCAATAATTGTATGAGGCTCACTGCGTGAAATATTACGTTTTCAAGAAGTTATTTGGAGTTTTCTCGGAGACAAGGCTTTTTGTATAATAGAAGTGTCAGAGTAATAAGAATTATGTGTGCTTGCATCATTTAGGCCCGGCCCCAGAGGGGGAGACGTGCGGTTTCCCCTTTCTTCAGTGATAATGTCCATAATCCCTCCCACTTTCTTCAAACTTCCTTACAGATACTTTCTAAAACTACATATTTTTTGATACAAAATCAATATATTTTGTTGTTGTTTGCTGATTTTGTGTTGTAAGACTTCTATCATAATAAATTTATTACTGCCAACCAAATGTAAGAAAGCTTTATCTTTCGTTTTTCTTTTTCTTTTTGATTTGGGGAAACGGGGACTTAAGACTTACAATGGTCAGAAGAAGGAAAGAACAAAACAGACGAAAAGTATGATAAAAAAAAATACGCATACTGTATTGGTCTAAGAAAACATTGGAACAGAAACTTTAAATCCATATTACATTAAATTACAAACTGAAAAATATACACGTTAAAGATATCAAAATAGATTCGTTCCATTAGTCACCACATAAAACCCGCTTCACCCAACTACATGAGTCGGTTTTATTTTAGAAAACCTCAGCTCCCAGCAGCAACAGTTACTGGAATTGTCAGATGTATCCAAAGAGAGACGAAAAAGTTCGGAAACGCAGTACTTCCCTCGTTCTCTGCAAGAAAATACAGAATTTTAGGATCACGATTAGTAGTCAGAAAGCTCGAGTGAATTACTGTTCCAATCGAGTACCTGCGAAGGAAATCTTTGGAAATATGGTTCTACCGCAATCGTGTGGAACAAATTTTATCTTATGTATTAAACTGTAAATTTAAAGCATTTAATTCCTTTTTTCATAATTTTCCGATGTTTGATCCACCGTGAGAAGTGCGGTGCCCCATAGAACGCGGTGCCCGATTGAGAGAATTCGGTCTAATCAGACTAAACCGGTCCTGCTTGCATTGCATTATTAATAGTTTACTTTCTTGCAGTCAGCATTTCTTTGAAAAGCGTGTATTGAAAGAAAAGTAGAAAAATAAGATATTGTACCGCTATATCATTTGCTATGCAATTCGTTAATTTCATATTCTACTCAATAAGACAGAATCAATTTGCAAATTTTATAACATGAAATTTATTTACACAATTTTAAGTTCTTAGGTCTTACTAAGCAATAATTTGAATGCCATTCTGCATTGGCTTTCTATTCCATGCTGTGATTCCGTTATTAATTTACTGATAACACACTGAATTAACGCAACTCGAAGTAATTCCTTTTATTTTTCTAGAACGCCCTGCTCTGTGTCTTTGCTGCAATATTCCAGGTTGTTTGGGTAGTTTTGATTCTGATTACTGTACTCGATAATGAACCTGCTGAACCCGGATGGATTGTAATCTATCCGAAACATTATTTCATTCATATGTTTTTGTCCATGGTAAGAATTATGAATAAAGAATGATAAGATATTAAGTTAGGTATCAAACCACGCCACTTAAGCTAAAGTTAGGATTCGCATCCTAACTTTAGCTAAGTGCCGTGGTTTGATACCTAACTTATAATTATTCCGGCACGTTAAACTTCTTTTATTGAAAAGATATTAAGTTTTTAATAAAGTAAGATATATAATCTCCAGAAATACAAAACACGTCGATAAAACAAGTATAAGATAAGCGTTTTTATATCCAAAGTGTAGCAAAGATTTCATCTGTAACTCAGTATATAAAATTTTTTATACGCAGGTCGATCAGAAAAGTTTATACAAACCTTGTGTACGAAAGCAAACTTTTATTGTAAAAAAAAAACATGAGATGGTGCCCTAAAAACGGGCACAGATACATTATTTTTCCACAAAGTTCCTTGACATTTCAGGCATTTGTCACAACGTTTGGTAGTTTGTCCATCTCAGCAACAAAAAAGTCGGCCCTGCTGTTGTAACCATTTTTTTTTTCTTTTTTTTTTTTTTTTGCATGTTACATTTTTTCATTGCATGTGAAGCGTCAACCTCGCATTTGCTCTTTTAAGGCAGGGAACAGATGAAAATCACAGAGCCAAATTCGAACCGTATGGAACACATCCGAAAATTTCCCGATAAAAATGTCATGCAGCAAGTTATGGTATATTCCGTGCAACGTGTAGTCGGGCATTGTCATGAAGAATGATCACAAGTCGTTCAGAAGATGAGGACGTTTCTTCCTGATGTTATTGTGCAATTTCAGTAAGTTTTCAATAGGAGAATAGTTATCCACGCGGATCACCATTTTGAAATAACAGCGCATACCTCCACGAGGAAAACCACACGGCACTGAGCAGTTCCCTATCAGATATTTTGTATTTAAAAGCGAATTCAATCTATTATTATAAGAGGGTCGATCGTTAAAGAAAGCTTACACCGATATAAATTAAATTTTTGAGTTTGAGCATAATGGGAAACTCAGAAATTTAATTGGAATCGGTTGGAAGCTTTTTTAATGATCGACCCTCGTATAATAGATTGAATTCGCTTCTAAATACAGAAGAATTAGTAAAACGTGTGTAAATAAAGAGCGCGATAACGAAGAAAACTGGGTGTAGCAATTACGTATTTTGTAGAGAAATCAAACGATTTTGCTGAAATTCCACAACATTCGTTATACAGTGATCCCTCGCTATTTCGCGCCTCAAGTCTCGCGGCTTCAGTGCATCGCGGATTTTTCAAAAATATTCATCGAAAAATAAAAATTCAAAAATACCGCCATATCGGCAGCCGTATTGCGGAAAGCAGCGCTGTTTCATCGTGATGCGCGAGAGAAACGGCTTCCTAGGTTGGCAGACAAAGAGAGCAGCTCTCTCAGAGGTTTGTACATACCCACAGGAAGTCAGACAAAATTTACTGTACATATATATACAGTAGAGCCCCGATTATCTGCGAGCGGATTATCCGCGAGTGCTGCGAAAAATTTTTTTAATTACGAACCTTAAAAAAACTAATTTTATTCCAAGCCAACAACACGGAAAATACAATAGGCTCTACAGTGCGAAGGTCGAAAATTACTTACAGGTTTATTGTGCATCGTGATCCTGTATGCCTTATCGGAATTTGTGGATGCAAACGTAGAGCAAAGGTTTCTGCTTTACTGTACTGCTTTTATATTTTAAAAGTTTACAAATTATGTTTTTTGTACAATAAAACGTAGTTTTTAATGGTGAAATATTTTTTTTTTCGTGTTTACACCTCATTTTTAGTCTTTTTTCGGGTTATCCGCAATTTTTTGTTATCCGCGAAGCCCTTGCCACCCAATCCCGCGGATAATCGGGGCTCTACTGTATATATAAGTATAAATGTACATATTTTAAACATTTTAGTACCCACACATACATACGAAAATTCCTAGGGGAGGCCAATCCTACTTCGCGGTTTTTCATCTATCGCGGGGGGCTCTGGTCCCCATTAACCGCGATAAACGAGGGATTACTATACAATCAACTTTGAATTTTAATAAGTTGCTATATGCTTTCAAGGGTAAACCCTATTTTTTGGAATCAGCTAATCATTAAATTCCAATAGAATAGAAAATATAACTCCAATCTCAACAAAATTAAATCCTATATTTTTAAAAGTTCTGATGCTTTTGTCTGGAATTTTTCACTTTATTTAGTCATTTTTTTTTATATTTAAAAGCTTTAATAATTCAAGTTAGCAAGCATCGATTGTTGATCGCAGCAGCATTAGCTTCTACGCTGCCATATTCCGATACAACTTAGTTTAAACCTTCGAAAGGAAAATATTTATTGTTTCCGTATATTACTTCAGAGACTCGGATGTGAATCGGGCTAAGCTTGTGTCCATGGGCTTTATGATGGCATTCCATACGTAGATTGTCCCTGATGATTCCTCGAATGGTATGCTGTGACCGCTTCAACCTGCTTGAAATCTGTCTTTGCAATGGCGGATTTTCTATTGTTACCATTTGGCGCGCACGTCTGATTGTCTCTGAGTTCCACGATGTTTCTGGCACAGTTTCATTGACGTTTTAAAGGACATTTGTGGAAATTCCAAGTTGAGAATTTCAAAACTGAAAATTTTTAACCCTAAATTTTTAGTGAAAGCAAATTTAATTTACTCTTCGGCTGTAATTGATTTAATTACGAAGGTTCTCATTTTTTCATCTTTTGACAACGCTGCTAAGTTATTGTTGCTGCTTGCAGGAATAAGTCCTTCTCGAGCGTACTTCAATTGTTTCTCGTGGCACATGGGATTATCTCGAAGTGAGATAGTATTGTTGTAATGTGTCTGCCGCAGTGTGCGTGGTTCCCTCAACGTGATAAGACACGGGGAAAAATCGCTGCCGAGTTTGGCAGTGAGTGCGTTTGGTTCCATCGTCGAGTAAGACGTATGGGAAATTGCTGTTCAGTTAAAATTATCACCAACGAAAATATGTGTGAGAAAGTCTCTTGTTCTCACTGAAGAAGAGAAGATACCCGCAGAATTTAGCCGAGACTAAAGTTCACTGAGACGATAGCGAAAGTAGCTGTTACTATCGGATTGCCTGAATATTGTGGCAAAAACCAAATAAATACCAAGCCGAATAAATAGAAGTCTTATGGACGGAAAGACTGGGGACGATTCCAGTATTGCCTGAACGAAGTGCAAAAGGATTAATCGCCCGAAGCAGAAATAAGAAGCCGATAGTATTATTTGGATCGCAGACGAAAGCGTTAACTGCCCGAAGATCACAGCTACGGCCGGGAACTTCTGTGATGATACAAACATAGGATCCATACTGGATGAAAAGCCTATATAGACGAATGCTAATCAGAGAGCTAATAACTACTGCTAACTTGAAGAAATAGATCCTCGTAGAATATGTCCGACGACGTGAGAAAAACTACCGCCGAAGAATAACCCTAAAGCCGGGAAAACTATTTGTAACGGGAGAAGAAGGATTTCGTCAAATATCCTAATACGGCAAAGGACAAACAACGAAGTCAAAAGTGATTGATCTTAGAAATTCAAAGTATTCATTTATGTTAGAAGTTAGCGACGAGGAGTTATTAAAGAGTATCTCTAGCGTAGAAGTGTAGATGTAATATAACTTCTAGGACTTGTAGTTAGATCATCCTAGAAGAAGAGACTAGTAATTTAGCTGACAGCAGCTGTAGTAAAAGCAGCATAGAGATAGCTGTAGTAAAAGCAGCATAGAGATAGCTGTAGTAAAAGCAGCATAACGAGACTCTAGTAAAAGGAGTAAGACAAGGCTTTAGTAAAGGGAGCCTAAAGATATCTTCTATAAAAGAAGTGTGTAGATGCTCCGTAAAAGGAGCATAGTGATAGACGGCTTTAACCAAAGTAGCCTAAAAATTAGCTTTAGTAAAAGAAGCTTAGAGAAGTTAGATGGCCCAAAGAATCAAGACCGCCAACCAGAAGCAAGTTGCCCTTGTAAGAAGGTAAGAAATATTGAATTAAGAAGGACATTGAAATTTAAAAGAATCCTAGTTTAAAATACTGGATTAATGCTGAGTTTAAAAAGCTGTTTGTAAATATTTTATTGTCACATTAAATGTGTTTATTGATTTCATGCTTTAGTATTATTTACTTAAGTAATTTCGAGCACTAAATTTTACTCTGCTAGCTACTAGACTTCGATAAATATAATTTTATTCTTTACAACATTCATGGTCAGAAGGCTGGCGATTCACAGATAAACCATAGATGTAACCTTGCCAGAAACAGTTCATTTTCATAGCCATATACAATAAAATTACTGAATTAGACTCTCGAGATCTAGTTGACATCTGTAGAACGCGTTTCGGGGCGCTGGTAGTTCATGAATGACCTCGCTCACTGTTATCTGCCTCAACCCTCCGTAATACTAATTAATTACTAATTAGAGACCTTTATTTGTTGTATATTATCTTTTAAAAATATTAGATCACTTCCTTTTTCTTCAAAAAGCTGAAACGAAAACAAATGGCTTCGTTTCTTGTGATTCGTTTCCTTCATAATACAGTGAAACCTCCGAATAGCGGACAGTCACGGGACCTAAGTTTCGTCCGTTATTGGGAGGTGTCCGCTATTGGGGAGGACTACCTTTTTTTCATTTTTTAGCTTATAGCATGTCATTTAATGAAAAATTATGTACAATCTTAAATTTCTACAATTATCATTGCCCTATGATTAAGGTGATCAGACGTCCCGATTTTGGCGGGACAGTTCCGATTTTTAACAATTTGTCCCGCGTTCCGCGGCGTTTTAAAAAAGTCCCGATTTTTTTTTTTTGGTTGTTGAATTCCGTATTTTTTTGGTTGTTGAACTGGAGATTCCCTTTTTTTTTTTGGTTGTTGAACGTTTTTTTTTTACCTCCCCCCTCCCTCCCGGTCAATGGTGTCCCGCTTTACCAATATTAAAATCTGGTCACCTTACTATTATAGAATATGAACAATTGCAAACTGTTAACTATTTTCCTTTTTAAATGAATGCTAATCGATTTGTCTTACTTAAAATAATGACAAAATTAATTTCAGTATTAATTTTGTCATTATTTTAAGTAAGACAAACGGATTAGAAAATTAATTTTATCAACTAAAGTAATTAGTTAACAGATTTGACATTTCTTTTTTGCATTGAAAACATGTTTCTCAATAAGAATATTTAAATCGTTTAACTTTTGCAGGCCTTCAAAGTCCCTTTGCTTCCAATGCCTATTCTTGCAATAATGGCCCACTAATGGGAATGCTTTTTGCTCGTGCAGCCGAAAACCAATCGAAGACAATAGAGTCGATCGCACTTGTCTCCGTTTTCCGAACTTTCATGTGTTTGGAGTTTTCGTTAGAGTTCGTGATCCATAATTTCAAAATTTCCTCTGGAAGCTACGTATTACTGTAGCCTGATTCTATTGCTTTTGAAAAACAACACAAGATCGTTCATTTTCTGTAGAATGTTGTCCGTTATTGGGAGTGTCCGCTAATCGGAGGTCAATACATGGAAACGTCTATATTAAGGGACTGGGGATTGCAAAATTGTCCGCTATTGGGGGGTGTCCGCTTTTCGGGAGTGTCCGTTAGTGGAGGTTTCACTGTAATAATTTGTCTCCGATTTGATATCTCTTGGTTGTAAAGGCTTATTGTTAGTTTAAGGTATTGTTGTGCAAAAATCGAAAGCAGTATTATTTCGAGACTTTGTTAGGAAGGGTCGATTGTTGTCTCAACGCGGGCATGTGAAGGGGAGGTTGTTCTCTTTAGTTTTTTTAGATGGGATCGGGAGTAGAGAAAGGAGGTAGTTTTTCTCTCTCCTCATTTTTTTTCCGCCGTAACTGTTTCCCTTCTTCGATTTAAAGTTTAATATGAAATGATTTAGGAACTGTTTTCCTATTAAATTTATTTGATCTCTCTGATTGAACTTTTCTGAAATATGGTTTAAAGAAAAAGAAAGAAATGAAGAGGTTCGTTTCCTAACTCCGAAACCTAATAAGCAAGGGTATGGAATATGGAGCCCGTCTCTTCAATTTAGCAATCTAATCGCAGGAGCGATTCCCTCGAAAGCCTAATGGAAGGTTTCCATAGGGAAAAAGTGTAGCCGTCTCTTCAATTTCAGCTGTTCATCATCTGGGAACACGTAGGATTTCAACAGAGCTTTATGTGACTGATCCGGTTCGCTGACACCATTTCTTCGATCATGAAGTCATCTGCCAAAACTGAAGTTGTAGACCGAGTGTTCAGCCTAATCGCAGAAGCGATTCCCTCGAAAGTCTAATGGAAGGTTTCATAGGGAAAAGGTGTAGCCGTCTCTTCAACTTGAGCTGTTCCTCATCTGGGAACACGTAGAATTTCAACAGAGCTTTATGGGACTGATCCAGTTCGTTGACACCATTTCTTCACTCATGAAGTCATCTGTGACAATAGAAATCCTAAACCAAGTGCGATAGTTAGGTTGTGGAACAATCTATGGTATTTATAAAGCCGGAAAGGATTCTATCTTCAGAAAACAATATTGTAGATTAATGAGGCAAGGATCCCCAGATCCACGGATACGGTAACTTTCAGAACTTATGGAGTTGCCGCAAGACGCCACCATTTTGGAAATGGGAGCGTTCGAAACATCCGACTGATAAGCCTAAACCGTTGCAATATTACATGAGGATTTTGTGAAGAGAATTCGGCTAAAGTGTACATACGGATACTAGCCAATCAGAAGCGATCTAGACATTCACTGCATAAGGCCGATTTACTGCTTCCGGTTAAGTCTCCAGCGCAGTGATTCAGGATCTTTCTGGTCGTGGATCACGTGTTCCTTTTTGAAATTTAAAATGGCGGCAAATGGTGCGAACATAGCATGCTCTCGTGATTTCTTTCATTTTCTTTATTTTTTGGAAATGACAGAGCAATTTCACAGCACTACACAGGAAGGCAGATTCCAACATTTCATCCTTAATGCTAAGTTGCATTTTAAACATCGTTGTTCTGAAGGAAATACGATATGCTTCTACTGCCATGTGATGGTCACCATTTAGGCCTAACAATTTCATCGTCATTTGACCTACCGATCTTTTCCGTGGGCCAACATACGATAATAAAGTACGTGCAGTGGACCTAAATTTTACTGATATCGTTCCTTCACATCGCATATTATCACAAACTGCATCCTCACCAAGTAACCACCAGCGCAGCGTTTATTGATGTGAGGGTGATGTTGACGTTTCACACCTTTCAAAATAGGCGTAATACATTAAAAGGTAAAGCCTCATTTCTATTTTCGATATTTACTTCATCGGATATTTCGTAAATATTCAGTCCCTTTATCTTGTTTATTAAGGTTGCCCCCTTTTAGCAAGCGTTGCCGTTTCTTTATTTCTTTCCGATAATTTTTCATAACTTCTATAAAATTAAATGAACTTCAGCTTCCGGTCTTTGAATATAGTTCCAAGATGGAACTACTTCGCAACGCGCGGAAAAAAAAAAAAAAAAACACGCCGTACCCGCTTGTAAATTTTAACCGAGAATTCTTCTGTAAAGTAAGACTATTTATTTTATTTTATTAAGAATCTTTCAACAGAATAGCAGTTTAGATAGTTTGATTAATTAACACGGCTCACAATTAAAAACACATTTCCATTAATTAAAACATAAATTATAAAATGTACAACGTTTCAAGCCCTCATCTTGTTTCTGCAGGGTCCTTTTTCAAGTATCTTACTCCTAAATTAAAAAACTGTTCCTCCATGTTTGGAGTCGTCCGTAAAAGGACCCTGCAGAAACAAGATGAGGGTTTGAAACGTTGTACATTTTATATTTTATGTTTTAATTAATGGAAATGTGTTTTTAATTGTGAGCAGTGTTAATTATTATAACTGCACGTTAAAGAGATTTTAATTAGTTTATTTAATTTTCTAGAGATAGCAGTTCATTATGTCTTATGTAGAATGTTTCGGAATTCTTTAGACATCTAAAGGCTTTTGTGTAAATTTAAATTAATGGTTTAAAATCATAGTAAATTTATTTCCTTTGTAATTTCATGTTAAAGAAAACTGATTTCTCTTTTAAAGTTAAAGTTATATTTGATGGGGATATCCCAAGATATAATGCTCCTTATATGATCTTGTATCTTGAATAAGTATCGTCATTATAATTATTTATTTATTAGCTACGTTAATTTAGCTAATTTATTTCTTAGCGTTTAAGAGAGGGTTTTAAGAAATGAATTAGAATAAAGAATTTTGGATTCATGTCAATTGTTTAGTAAGTAATTAAAGAAAGAGATATTCAAAGGTAAGATTTAGTTTCTTTTAATGTTTCAAGGAGATAATTTAAATTTTAACAAGCTCAATATGAGATAAGATTTAATACTTATTTGGTTTGAGAAAGGGAATTTGGATTTACGTATTTTCCGTAATTCAATTGTTCGTTTAGAAGATAAATTATTAGTCACTATCAAGATACTAGATTATAGAAGTATTTGGTAATTTAATTTAGTTTGAGATTATTAACTGTTGTATATCTTACATTTAAGGATAATAAATGATGTTGATTGATATTCGAGTTTGTTTGATTGAAGGAAAATAAGGAGGTTCCATTGTGCTTACTCTATAATTTAAATTTATCTTTACAGCTGAATTTAAGCTTATTTCTTTAAGTTTAATACCCTTAAGGTATTTGATAGCAGAGATTTCGTTTTCCCCCGATTCATGGCAATTTAATTAAACCCCCTACCTTACTTAATTTTCCCTAACGTATACGATGTTGCAAAGCCTTATGCATAAAATAGTCCTGTAATTCGAGAAATGACACATTTTCGTTGTAGTTTACAATACTTTCCGTACAGAGTATTGGGAACTTTTATAATAAATATTATTAAACATCATCATCCACCTTACCAGAAATAAGTGTCACAAAAACTAAATTTATTATCAGAAAAAAAGAATTTTCAAGGAGATAATTCACCGTCTCCTCTTTTTTCAAGCATTTTACTTTATAATAATAAATAAGCGAGATTCTTTTTATGACAATGACCTTAAAATATGATACTAACAATTAAAGAACGTTAATACAATATTAAGAAGGGATCATATTCTACAATATAATAATCACACATTCTTAACAATCACAAATTTTTAACGAAAAAACAACTATTATTATATATAAAGACTATTAACACTTTAATTTTTCGATTATTACCTTTTTTATTAGAGGTTACAAATTTTTTGTTAATCATGTCTAGCCAATTTTACTAAATTTTCACATACTTTAACTCCTTCATATCTATTGAGACTTTTTTCTTTCGAATTTCGAATACATAAGCTTTCTATTTTCTTTCTAATTTTTGTATTTGTTTCATTATATAAGATTTTTACTTCACTATTAATACAATGTTGTTTGTCTTTACAATGTTCTGCAATTTCCGATTCCTTTACTAATTTTTGTCTAATGTAAGATTCATGTTCCCCCATACGTTCTTGAACCGTTCTTTTCGTCTCTCCAAGCGATTCAGGCAGTCTAATTTATATACAACACCCATTTCAAACTTTTTGTCATTACTGTTTATATTTTTGCACAAAATATTTTTTAATTTATTCGTATATTCAAAATTTATGTTTACTCCATATCTTTTGCCAATTTCTTTTAAATACCAGCGGTTCTTATTCAAATCCGGAATGAAAAATCTATTTTCATTATATTTTTCCAATTCCTTTATCTTAAATTTATTATAATTTCTTATCGAATTATCTATGAATCTGTCAGTATGACCATTCTTTTTTAATTTTGATTTCATATCATTTATTCATGTAGTTTTTGTGCATTTATTTCTGGTAAGGTGGATGATGTTTAATAATATTTATTATAAAAGAGAAGATTTAAGGAAGAAGTATGGATTGTTTGTATTGGGAACTTTGTAGCACTCGTCTTCAAACGGAGAGTGCTCAATCCAAGCGTGAGTAACGTGACATTTGAGCCACTTTCTGTTGCCTCCTTTATCCTAGCTTAATATCTGATTATTTGTCGTTACCCTACGGTAGCAGTGTATTCCCTTACGTATGCTATCTTCAAACAATGTTCGTTTTGAGTCTGCAATGTGTTTTTTTTATTTTTATATCTTGTTCTGAATTTAATGTGAGTAACGTGACACAGAATGGACACACACAGATGTATATGATTACAAACACTTTATTTCCTGCAAACTTAATCCAAGCACTGAAATCGTTACATTACATGTTTAATTAATGGAATATTCTACCTTAAGAAATTCAAAAGAAATTTGATTTTATAAAAGCCTTGCTATAACCTGCTCAATACATAGTGTGAGTTACGGTACCTATTGTGTGAGTAACGATGTAATGAAATTCTTACAAGATTAACAAAATTTGAGTTTTAAATATTAGATCACTGAGCTTCAGAATTTTCTGAAAACAATTCCTGGGCTTTCTTATAGTTAGTATTTAACAATTTTTGGTAGTTACGTCTTGCATAGACTGCAGTCGGAGCTGATACTTCTCAAAGAATATCATATTCAATATCCATTCATTGGCTGGAAACGGTTGAAGCACAGGCGAGTTTGATACATAAATGTCAGCTATGCTTTTTTTGTCTGGATAAGATAGCTCCTATAATATGCCAATGAGCCAGTAATCAGTCAGGCTGATAAACTGCATACCACTTCCCTACTTCCAAGACAGTACCATTCACCTAATGCTTACGAGTCTTCAATAATCTCTTGAATAGCATATGTTGGATAATGGTGACGTTTTCACCTTTCCTTCAATACTGCACACAATTTCATGACTCTGTGATACCTTTGAGATCTTTAGCTGTAACAAAAAGTTTCTGCAAATGCAGAACCTTAGAATGTTCTTGAATTTCTTTACTACTACTAATCAGCATCCGAACTGTTGATAGGTCACTTGTAAATGCATCAATAAATGATCACTTCGTGTACAATAAACTTACGTTTCATTACCAATCTGAACACACTTCTTAACTTCATCGTATCGGATGCCTGTACTTTTTCCGTGTAAACATGCGATAAAAACCGTTTCAGGTGCAGGGAGCCAACTGTTGGTATACACTGTGAAAATCAGTGTGAGTAACGTAACAGTTTCGTTTTACGTAATATTTTCGCTACTAATTTCAGAAGCTTTTCTTGTCACATCGGCATTACTTTTATATATATGGATCTAGATAGTAAAATGAAAAATTAAAAAAAAAAAACAAATTATTGTGAGTAACGTGACATCACTGACACCAATGTCATCTATATAGTTCCACATGGAAAATGATTACCCTTTATTGATAACATAATTTAATAGTAACAAACGACTTTAGCTTAGAGTACACAATGAAGTTCAGATCAACTTGCACCTTACTTCGTAAATAGCAAATACTTCAGAATTCAACACAAACTTCCAGTTTATGAGAGACTGAAAGTATTGTATAGAAGAGAAACCGTCTTCTTGTATAGTAGACTATGAGCCACATCTATCAGATGTTTTTGGAATCTTCAATTCCCCTCTTTTCATTTGAAATGAAAATCCCAAGCCATTCTCATATGTCAGTATGTGACATGTGTGTCCACAGTTTACATGGATTGAAAGAGGGGAATTTATTTTTTTTTTTTTTTTAGTTAAATATATGAGCAGATCTTGGTGGGTTGTTTTTTTTGGTTGGATAATAATTTTATTTTATTTTTATGTTTAGATTTTTTTTATTGTAAGAATTTTTGGCCAGAAAACTCCATGACTGTTAACGAAAGAACAAAAAACAAATCCTCAGAAATATTTTCATCTTTTTTTACTTGAAAAGCATCAATAAATGATTATTTAATCAAATAATTTCATCACCGTTTTGTAAATGCATGTACTCTCAAAACAAATCTAATGAATTTTCATTGTTTCTTACAGATCACCTTTCTAGTGGGTTCTATCTTGCATGGACTGGAAGCAATCGTTTCTATTATCAGTAGTAGTCAATACAGTCAAGTGAATAGAAGGACGAGTATTGAAGAACGTGTAAGCAGACAAAATGAGTATCTTTAATTTCTAAAACCATAGTACATAACTGAAATATGTATTATCTGAGGATAGATTTTTTTTTTGGCAAGATTATCAGTTACTTGTGGCATATAAGCAGTTCAGTAATGCATGCTATAAAGTCCAAACGGGTAAATTCACGTCCGTTAAGACAGAATAGAATAAATGGAAAGGAATGATTTGCTCTGGTTGTATTCTATTCGCCATGCGAACTGGTATGCGAGTATGCTATTTCTGAATCCTTCAGGATGATTATAAAACTGATAAAAATTGATGAAACAAATCTATTGAATTTTCATTGTTTCTTTTAGAACACCTTTCTAGTGGGTGCTATTTTATATGGAATAGAAGCATTCGTTTCTACAATACAGTAAGAAATATGTGCATTCTTTGTGATGATTCAAATGTCTGGTTAGTGTGTTTTTTTTTTCTGTTTGGAAGAAAACTATATTGAAATTATAAAATTGATAAGGTATAATAAAAAGCCATTTCTTTTAATAACTGAACGCAAATGGTTTCAGTTAAAGATATGTAATCGAAATACATTGTAGTATTCGTTAAAGATATATTTGTATTTTTTCTTCATTTGATCAAATAAAATATATTCTACATGCATTACTGTTATTCCCCATATGTCTTAAGTGAAATATTAAAAATTCTCCATATTTTTTTTTTATTATTTTGGATAAAGGTTTTATTTACTTATTGTTTTTACTTATTTTTAATGTAAATACTATGATCACAAGAAACGAATGTTAGTTCAGTTCTCACCGCTTTGTTTCTTAAATTTGTTATATTAATTTCCGAGTCTTCTATCATTTCTGTCTGATCACCTAGAGATTTGAAAATTTGCCACATAAATTAGAACGAATTGTTCTAATTCTAATTGTTCTAACAATTTGAGTCTGCTAAACAATGGTCCACAAGGGTCTTTTGTTTGTTATAGAACTCGCATCATTCACACACTGAAAGCGAAATGGGGGAACAAATCCAGTTCGAATAACTTATAGTGTAATCTTAGTGCCACTCACCTTGGACCAATTATATATATAGATCTATGATCTACTTTTTCCACTGCCGGGCGTACCACGTTATCAAGGAAAGATACTGATAAATTTTTGTATCTTCGCAAATCAGTTGTGGTTTGCATATAAAAGAAAAGGACATTGAAAATAGGTTAATAAGCACATCTTTGCGATGGTTACGAAAGTCAAGTGAATACAAGGACGAGTATTCAAGCCGTGTTAGCAGCCAAAATGGGTTTCCTAATTTCCAAAATCATAGTACAAAACTGAAATATGTATTATTTGAAACATTGTTAGGATAGATTTGGTTTTTTGGCATGATTATTAATTATTTGCCGTAAATAAGCAGTTCAGTAATGCATGCTATAAGGGACAAACTGGTAAATTCATGGCCGTTAAGACAGAATAAAATAAATGGAAAGGAATGATTTTCTCTGGTTGTATTCTATCGGCCAAGAAGATTTTGTAACCGATATTTGAGTTTGCTATATCGGATTCCTTCAGGACGATTATGAAACAGATAAAAATTGATGAAAAATTTATTTTTACTGCATATGATTGAAATTTGAATTATTTTTTTACAGATTTTGTTTTTAAAGTAATACACATCATTAAATGTCGAAATCTATAAGTAACATTTTTTTTTTTATCATATTTCATTTCTTTTATTTGGAAGAAAAGATTCCAAAATGTAGTAATAGTAAACTCATTGTAATGTTACGCTCACAAAACTACAATTAATGATTATTTACGAGATTTGTTGTATATTTTAAACTTAATGAAATAACTTATCCATTGAAAAATATACAGTAGTTTTTTGATATTACGAAGTATTCGAAACATAACACAACACAACAGAAATGGTTTATTTGCATTCAAACAACGACTGTAATATCAGACTACATCCATAAAATAAATGTGATGGAAATGAATATTCAAAGCATTCTAACATTACGTATAATTGAAGGAACGTAAATTTCGCTAAAAAAAAAAAAATCAAGATTATCATTTTAACATTCTTTGATTATAATAATGTAAAGAAATATTTGTAATAATAATAATAATAATAATAATTGTATTTAAAATATATAACTAGCTAAAAGATAGGCTTTGAGTAGACTCGCGAACTGCAGGATGTTTCGAGTTCAGTTAGTCAGAATTTGATAAGTTTTATTTTTTTTTTCATAATAAATCGTTTATTTTTATTAAACTATGAATATGTTTTTTTGGATCTTTGGATCTTTATTATTACAAAAACGATGAAGTATTATTTTAATGAGTATATTTTTTCAAAAAATGATATATTTGAAGATTATGACGCTACTGAATAATTAGAAATGTTCTTTCGGTCTCAATGGCTATCTATGAGTTTCCAAGTTATTAAAAAATAAAGAATTTTTTAAAAAAATGTTTCAAAAGCTGAAAATATGATTGTGCCCATCTTACATGGATTTCTATATGGGCATTGAAAATTTCATATTTCTAACTTCTGTAGATTTTGAATAAACTGAATTACAAAATTTGTTGGAGATTGGAATCGTGACGCTCGTCTAAACAATAAAGAAATGATCATAAAAAAATTAAAAAAAAATAGTTCTAACAGTAAAAGAAAAGCACTTTAAATAGTTAATATTATTCAAATATCGTTAAAATTAATTCTGAGTATATTTCATTATAGGACGTCGTGTATTGGCATGACGATGATAAGATCGATGTCGGAGTACCGTGATTTGGTTCTCATATGGGTTTCTGGTGGACGATCCGCGCTGGGTAAGTTTCTCGAGGT
>JAFIDM010000002.1:58986849-58998017 GCA_023159025.1 Thereuonema tuberculata
TGCCATTCTTCTGAATCTGCGAAATTACTGCAACCAAACCATAAGCTGGTGCGTCGCAAACTAAGACTAAAGGTTGTTTAGGATCCTTCAATTAATTTCCTCCAAGATGTTAGGCATTATGATCCCAAATCGAGAATCATTACGATGTATAGAGAATTTGCTAAAGCGTGTTACGTCACCATTGGAAAGCAGCAACGTCACAGATGGGGAAGCGATTTCAACAAATGGCGTTGCGAAGGGTTGAGCAAAGTTCTGGCGGGATGTTTAAAATGTGCTACGCAGTTAGACTACGAGCTACTGAGAATTTTAATATCAACGAACTCAATAAACTGTAAGTAGGAATCTTATTCAAAATATTCCATTGAGGGTCTATTGAGCATTGGATTTTACATTCTGCAAACAGAGTTCTGAAAGTGAAAAAAGTCACGGGAAGACATAATCACAAGACTTTTCAAGTGCGAAGAGAATTGCAATTAACTGTTTGATTTAAAGCTATTGTACAAAGTATTATTTCTCAATTATTTATTTGAAGAATTATTCGAAGGTTTATTTAATTTGTCGAAACTACTAAAGTGTAGTAGAGGGAACAGATTAGTGAGATTTGTTATAATAGAATCTTCCGCAAGTAGCGTGAAACGATTCAATTATTATTTGCGCTTTAATGAAGTGAACTGGTGCGAGTTGTGATTATAGAATTCTTAAAGAAGAATTAAATAATGGTGAAAGAGAACTATTAGTAATTTCTGTACTTCAAGATATTAATGTTAGGAGATACGTTAATGTCGAATGACGTAATATAGAACTGTGACGTGAGTCGTAAAATTCAACAGTGTGCAGCTTAAATATTTCTCGCGGGTGAAAAGCCATAATATTATGTCACACATTGAGAAAAGCCAGATAATTACACATTGTGAAAAGCCAATTAAAATATTTCACACAAGTGAACAGCCATAATAGTATTTCACACAAGTGAAAGGCCATTATCCTAATATAATTGATACCAACGGTATTGGAGCAATACAGGGAAGACTTATTGAAGTGAAGCAAGTTAGTGCTTATAGAAGAACTTATGAAAGTCTTAGATACTTTTAATATTTTAATCCTAAGACAAGTTTTATGTAGCTGATGGAACTATAGAAATAACCCGAACCATTATTACAGGTTTTTCTGTATCAGCATCATAGTTGTTATAAAAAAAATAAAAATAAATCCACTCAATATTTTTATCTCAAAACCTTAGTAGTACTCTGCATTTAATTCCAGTAAATTCTAATATAATACTATTAGGTACAACCCGAATTTATTACAAGTTCAACCTTTTTTTTGAATCCTTTTTTATTCAAGTTTTTCTTCGTCAGAGTGAAACTTTAAACTATAGCTGTTTACAATATATCGGAAGCGCAGTGGTGCCTCAAAGAAAAAAATACGCAATGAAAAACTCAATAACGAAAAATTAGTGAGAAAATTCATGTGCCAGCAATGCGCAGGCCTGAATGAATTTTTTTTAAAGCATAAAAATTCAAACTGCGCATTTGAATTATTAATAATAACAATAGATGAAACCAAATTATTTACAAGTGACATCCTGGAACTCATCTATTTTGGTCTCATCTATTGTTATTATAGCTGTTTACATTGAAATCGTAGTTAAATTATTTTTTGCTTTAATATTAAACCATCAAGAAAGAAAAACATTGTTAATAAAATAAGAATGAATAAATAGTTTAATTTCCATTTTCTTTGAAAAGGCATAGCTTTATTTTTATTATAATATCTCATCTGTATCGTAACACAACTGATGGGTTTTGAAACAATAATCAGTGTGAAACAATCTGCGGAGTTCGCGCGTGTCTCGCCCTTGCACGTAAGTGTCACACTGTTCTTGTGATAAAAAAATATTCCATAAGTGATCTTGTGATTTCTGTGTGAAATGAAGCCTAAATATTGTTTCAAAGCTTTAGAATCAGTGAGTAATGTCATTTGAATGTGATCTTTTATTTTCTTAACCTAGTGTATAAATGGAGAGGAATGGAGAACTACAATAAATGTTGGCTAAAGTGTAAGGCAAACAATAGTTTCTGTAGGTAGTGTTTGCAAATAATAATGGCTGAAGGAAATCACGTGATAGGTGTCTTTCTTTGCTGTCTTATACTGCGTATATGAGACCTAAATGCAGTATTTTATTAGAATTTTCACTGAAAAATACGATTTTGTTGATTGTGCTTAGGAGTTAGCTTAGTATCTAATTAAAACTGGTTGTAATTAACTATTAGAACATAAATCTCATTAGTATTGATTGACAAATGACGTTTCAATTTCGATTCATCTATAATGTTTTCTAACTGATAGTGAATAAAATATATTGGTATTTTAACCGTATCTGGTCATTCCATCTAAAATCACCCAGGTTTGAATATATTGGCTGCATGACCATTTCAGGAAAATTTGATATTTTACTCACTTGTTCCCTGTATTGTATTGATATATTTATATGTTGTGTATATACATATTATACTCATTGATATATTTGTATTATACTCTATTACATTGAAACATTGATCAAGGACCTGCTTATAATTTTACAACAGTTAAAAAAATTACATATTTTTGTCAAAATTATACCATTAAAAACACTTGATTTTTTTTAGCACGACGCGTATAGGAAATTTTGATTTTAAAAAAAACCGTAGCAGTTCTACCAGAAAAGTCCAGAAATTTAAATTTCAGTTACATTCCTATTACAACTTTATTTTTCCCGTTTTAGCTTTAGTGTTTCTGTAGCTCCCCACCAGAGATATAATGTCCTGAATATTGCGTTTTTGCAATTTTGCAATATTAATGACATCATCGCAAGAGAAGGTTAAAATTTTAGGGGCTGATTTTTTTGGCTGTATACTCTCTTAGCACAAGCCAACGTATGGTAAAAGTTCGCATCACTATGGGATGGTTTGAAGAACATGACGATGACTTTTCCTTGCTGTAGTG
Source organism: Thereuonema tuberculata (assembly GCA_023159025.1). Classification (NCBI taxonomy): domain Eukaryota; kingdom Metazoa; phylum Arthropoda; class Chilopoda; order Scutigeromorpha; family Scutigeridae; genus Thereuonema; species Thereuonema tuberculata. Next base: position 58,989,835 of record JAFIDM010000002.1, read on the forward strand.
GCCCGCTGAGTCCCCGGGATGTTTGTCGCGTGGGAAAATTTGTTGGATGTGCTTGAACATCGCTCCAGGCTTACACCTCCATCAAATCTTCAGGAACCACGTGACACACATGTCTGCATAGTAAACAATACCTCAACAACGTTTTCAGCATCTTTTGGAATGCAGGCTGTTTTGAGGGCTAAAGGAGGTCCAACACCCTACTAGTTAGGTGAACCTAATAAACTGGCCAGACGGTATATATATATATATATATATATATATCGTGGGAAGAAGAATTTGAATTGTATATATATATTTGTGTTCTATAATCCCTCATCGGCGTTTATCACAAGATCTCGGGTCATCTGTTCAAGTAGGAGAGAACGCAATAGTAACAGCGATAATAATCGATAATAAACCAGAGAGATAACTTACATTAAAAAAGGGTTATGATAGCCTTAGCAGTTCAGCAAAAAACAAACAAACAAAACAAAACCATTGTGTCCTTTTATTTTGGATTGGAGAGGAGGTTACAAATAAATAAATAAAAAAAAAATTCAGAATTCTTTCATTTTTGGAGGGGCAGCGGGTTTTACAGTCCTTTAACCTCCCTCGGTTCATCAATCATTGCAACAGCCTTTTCTTGTATGGGATATTTATAAAATGGATTACTTAGTGATACTCTTTAAATTTCTTTCAAAACAATCCAGTTCTAATTATTATTTTGCTCATCTTACATAAGGAATTGATAATTATATATCTGACTCTTTAATTGCAAGGACATGACTTAATTGCGGTTTATTGTCAAAAATTGGATTTTCTTGAATTTCTATCTAAAATAACGGAATTTAATTGGACAAGTTATATTTTAGCTGGCAAATTGAAGAAAAACAAGTGAGATATTATTTCTTGTAGACCTATATGATTTTTTTTCTATATATTTTTTTTTCGTAATTGAAATCTAAGAATGATATATTTACATTTTACAGCATTTAACAAAACAGAAATTAAAAAAAATATTTATTGGAAGACTTTAACCGCTTAATAGCGTTTGCAGTTGATATGGCTTTGTATTGATGAGCGATAGGGTATTGATGAGATCCGACATCATTAGACACTCGTTATTAAATTGAAAGGCTACAAATGTACAACCTTTCTCTCCCTTTGCTTATTGTAAAAAAATGCTGATGAAATAATGTTTTTGTATTGCTATTAATAATAAAAATGTATTTTCTTAAATATTTTATATTTCTTTTCTTTTTCAGCTGCTCGGTGCCATAACATTGTCATTGTTCAGCTGAATGTTCATTTTTAAAAAGTTAAGATATTTTGATACAGGGAGCCTGCCTTTAACTAACGTTTCAAATATAAGATAGTGAACGACTGGATTTACACAGCACTCAGTGGAATCAGTTACTTCTGATTTAGAAATAAGAGGGGGAAAAAAGAGCAAAATTTCAATATGCTCCAATATAATGCTTATCGATTGCAGGCTGTTTACAGAATAACTGAATTTATTTACAAATCTGCAGCAAGATACACATTTCTTGTATTTGATTGGAGATGAGATATAACAGAAGCCATTACCTACATTATAAGAACTTAATTTCGTGATGCAGTAGTGTTGTATATAAAAATATAATAGAAATAGAGTATTAGATAGAGTATTCAATAGTAAAAAGTAAATAACGAATAGAAAACACAGTTTTAAAACAACTTATTAAAACAATACCATTTTAATGCGTTGGATTTCAAATATGAAAACGTTGCGCTGATTAGCCTTCATCAGATCAGAATTGATAACTTTCCAGGACTTGAATTTATAAAAAAAGCACAAGGTTTTAAATTTTCTAACTCAAATTAGAAAAAAACTTATGAAAACACATTCTAAATTTTCAATCTGGAAATTCAGTTAATATTAAAAAGAATATTGTGGAATATCTTATATATAGAATTTACTGGAATCAGAATTTCAACAAAGTTTAGAAAACGAGAAAAATATTTTAATGATTAACGACTGCAGCTTAAATTTCATCAACAAAGTTAAAAAAAAATTATGATACCTTAAAAATAATAGAAATTAAAGATAACATAAAAGTTCTTCTATTCTTAAATATACATAGTTTTAATTTCAACAAAATATTTAAAAATATGGTTTCAATTCAATATTTGAATATTAAAACAAAAGAAAGAATTTGATATCTTTTCATTTATCCAAAAATTAGTTGATTGTTTGGTTTGGCCTAAAATGGGAAATATTGTTTCTGAAAAGCAAAACATTACTTTTTATTACACATGGTAATTTTCTTTAACAAATCCAGTGGTCTGCACATATTTAATCAGAATGTTTATATCCTTTTTGAATAATCTTTAAGAATAAAAATAGTTAAAAATAATTCCTAAAATTATTACACACCCCTTAACTAAAACATTCTGTTTTCTTTTATGTAAACACTTATATTTCTTATTTCTTTGAATTTGCAAAATCGGACATTTATCCGTGGGCCCTGTTTCTTCACAAGATGTGTCGTTAAGTTTCAGCCTGCCTTCATTCACCTTGGTACAGGGTTAAAGATGGGCGAGCATGGGAATAGCCCTGCAACAACAACTGGTCTGGTATGACTGGTGATCTTAAGAGTCTTCCTCCTCCGCTGTCTATTCTCTAAGAATGGGAAGGCTTGATAGTTTTACTTAGGATAGTTCTCACATATACCGACTTCGAATAAAAACAAATTTAAAATATAGTAGCAATTAGGAAATAAACTTTCATTTTGAATCTCATCTTTACTATTTAGCACTTACTTATTCTGTCTGATAATCATTTTCCGTTAATATTTTCTTTAAAAATTTAACTATCATTATAATTATTTATATTTTAGGAAATGATTGCGAATATCTGTGCCTGTGTATTTCTTCTGGTAACTGCCTTACAGGGATTTATTTTCCTATTATCTCCAAGTTATTTTCCTAACATGAATGTCACTATAAAGGACAAATTACCAGACATGGTCACTTTGGTAATTAATTTTCTTTTCTTATAACATTCAATTGACATTTAATTTTATATATGTCGACTTTGAAAAAGGAGAGGACAATTTAAATTAAAAGTTGATTATATTCAGTTTTTATTATTTCTTAATTTAAGTGAGATAGATGAAAAATGGGGGAGGTAGATACGAAATGCTATTCTGAATAAGAATGAACTGCTTGTGACTTTTTTTTGAGAGATCGAGGATCTCTCTCCATCTCTAGTTTCCTTCTCACAACTCAGTTGTTTCTTCGATGTATGAGTCTTGATTTTGTTTTGATACAGGGTGTTCACAAAGTTTATTTACAATTTTATAAATTTATTAAAAATATCAATAAAATGATAAACCTGTGAATATTTCTTACATACTGAAGAATAAATATCAAAGGGTTTTTTTTCTGTGTTATTTAAAACACTTCTACATGTGCGTCATTCGTTGCACGAAAACGATCAAGTCGAAATGCTATTTCTAGCCATATTCGCTGTAACCTGTTCCCTTCATCAATAGGGGCAATGGCGTCAGTATGTCCTGGTTTTAGGTCGTTGATGTCTCTTTGTTCGGTACACGATATCTTAAGGACCCCACAGAAAAAAAAAATAAGGGAGTGACATCTGGTGATATCACTTTTCAGGGAATGGCGCCATCCCTTCCAATCTACCTGTCTCGAAATGTTTGGTTTATATAATCACAAACACATGGACATAATGAGGAAGTGCACTATTCTGCTGGAAGACGTTTAAATCCTTTAAAATTGTAAATAGACTTGGTCGATATTCTGTATTTTTACCAAATTGATATCAAATTAAGTTTACTGTTTCAAAACAATGTCAAACTAAATTATCATCACAAGCGACAGAGATAGAATTGTTTCAGAGTTTAAATCATGTATTGCTTGCGTTATAAAGATCATATTGAAGATTTGGGGGCTATAAATAACGAATCTGTTTTTTCTGAAAAGCTTTTTGCCATCCTTAATATGTTTCTCTAGAAAATTGGTCTTGTCATCTACAGCTATTTTTTTAATGACTTTATACAATAGTTATTTAATAGTCACAGTCTACAGCAGTGTGACTTTCTGATTCCCGCCCATTCCATGTTAATTTTGTTTTGGTACAGCCATACATTTTTTCAACAAAAAAAAGAAAAAACAAACAAACAAACAACATTTTAGATTTTATAAATAAACAAACTTTTCTTAAGACATTATAAATAATTTCTTTAATAATAATAACTTTAAAAACTCCAACATTACAACGACCATGACGATATTGATATTCTCTTCCCATGAAGTTTAGAAAAGGCTTGATAAAGTGTGCCGGTGAGGCCTACGAAATACCATCATGGTTATTGTAATGTTGGAATTTTTAAAGAAGTTATTATTACAGAAATTATTTTAGATTTGAGTTTATACTTGCAAAATACTTTACTTAAAATAAGATATCACACACTTCCAATCTTTAAAATGTTTTTTTTTTCTTCATTTCTGAAAATCATTAATCTTTTTAATGAATTTCAATCTTGATTTTTCTTTTAAATTAGTTAATTTGGTTTAGAATCATGATTTACATTTTTTTGAGTATCGAGAATTTATAATATATTATAATAACTTTTATAATAACTTTTATATTCTTATTAGTTACCTTAACTATAGGATATTATATTTTGGTCTTAAAAATGTTTGTGCGACTAGGGTTAGCTAGGGACCGAAAAACCGGCAGACCATCCGACCTCAACTTAGTTCCTTTGCATACGGAACGCCGGGAGACTTACCCCAACGTTTACATAGGCCTGTAGTGGGACGCTTTAACTTAAGGGACCCAATATTCAAAACTCAAAAAAGAAAAAACAACATTAGAATGCCGTTTGAGTCGAAATGTAAGAATGCCCATCAGTCGAAAACTATTTAACCTAGGAAGCTGAAATTTAATTGCTAGGTTTAGTTTGTTAATAGAAAACTATTTACTGATTTACTTTACATCAGACTTAAGGAATTAGAATTTAAAAACAGCCAAATGTGTGGCCGAAATGCTAATTATGATTGTTATATTGTAGGGTAGCCAGATTTTGAAAATAAAAATGCGGGACACGTTATTGTAGCGGACAAAATAACCAACAGTTAGTTGAGTGTAATGAGCATTAAATCTTTATTATGAACTCTATAGAAGGTACATGAATAAGACATTCTTGCGCGTAATAACTATTCGATCTATAGTGAAAATTAGAGCTTAATATCCATTGTTGGAAATATATTCATAGCTTTCTAGTGCAGAAACTCTCGACGAATGATTCAGTACTATACTGCAAAATCGCTCAATGCAGATGGAAAATGAAAATACGTTTATTTCTTCACGGTTTCTCACGTTCTCAACGGCTGACAATAAAACTAAAGAAATGCAGATAAACAACAATCTTTAAAATTGCATTAAAACACAGGAAAGTTATCGTTCCGTATTTAATTTATCGGGACAACGCGACACAACTTCAAAAAATGGGACGCCTGTTTACCTCTGTAATGCTAATTACGATAATTAAAATAAATCTTTATCTATGAAAGTTGAAATAAAGAATTATTTCTCCTACCAAAAGCAAGATCGCCGCTCATTTTGATATTTGTTGGATCTGTAGATAGCCAGCCATGAATTTAATATATATTTATTTATATGTCTGATATATTGCCGTAATCATGAAAATTCCTGATCTTAAAATCTTTGGCGTTAGAAGCAGATTACTGAATTTGGGATCATTTCACGATTCCGACAAACTATTGATATCCAAAGTAAATCAGATTTTCATAAACCATTTCTTAGGGACTTTAACTAAACATAGCAGTGGACGTCTTGTGTAAGATAGAAGGCAGTGCTCGCTACATTGCACTAGATAATTCGAATTGATCACACTTTTTAATGTTATTTTAATTCTTCAATTAAGAGGAGAAATGGTTCGTTTAATTATCTAATATTTAAAATTAACGAACCAAATTTTCTATTTCTATTATAATTTATTGATTTTATAAAATTAATAACTAAAATATTCAATTCTGTTTTCACAGCTACTTATGTGTTTCAATAGGTGTATTTATGGCTTTGACGCTCTTGCTGGATGTCTATTCGAACTTGCAGAAAAGATGTAGGAGACTCAGTGAAAGTTAAGAAGAAGAATTTAAAAGAATAAGATTTCACGCTTTTTTACAACTGAATTTAATAATATTTAAAAACTATTAGAATGCTTTGAATATTCATTACCATCACATATATTTTATAGATGTAGTCTGATATTACTGTCGTTGTTTGAATGCAAATCAACCATTTCTCTGTTAAGTTTCGAATATTTCATAATATCAAAAAACTACAGTAATTTTTTCAATGGATAAGTTATTTCATTAAGTTTAAAATATACAACAAATCTGGTAAATAACTTTGATTAATTGTAGTTTTGTGAGCGCCACACTGGGCTTTTATATTAGTTCTACTATTACTACATTTCGGAATCTTTTCTTCCAAATAAAAGAAATGAAATATAATAAAAACAAAAACAAAAGTTATGTTATTTAAAGATTTCGATATTTAATGATTTGTATTGAATTAAAAGAAAAATCTGCAAAAATGAATTCGAATTTCAGTCATTTTTCATATGCAGTAAAAATACATTTTTCATCAATTTTTATCAGTTTCATAATCGTCCTGAAGGAATCCGATATAGCATACTCGCACACCAGTTCCCAAGGCGGATAGAATACAATCAGAGCAAATCATTCCTTTCCATTCTATTCTGTCCAAACGGCCATGAATTTACCCGTTTGTACCTTTCAGCATGCATTACTGAACTGCTTATTTGTCGCAAGTAACTAATAATCTTGCCCCAAAAAAAAATCCTGAAATATTACATATTTCAGTTTTGTACTATGATTTTAGAAATTAAAGATACCCATTTTGGCTGCTTACACGTGCTTTAATACTCGTCCTTGTATTCATTTGACTTTCATAATCATCCCAAAGATGAGCTTATTTTCAATGTCCGTTTTTTATATGCAAACAACAACTGATTCGCGAAGATAAAAAAAATTATCAGTATCTTTCGTTGATAGCGTGGTCAGTCCGGCAGTGGAAAAAGTAGATCATAGATCTCTATATAGGGTGGATGCAATGTGAGTAGCATTAAATTTTACTAAGATTACGCCGTATTCGTAGTAGATTTGTTCGCCATATTTCGCTCTCAGTGTCTTGTGAATGATGCGAGTTCTATAACAAACAAAAGACCCTTGTGGACCGTAGTTCAGCAGACTCAAATTCGTTCAGCAATTCGTTCTAATTTATGTGGCAAATTTTGAAATCTCCAGGTGATCAGACAGAAATGGTAGAAGACTCGGAAATTAATATAACAAGTTTAAGAAACAAAGCTGTGAGAAAGGAACTAACATTCGTTACTTGTGATCATAGTATTATTGTTTTTACTTATTTCTAATACAGAGTAAATATTTAATATAACCTTTATCTAAAATAAAAATATGGAGAATTTTTAATATTGCATTTAGACATACGGGAAATAACAGTAATGCATATTGAATATATTTTATTTGCTCAAATATAGAAATAATACAAAATGTAGTCTTTACCGAATACTACAATGTATTTCGATTACATATCTTTAACTGAAACCATTTGCGTTCAGTTGTTAAATTGCGTTTATTATACCTATCAATTTTTAAATTTCAATATAGGGTCAATCCATATCAAACGATCCAGAAAACATTAAATTGGTTGCTCGACCATTTTTAAAAAAATTGATTTTTTTATTGTTGTTACCCCTATGCATGAGTACTTCAAAACAGGCACTATTTTTTTTTTTTTTTTATTTCATTTAAAAATGGCGTCCATTTTTGTTTAAGGGTTTCCGGCATTTTTGGCCTTTGCAGACAGTTGCGATAATTTTGATAACTCAGCTAAGAAAAATGATAGAAAGCTATTGTAAAAAACATTATTTTCAGCATATTCTAAACTACCTTTTATGTCCTGTATCTTTTTACCATATCTCTAATACAAATGGCTGAAATTTAGAACCGAAACTGATATTGGCTTTTGAACAAAAATCAAAGTTTCGGCTTTTTTTTGGCAGGAAGGAATGAAATAGCAGTAGTTTGTAGGGTCGCATAGACCCGCATAATAGGGCGATATGGAC